>VWZW01002784.1:1050236-1288866 GCA_013397115.1 Edolisoma coerulescens
ATTTTGGTGTGATTAAAAACACAGTAAAAGGCATGATAATGGGCATCTCTGCTTACTATAGCCTGAGCAACTGTAATGAGACACAGCCTGTGTTAATGACTACAACTTGAACAAGCTTCAATCACAGTATAAATACATCTGTGTATTTATAAGGTAGTGTTAAGTCCTAAGAGAAGATTTAGGATTTGATGATCCCATTGTGTAAACTACAGCTAACACTCGACATAAGCAGTATTTGAGGTTTTTAATCCCATTGAAAGATTTCATAAAAAGATGATTTACAGACTAATTCCCTCCTAAATACTTACAAAGCCAAGACTCTAGATGCTGATCTTACAGAAACTGCCAAAGAGTAACAAAAATTGCTTCAAGGAAGGATCCTACCCAGGGGAAAGAATACTTTGCCTTTACCACAGCCTGTCAGCTTTCTGCTGCTTTCTCTTAAAGTAAAAGCTCCAACACTTCAGCCCACTCAAGTATGCTGGTTTCTATGCCCAAATCATACTCCCACTGGAACAATGGCTTCATCACCCATCAAAATTCCAATAAAATTAGAAAAACAAAAGTATGACTTTTTACTCAGGAAATTATTGCAAAGCCTTTTCAGATTCTTAATTCTATCTCTGCAGTTATCTGGAGCCCTTCCAGATTTTTTTCTTTTAAGGATAAGTTGACATATGAAACATGTATTTGCAAGCTTAAGTTAGTTAAATAAAAAAAGTAATGCACGTAAAATCCTGTTTTCTTGAAACTCATCTGATCTTTTTGCTGTTTCTGCAGTCTGAGGAAGTATTAGGTCATTTTGTAGCTGATTGTCCCAACTCATCTGGGCAGGAAAGACTGCAGGAAGTTATCCCTGAGCTTCTTCAGAGGTGCCAGCACACCCACTCAGTATAGTGCATGGCACCTTGGCAGCACTACCTCCACAAGCAGCACAGCTTTTTCAGCAGCCCGCGGGTCAGGGTGAGGCGCGCGCGTGCCGCAGTACTGCGTTCTCACCTGGGCTCTGTCTCTGAAACCACTGGGCGCACTTCTGCAGAGTTTACATGTTTGTTTTTTTGCAACCAGTGTGAATCCTCCAGGTATACAGGTGCCAGACTGAGAATTTTCACCTTTCTTCACCTTTCCACTTGCAGTCAGAGTATGTGCATTCCCATGCCAAGCTTCAGATGGAGTGCTCTCACCTGACGTTTATGCAAGATCATACCTCATACCTGTCCAATGATATTTCACATTTTGCCTTCTGTTGCTCTTTTTCCACACTCTTTCTCACTATGACATTTTTTGTTTTAATATTATAAAATCCTATTCTGGTCATTGCACTCCTTTCTTGATCTGCTTTAATTTCTTTTTGCTTGTTTCTTTAGGATGAACAAAACCACGTCATGGGGTAGAATTCAGCTTCATAAAGAGTTCTTGAATAAACACAACTATAAATACAGGTAATCACCAAAATTATGAGTTGATTTCTTGAGAAATATTCTCCCAATATCCATCTAAACTGATTTCCACTACCCGATACTCTGATGGAGTTGTTTAAATGAAAAGAATAGTGTTTTATTGAGCAAAGCAAACACAATAATTTCTGATAGATCACTTACAAACCTTTGAAAAGTCTGTCCAGGAAACAGTTTATTCACAGTATCATATTTATAAATTATGTCCAGAGGTTAAACTATTAAAGTTAAAAATAAAAATTAAAAAAACCTCAAACAAACCAAATCAAAACAACAACAAAAACAAACAAAAACTAGAACGAAAACAAAACCAAACAAACAAACAAACCCCAAACCTATTTTTCAAAAAGGCACTTACAAAAGTCTGGTCATTGAGATGATTTTCTTTACAGATATAATCAAACATTAAAAAGGCTTCAGACTTTTTTTTACAGACTCCCTACAGTTTACAGAGTGTAAGCTCTATAAAAGATCCTAATTTGCTCCAGTCAAGCTATGCATAGGAGCTAAAATCCACCTGTACACCATCTGTTCCAGGATTGAGAATGTGAAGTAATGAAGAACATTTAGAAGAGCAGGATAATGATTCAAAACACCATGAAGAGAGAATCGCAGTATCCATCTAAGTCTATAATGATCATTTCCTAATACAGTGACCTAAATCTAATCAGTGATGCATGGTAATATATGAAAACACAGTCTTTAACACTTGCAGCAATACATCTCGCCTGTGATATGCTGCAGGTATTAAAGGACTCCAAGTCCTATTTAATTAATCACATTCTGCTTATCTAAATATTCCCCCCATGTTCATACAAACTGTTTATTTCTTCCACGTCAAAAATTTTACTGGCAACTACGGAATTTTTGCCATTTATTTCTGCTGCACAAATTTCAGCTTTTGTCTGTGAATTGTCATATAATGTACATTTTAAGGTATAAAATGAAATCCTCTTCTTCAGAATTGCTTTATATCATGGTCAGAAAAAAATACCCTTTAGCAAAATATTTTAAATTTAAAGCTCTCTAAATTTAATAGCACAATTTAAATAATAACCAGATTTGCACTTAGGATGTTATTGCTCAATTCATATTTTCTAATATTTCTTGTATTTTTTTTAAATACCATAGTAAATACTTTTAAAGATAAAGGAATACCCATCAAATGACTCTTCATACCAGAACTTAAAAACATATTTAAATAAAAGTATTTTTATTAAGAAAGCTATCAACCAAAAAATCTTTTTCAATGAAAATATTTTTGTAGCTTTTCAGAGTAAATTTTCAGATTTTTTTTTTGCAGTTAAAATCTAAAAGGCTTATGAATTACAAAAAAAAATTGTTTTATTAAGATAACATTAATTCATACAAATCTGTATATATTTATAAAGAACAAGAAATCCATTTGAGTTAAGGGTGGATGCACCTCAGAAAACAAGCAAAAAAAACTCATCTGTACATGCTCAAGATTTCTTGATCAAACCAAAGTGCAAAAGGTTGAGCTAATCTTGGAGTAAGCAGAATAAACTTTGGAAGCTTTCTTGAGCTCCACACATCACCTAACCCACAGCTATTTACTTATTATCAGTTTTAGAATCATTAGGAGATCTCTGTGAAATTTTATCAGAAATCAGTACACAGAAATTGGTGTTCAGAGACATGAAACTCGATTTATCTGGCCTCCTAATAGTACTCAAGGACTGTATAATATTGAACTGTGAAAGCTGCTATGACCTATGACAGTAACTTACTTCATATTCATGTCACATGTACCACCTTCTGCAAAAAGTAGAAAGGAATGAATGAATTTTTACTCTCCTGGTGTCGTGCAATATAATAGAAGTTACTCAAACAAGTCCCTTTTCACCATAAGGAAACATAAGAAGAACGTGGACCTGTTGGAGCAGAGCAAGTCCAGAGCAGGCCGTGAAGATGCTCCAAGGGACAGAGCTCCTCTCCTATTGAAGACAGACTGAGGGAGCTGTTCAGCCTGGAGAAAAGAAGGCTCCAGGGAGACCTAACTGGGGCCTTCCAGTACTTAAGGGGGCTACAAGAGAGCTGGAGAAGAACGTTTAACAGGGGCATGTAGTGACAGCGCAGGAGGAATGGCTTTAAACTGAAAGTGGATAGGTTTAGATTAGAGATTAGAAAGAATGTCTTCCCTGTGATGCTGGTGAGGCACTGAAAGAGGTTGTCCAGAGAAGCTGTGGATGCCCCATCCTTGGAAGTGTTCACGGTCATAAAAGGAAGGACAAGAAGACGGGTAGAAAATCTCACTATACACTTAGGGTAATATTAATTGCTGGAAAAAAATGCTTAAAGAAATATTTCAAATTATACTGGATATCTCTACATTTTTGTAGTCATTTTGTATTCACACTGACTTTTATCCCAGACAAACCAATTGTCTTAATTGTCTTAAAAATATGGAGAATTTATAATTTTTTACAAGAAATATTAAGAACTAAGTTAAAACTTAAAGTGCAAAATTGAGGAGAGTTATTTAAACATTCTCTTGTATGAAATATTAGCCTAAACTGTTCAAAGTTTAGCTAACATATCAAAACATTTCTTATACAGATTGAATAGATAGAAGATCCAGTTGATGAAAGTTCATGAAAGATTCTTGCTCCGTATCAGGCAGCTCAGGATAAGAAGTGTCATGATTTTATTTTATTTATAAAACCTAAAGTAAGGAATTTTTTAGAGTCCCAAGTTTCTCATCTGTATCCACGATGCATATTTATCATATGAATCAATTTATTAACCTAAAGGCTTACAATAAACTTGAAGTCAACAAAACCTAATTTTCTTTTTATTTATCATGACTATATTTTAAACACAGTCGAACACCTGGGACATATATAAATTTTACATTTAGAACAAAGTGTAATCTGTTGAACAAAACTGTTGTTGACATAATTCAAAGTACACAACAGACACTAACCTGACAAATCATCAACACAAAAAACATTAGCTAATAAATTTATTTTAAGCTGTCCTCCTGTTAGTACCCCAAAAGAAATATTCGTTATTTTGGGGTTTTCAGTAATACTTACTCCCTACTTAATTGTCTGTTCACCTGGCAAATATTAAAAATTCAGAAGTACAAGACATTTAACTGTGATGCTTTAATATATTATTAAAAATATTTTTTCCCCAGAAAGTGCCTATAAAACAGGCAGAGAGAAAGTAGCAGGGGAGATACTAGCGTACACTTTCCCTTGTTCTTGCTGAACAGACCTGTATATCTCAGCTGTATATCATGGTAAGGTACTTTGCTTTCATTTTATATCTTATATTAAAACAGATGGCCCACAGGTTTTACTACAAAAATTTGTATGTTTTTAACACACCTAGACTTCTACCTAAGGAAGTTATGCAATTGCAATTTCCCACATTTCTGTCTTCTCTCTGGCCATTCTGCCAAGGTAGAGAACCCATGACATAAGGGCCATCATTAAGGGGTTACACCTGTCAGCTCAGGCTAAATATTTATGAGTCTGAAATACCATTTTCAGAAAGGATTCAAGTGACAAAATGTAAGCCCACTGAAAGGGGAGATTTGGTTTGCCTAACTTATTTAAGACACTAAAAACCCCTTAAGTTACACCCTGGTGTCTCAAGTCAAAATGCAGGAAAATATTTCATTGGGCTCACATTTTTACTATGTGGAAGTAATTTCCAAGCTCAAACTTTGATCTACCTTTGTTTGCCTAAAAAAAAAAACAAAAAAACAAATTGAATTGAAGAATAAATGAGTAAAATGGTAATTCATTTATCTAATACACAACAAACTTCCTATAGACTTAAGTCAACTGCTGATCAATGGAACAAATGGGTGCTAAGCCATTCTTAATCTGCTTATAATTGAGTCAATCTAGTTAAATGAATTCACTTTTAATTTATAGCAATGGAAGCCTATTTTCTGGCTGGAATACAGCTATTGAAATGATTTACCAAGCTTGAGATGTAATGTCACATGATGCACTCCATTCTTCTCTTTTAGCTAAAGATACCCTGCTGAAAACATGTTGTCTAAAAACAAAAGCAGTGAAATCCTACCAATTTACAGTATCATTGTCTTCTACTCCAGCAACTTTTCCCTGAAAGCATGTGCCACTGGGGAACAGTCTGTAAGTGTCTATAACAAAAATTCCTTTAGAAATGCACACCACAGAGAGCTGGAAGAGCTATAAACATCCTCTCAGCATATGAACATAGTGCATTAAACTCAGATATTCTGAAAGTGGCCCTGAGTAACAAGGACTGAAAGAAGGGTGACATACTGTCTGACAAGTACCAGAATACTTGAACATGTGACTCCTGCCTCAAATCAACAATTATGGATTGGAGCACATTCCTGAGGCAGAAGCCTGATTTTGGTTAAGGAATTCAAGTGATAGGAAAATGCCCCTGTTCTCCCAGCCTTGTCCTACCAAGCAGAGCGAGATGCACCTTCTCTCCTACCAAGCAGGCAAGTCCTTTGCAGTCTCCCCATCCTGCCCTCCACATGTCTTGTCGATGAGTTTCTGGAAAACCCTGCTGATATCTCCTCAAGATCAGTGTCCCTACTCTGCACCTGTGGAGACACTCTCTTTTCTTTTTCTGCCCCATTTTCAGCTTTTGCCTTATTGCTTCCCAGGTTAACTCTTTTCTTGCCATTAGGGACTTATAAGCAACTTCACACTCTAAAAATAGAACAGTATTTCTAGTTTCAGCTTGTCTAGCTTCAGCATTTGAACCCTGCCATGCTTGCAAAATTGCAATACAATTCAGTTCTTCTTTATCAGGGTCTGTTTCTTCATGAGACAAGAAAGAATACAAAAGACCTCTTAAGCTTTCATTAGATAGAGGTTCTCAACTTTCTCATTGTACAAAGTGCTTGCTAAAATCTTGTAGCACTTTTTTTAATGTCTGCAATATGCAATCACCATTTTTAAACAATGAATACTAGAAATGGATAATAACTTTCAGTGGTAACACTAAAATGCCAAAGACAGTAATATTAATTACACTTTTCATTCTGTTATTTACACACACAGAATCACATTTGTTTCCTTACCAAAATTCTCTCCAATGAACTGAGATTCAGATGATTATCTACCCCATGCCCTAAATTATTTCCTGGTTCCTCACTCATTAGGACAAAATTTATTGTTCATTAATTCTATGTCTGTGGGTTTTTTATAAACAAAAAACAAAGTTTCACAATATAAATTCACAGAAAAAAAATCAAAGAAATTGGGGTAATTTGCTTATTTTTTGTAATTTTTTTTCTTAAGCCTACAGAGGTTGATAAACCATTAAGCAATCTTAGCAATGAAGCAAAATTACTAATTGATTAATGCCCTGGTAAAGTGAGAAAAATGGGTCTTTTTATATCAAAAGATGCATAGGCATATTGCAGAAATGTTGATGAACTCATTAGTTTGCTTGTTTGAAAAGTGCCGTTAGCCTTACCACTATTCCACTGATGCATAATAGAAGAGCAAAAACTGAAAGGGAGCAAATACAGATGCACCTGTTCAATGCCCAAGGTGACCGCTTAGATACTTTTGATTCTGTTAGAGCATAACCAAAAATTCCTTCAAGCATGATTAGATTTGCCCTCATTTTTGCATTTTCCTGTGAAATACAAACTAGATTTACTTTACATGTTTTATCTGTACTTGCAGTAAGAGAGTGTCAATATAATAATGGTTTTTTTTACCAGGTAATATAAAGCATAAAGAAAATTAAATTAGTAGGAAACATAAAATACAATCTACTGAGTTGTTTGAAAGTTGTTCAGAAAAGCAAACAGGATCAATGATCAAATGATTAAAAATGTCATATAGATTACAACCTAGGTGAGAAATTATCAAAGGAAAGCCCACTTTGAAGAAACCTGCCTCACATACATGTCTGCTGGGCAGAAGAGGCATTTTGATCTGTATGGCATATGATGAATTAGTTAAGGGAGCATGGACTCAATCAGCTTAGGTAGGATTCATCACCTCATTTAGCTATTTTTAATTGCTATATATAGAGCAGAAAGAGATAGCCAGTGTGATTCATGTTATTCTAAAATTGGTTTTAATACAAGTGGGCGAATCACCCCTCTGAAATCTCCTAAATTTTTGATAAACTGTTGAAAGAGTCTAAATGGCTAAATTAAACTAAATGCCTGGTTTTTCTGTTAAAGTTATGTGAAATAAAACTGGTGCCTTAAATATTTAGGATATGTAAAGATAATTTTTAAAAAAAAAGCTCATTAGACCTACACCATGGCTAATTTTCTCTAGGCAAAAAAAAAGCCCAACCTGAAAATGATAAAAATTAATCTTAATCCACTTTTGAAATAAAAAGCTAATTTGAATTATTCAAATTAATTTTCTTTTCTGCAGATGGAAAAGAGATCTTCCATTCAGGAAGATAAGGTTCAAGCATACTATATTTTCTGATTTCTTTTTATAGGATTTAATTTCAAGAGGGTATTTTGAATTGAACAAAGTCCTTATCAGTTAAAGACTTTCCTTCATTATATATAGCAGTAGTTATCACAACGTGAAAAATTCAAGTCTTACTAATCATTAATGACAAATCCCAATTTCATGGTTCCTATCCATTTTTCTTTTTCAATTTAGTAGGTTCCCCTCAGATATTTACTTTGTTTCTGAAAACCAAAGCTATTTTTCAGTGTAAGAAGAGTCACTTGGGGCCCACAAATACTTTTTTGTGTCAAAAGGCAAACTTTCTTAATAAAAAAGCTAGTAGTAACTAAAGACAATTGGTGCTGTAGTATAGATATACGTATTCTCAGTATACACTGCAAAAGCTGCATATGCTAAAAGGAGCAGGCAATCAAATGAATGTAACACTGCATGTCCAGACTTTCTTACGTAATTTCATTTTGTACAGGAAATTTATTATCTGGGCAATGCAACCCTGACAGCAAATCACCAGCAAGTTGTTATTGCCAAAATAATTGACAGTGGAAGTTTCGTCCAACAGCAGCTGCTTCACTCAACTCTCTGTATTGGATTTGCATGGCCAAGCTGTGGCAGTGGGGGAGATACAGGGGTGGCTTCTGTGAGAAGCTGCCAGAAGCTTCTTTCATCATCCAGCAGAGCCAGTCCCTGGTGGCTCCAAAGATGGACATGCTGCTGCCCAAGGCTGGGCCAATTAGAAATGGTGGTAACGCCTCTGTCGTAACAGATTTTAGAAGGAGAAAAAAAAAATGTTATTGCACAGTTCTAATTGCAGCCAGAGAAGAGCAGAGTGAGAACACGCGAGGAAGAACTCCGCACACACCAAGGTCAGTGGAGAAAGAGGGGGAAGAGCTGCTCCAGGCACCAGAGCCAAGATTCCTCTGCAGCCCATGGTGCAGACATGGTGAGGCAGCTGTGCCCCTGCAGCCCATGGAGGGCTACCGGGATGCAGAGATCCACCTGCAGCCTGTGGAGAAGGCTCATGCTGGAGCAGGTGGATGCCTGAGAGGAGGCTGTGAACCTGTGGAAAGCCCATGGAAAGAGAAGCCCACGCTGGAGCAGCCTGTCCTTGAAGGACTGCACCCTGTGGAAGACTGACCCACACTGTGGCAGATTGAGGAGTGCTGCTGCTCATGAGATGGATTCATGTTGGACAAGCTCACAGAGAACTGTCTCCCATGGGAGGGACCCCACAGTGCAACGGGGGAATGACTCCTCTCCCTGAGCAGTGGGAAAAACAATGTGTGATGAACTGACCTCAATCCCCATTCCCATCTCCCTGTGTCGCTGGCAGGGAGGACATAGAGCTGGGAAGGAGGGAGGGATCGGGGGAAGGTGTTTTTAAGGTCTGATTTTACTGCTTATTATCCTGCTCTGATTTTGTTAGCAATAAATTCAACTAAAATCCCTGATTTGAGCTTGTTTTGCCCATAATGATATTTGATGAGTGATTTTTTCCAGTCCTTATCTCAACCCACGAGCCCTTCTTTTTTTCTTCTCTCTCCCCTGTCCAGCTGCAGAGAGGAGTACAGAGGGGCTTTGGTGGGTGCCTGACATCCAGCCGGCGCTGACTCACTACGCTTTCCGAGTTTTGTTGCATTCAACTTGACTAGTAGGTCTATTTTTCAGTGCCCATGTATTTCCACTGCACACATCTGTAAATTAAAATTAGATTTCACTTCGAGATTATATAAAAGCAAGCAAGATCTGGTTTAGCCCATCATTTATTAAAATGCTGAGTTGCACTTTGCTCTTTTTTTTTTTTTTTTTCTATTTCTTATGGTGTTTCTTAGTGTTTTAAGAATTATGGCTTTCCTGGATAAAATGTAGTAATAAATATAAAAGTCAGATCCACTGAACATGAAATTCAGGACTGGTGTTCTGCTCTAACAGATCTCACTTTATCTGTTTTCTCCAGATGCACTGAAAATGTGTTCCCTAAGAAGGCAATAACTTAAACATTTGTAAAAACTTATTAAGAAGGCACAGCATCCTAATTCCTTTAGGATACAAGCAAAGGTTAGTTCCCAGGCTGCTTTTAAAAAGAAAGCTTACATTACAGTATTTCAGGAATGCATGTTTTCAGATCTATTTTAACAGCCAATAACTATCCCAACCTCTGAGCTGCCAGTCAGCAGAATGACAGGATACTTTTCCTTGTTGTGTGTTTAAGAAAAAAGTTCCAGGTAACATTCTCACAGAACTTCCAAACTTTAAAAAATAATCTAAAGGTAAGAGTTTCAAGTCTAGTTAATGGGATCCAGATTCCCAATCTGTGCAGGAAAATGAAAAACATTGTTTGATAAAGCTCTGAAATTAGAGACTGGTGAACTACCATATTTTATATATATAATAAACTTGTATCTACATATATGTGTATATAAGTATATCTATGTATAAGAAATTGTTATAATTGTTTATAAAATATGGTGAGTGGGTGTGTACAGACACAAAGAAATCAGTCTGATCATAAGCTAAGCACAAGTGAGTAAAAGAAGGATGCTCCATTAATTGCTGTAAGAAATATTACACTAACCATGCATTATTGACATCGATTTAACTGGCAAGTGTGATTGCCAAAGAATTTTATGAGATTTTTCCGCATTGCAAGTCATTTTTACAAAAAGGAGCTATGAAATTGAGCACTTCATTGAACTCTGATTGTAGGAGTATAACTACATAATTAGGTCTTAAATCATTACAGCACATATGAACAACATATTTTATATCAGCCATTTAGAAGACCTGGAAAAATACAAGCATAACATATTAATATGTATTTTTTAAACAAGATCTGCTATCAAATTTATATCTATAAAAACCCCAGGTGTTTAAGCAAGAAATGAAATAATGACAACAGAGCTCTATGCTCTTGCTCCCTTTGTTTCCCTGCAGGCTTCTCTCACTGTTTTTTCTGCATCATCCAATTCTGCAAATGCACATGAGGACCCTGGCTAAAGCAGCAGAGAGACCGAGAGCCCCAGCACAGGAGGTTCTTAGGACAGAATTCCATTAGCTTTGACATGAGCTTCCCAGAAGGGAGCCAGGGCAGCCTTAAGAAAGAGCAATGCTGTGGGTTTGATACCTTCTCTGTCAATCTATCGGAACATATATTTACTTCTTCTCGATTTTTTTTTTCTCCAGAATTTCTTTTTGTTATTTAATTTTGTAAAGCTAGTGGAATGTAAGAAATTTTTTCTCACATTTATCCTGAATCTTAAACTGAATTGTTAATGATAACTACAGCACAATGTAACCTGAATCCTACAAAGGAGTGATGCAGTTTTACCTCCTGACATTATTTAACTAGAGAAAAGGTTAAATTTCAGTTAATTTGAATGACGTGTTGCCCTGAGTTATACAAGAAAATAAATCTAGATTGTCCAAAGTCAAAACTTTATTTCAGTTGTCAGTTCTTGATTCTTTTTTAAACTTCTATCTTCCCCTTTTTGCTCATTCTGATTAGCATTGTATATATAAACATCTCTCATAATTTTCGGCTTAGGATAGCAGCAAACTAATTCTGACTCAAACAAAATTTGCCATGTAAAAGCAAATTTTCAAGGCTCTGTCTCAAGCAGACCTTTAACATGTTCCTCCTGGCTGGTAGTAATTCAAGGTTTGACATCCAAATGACAGTAATGGCACAGTGGGCTTGTGAAACAAGTTTAAGGAGTTAATTATTCAATTATAGAATATTGTCATATTTTTCAGGGGAAGCAACTTAAATATGTTTATTAAAAAAAACATGTACTGCCTGTCCAGAGTAATACCTGTGTTTCAGGTATTAGTTCTTCTGACTCGAGCAATAAAAGCTTGTTAAAACATGCTGAAAGAAAAGAGCAGGATGATATATAACCACGTTGTGGTATTTGCTAATTAAAAAAAAAAAAATTAACTGCTTGGGAAAGATTGTGGAATTGCCAGACTTTTAAACACATTTTCCCTGACAGCACGAGAAGAATGGAGTAAACAACCTCTTGAGGATTCACCTCACACTATTTAGAACATGATAAAGGAAAAACTCAATGATAGTTGCATAAACATTATCCATAAGTTTAAAATTACAATTTTATTCCACATTTAGATCATAGAGGCAAATATCCATTTCTTGGATACACTATCCACATACTTATTTCTTTACATAACACTCAAAATTTCATTCCTGTGTTCAATACTGCCTTGAATATGAGAAAGAGCCAGAGCAGAGTATCTACCCATAAAGAAACTATATCACAATTGCCAGTGTAAATATCATCTTTATTAATCTTGCATTCTTTAAAATTTCCCAGGATGTATGATTTTCAGCATATAAGCAAGCAGAGCAGCCCAGCATACACATTAGTTTATTACTGGGAGATAAAATTCAGATAAAGAGGCCATTACCTTAGAAGACAGGAAGAAAACACAACTGCAATCATTGATCCTGATTTTAATGTTGTTTAAGATATTATTTGGGCAAGGAAGCAGCCTTCAGAAAACAAGAGGATTATTAGCAGTAGTCAGGAAGAAACAGGAGAAATGAAATAAGAGAGCTCATATTTCCATTGTTTTAAACTCACTGTGATGCCCAAAGGAGTATATCAAACCTCACATTTTCAGGTAAACTGTCATAACTTCAGAAGAACAGGGTATGATTGGTAAGTAATTTTCTTCATTGTCAAGGAGTCTAAAACAGTGAAAGAAATTAATCACCTGGCACCTACTTTGTGCAAAGGACTTCCAGAATTTATACCACTATAAATTGATTTGGCATCCAAAGTAGGATCTTAGGTCATTAAAATGGTTGTCACTGTGAGTAAAAAAATGCATCTATCAAAATAGTCCTCAATTTGCATAGCAGAGGCCATAGCAAATTTACAGTGATTGCACAACAATTGGGGTATTTCTGTATCCAAGCTGTCCATTGCTATGAAAAAATATTTATCCATCTCTTTTGTGAGCTTTGCTGACATCACATAGATGAGGAACCTAAAGTAATTATGATAGCTTGTCATACCTTTCACCACAGAACTCTGTATCTTGGAGACCTATGCAGCATTTAACAAACTGTGGCCATATACACAGGATATCAATAGATCATACAGCAAACAAGTAAATTAGGTTTGTGCAGGCATTGTTCGTATTGAAATCACAGGCAGAAATAGGACAGGGTCAGGCCTTACAATCCTTTAACAAGCAGCACTGACAAAATGTTGATATAACCATATTGATTTCAATAACTATATTTTGTTCTATGCTGGTATCAGCACAGAAGCACGTCTACACACATTTTCATGTCTGCCGCAGCTTAAACAAATGCCACTGACAGAGTTTTTGGCACCAGCAGCTACTTCACACCTTCACTGTGGACTGCTCACTGCGAGAATGACCTCACTAAGCCACCAGTGAAACTTTGTACTAACATACTATCATACCAACATATGTCAGTAAAAAGTGGGTGTAACTTTTCAGCAAGAAGATGCTGAGGTAAAAGACAGTCTCATGCCTGAAAAAAAATTCAAGAAAATTGTGGGATGGCTGGGTTTTCTTCAGAGATTTCTAGTTTGGAGAATTTAAACCTCAGTCCCAGACGATGAATCATTCATAAAATTATCTTCATTGACATCCTTAACACCAGTTTCTAATATCTGTTTCTTCATTATTTATTCTATCTATTCAATCGATGGCTATTACACATTTCAGTTTGTTTTTTAAAATGCTTATTAATGACACTACTGACATCCCTTTTCCTATCTGTGACACCAGGCTTTTGCTTTCTGTGTGGTGAATTAATGACAGCAATTAGCTCCGTGCCTTGACAATACACAATTTCTGCCCAAGGGCTTCTTCAAACATAAAGGAGAAGATTGATTAAAGAAAATGCAATTAATTCAATGTGTCTTGAAGATAAATGGTCAGATGTAATACATATGACATCCTGAAAATCTAGATCATACTCTTGACTTGAATAATATCACTTCAAGTTTAGATTCTCATGATCAGAATTAGGCCAGGTATATGTTTTTAGCCAGGGAAAAAATTGAGTGAAATGTACATGCTTAGTTTGGAAACAGGTCAGTTAAACGAATAATAATGGTTTTTTTCACTACCAAATCTACTAACCCTGATAATCCATAATGACTATGGAGGAAATCTCTGGATTTCCTAATTTGGAAGTGCAGTTACCCACCCGTCGGTAAAGGCCTCGAAAGAAAATGGATGCTCAAAAATCAGTTTCTATGTTTAAAAGCACAGATTTTGTGGGAGGCACATATGCAAACACAAAGTATTCACAAGCACGTGCAAACTTGAGTGAGTGCCCTCTGAGCAACACACGTCAATTTCAAGTATGAATTCTGAAAATGCAAAAAAATCCCACAGATAGGCATTTCTAAGCAACAAGAGGCAGCTTTAGAAAAACAGCCCATGAAAATCAAGCTCAAAAAAACACACAAGTAATAATTTTATAAATTACTACTAAAACTGTGCTCTGTTTGATCTGCAAATACCATTTGCAGCCTGAGAAGCAAATTGTGTCTTCCAAGTACTAATATCATTGCATAAATGAAGATTCCTAGTACACAAATCATGCACAATGCACAAGTCTGTGCATATGGATGAGCACTTGGATCTGAATGTTCAAACAGACCACAGAAAAAATTAAAAGTATGTTACAAGAAGTACAGAATTGTGATAGCATAACATCAGTCACACATAACCATTACATCGTTAAAGGAGTGCTTGGGTAATTCACATGCCTCATACAAGATCAAAAAACTGCTTTCTAAATTGGAGCAAGATAATTGATTCCCCCCACCCCAAGATGGTTTCAGACATTTCCTGTCATGTTGAATTTCTGAGTTTAAGACGATGAGATCCAGTTATATTATTGTTGTTCTTTTATGCAGTGTGACATAAATGATATGAGGCATCTCAACAACATACAGCTGAACACCAGAAAACTTTACCAGGGGCTTCACTGCTCCTCAAAACAAAATATGTTTTGTGCCTTCTTTCAAAGGTTTTATATAATGAAGATGAGCTACAGTATTGTTAAACAAGCACAATTAAGTGTTGCTCATCTTTAGCAATATTTCATTAAAACTTGATTTTCTGTAAAACTCAGAATACAAACAACTGCATTCTGTATTTAGTAATTTAGATTGGATGAGGGGTAAGGGGGTAAGGAATAAAGATTTACTCCACCAATGACTGTAAGCACTGTTCAAACTGCACACAGAGCTTTGATCACCTTCAAAATTGTACTACGACTTCTAATATAACATTAACGCAGTGCCACAGTATTTTGAAGAATAAAAGGGGTTTTTCTTGCAGAGAACACCCTTCTGTCAAATACTGAGTAAATGGCTAATTAAATCAAGGTCCTCCTGGTGCTGTACTGACCTGAGCAGAGTCTCTACTATAGCATTGAGGGGTTACGCCTCTGACAGTAAGCTTGGCTAAAACTTTATGAATTTTATTAAAATATTTTAGATTCCAGCATACACATCAATCACAAAATGGAAACAATTTTAAGGAGTTGTGAATTCTTTAGAAAAAGCAAGATAGAGAGGTTAAGTGTTATGGTATCACAATACATCATCAATTCAAGTCTTTCTCTGAAGCAAGGTCTCACACATTCCAGTCAAAGAGTTATTTTTTATCGGTACAACACATTTTTTTTCTCATCTCAGCCCCTTCTATTATTTTTATCCATCTGCATTTACTGTGAAATGACTATACTAAAACATCCTGGGGAAACGGAACTTATATTTTTCGTAGTAAGGTTAGGCAACGATTGATGTTACATTGCTAAAAACTGAAAGGTCTTGTAAAAGGAAGAAATACCCTGTTCTGAAATAAGATCCTAAAGGTTCTTATTCATCTCTGTCTATTTGAGACTGTATTGAACCAGACATATCTGATTAATGAGTTGTTTTTAAAATATGTAAACGACAATGCTACCTTAATATCCCAACAGCTTTGGCTTCTGTAAGCCCACCTTGTCTCATTATTCTCAGGATAATACTAAAGCCAGCATAGACTGAAATTTTCAGGTTGTTTATTCTTCAGATAAAACACTACCCAGAAGCCAAAGAAGAGAGATCAGCAGAAATGCTGAGGTATCAATATAGCACTATTTTTGTGGCATGTAATTTAGGTTTATAATTTCTTTTATTTCCTCTCAAAAGATACAGCTGTATCAGATAGGTCAGAGATGATTCAAAGGAGAAGCCTGTTTTGACTAGCCAGAAACACAGAAACAAAAGAAAATACTGTTTTGGTGAAGATGCATATGTAGACTATAAAATTTATTGAGAAATAATTTTCATGGCAATGAAAGAACAAAATAAGCATCAATGTGAGCAGAATGAAATTGACTGTTAAAAACAGGTCTGATGCTGACTCAGTGTTGAGGGTACTATTTTCCTCTGCTTATATTTACAAGAGGCTGACATGTAGTATGAATTACGTAGGGAAAAATGCTTCAGTCCTTGGCTTGCTAGGGTGAGTCTGACAGGAGCTGCCCTAGAATTAGGAGCCTCCTGCAGTGCTAAAACACAAATTGATGCTAATCCCTCCTCACCCCCAGCAGGCTAGCAGGTCTTCCTATTAGTATGCAAAGCCATTTATTATTGGAAAAAATAGGGTTATTCCTCCTCTTGAGATATTCCTTCTTGCTTATTTGTTAGCTTTAGCAGAAAGTGGATCTGGCTTTTATCACTGTTCTTTAAAACTTTAGGGAGATTAAACCCTGGCATACATGCTGACCACACGCTCCTAATGCCTCCAAAACATTTTTGGTTTTGCACCACTTTTATATGTGCTATATAGGAATGAAACAAGTAAAAGTTAAACCATTAAAGGATTGGGTTTTATTACTTCGATACATGTAAAAATCTAGCAGGCATATACCTCACATCTGTGATTTTGGTGATAAGTACAAGTATATGCAAAAACTTACATTTTAATTTTTGCTTGAGACAAAAGCATTAAAAATCTCATCTATGACAATTTCCAGCAAACTAGCATTTTTAGGAGTACAAATGCAGTAAATCCTCTGAAAATGCACAGCATAAAAGGCAGTTAAGAAAATTATTTATGGTGTTACCAGCTCAACAGTAAAAGTATACCTATTATAAAGTGCTTCCTACAGAAATCCAATACATTACTTTATTTTAATAAGTTCTGCCAAAGAATCAGACAATATGCAAGCAAACTCTCCTCAAACATTCACCTAAGAATAATTTTCAGCTCCAAAATCTATCTGAAGCAATTTTCAGCCCTGCAATTAAATCAGGTTTCATTCATTTCTGTTTTCTTTTTAATTCTCCCTTTGGAGAGGTTTATGACTTAGAGAAAACTAACAGGATGAAAATGAGATACAGAAATAAAAGGGTATTTAAAGACAATCTATTGTACATTGCAATGGTCCTCAGTTTCAGTTCCTAGTGCATTAGTAATATCAGGGTGACAGCCTAGCAAACATTTCACATGGAAGGCACTCTAATTCACATTGCAAACTGTCTAAAAGCTCAGATGTTACACACTTATGTGAAATTCTAGTCAATTCTATGTCAAATATCTAGTCAATGATCTAGATAAATAGAAATCTTCAGTTATCTTGAATCCTGTCAATATGATGAATTAATGGTATTTCACTTCCTTCCCCTGCCCCTTCTAACGCATGTACATGCACAATTAGGGTCTGATCTACATTAAAATTCCCAAGCCAGAAAGGTTCTGAATATGTAATGTAAAATGTTTCCAACAAAGGTCTTAACTTTAATGATTTTAATCTCACAAACTAATTATAACAGTTAATAATAATAATAATCTACAATAATATATGAATAATTTTTTTTTTCTTTTCACATTTAATTTTCTCTTTTTCAACCACAAGAAGTATAAAAAGAATTTCCCAACACAGGACTTGCAATAGTGAAGAGCAACTAATAAGGAAATGCAGAATAAAATGAGATTTAGAATAAATAGATGTTCATCATACAGTTCTGGTTGGTTGGTTGGTTGGTTAGTTGGTGGTTGGTTTTTTAAACTAAACAGATTTGCAATGGAATGAATTCATATGATCATTTTGCACTATCAATTTGCCTCAAAATATCATTGAGCATGACAGTTGAAAAGGAACAACATTCCACAGCAAGGAAAGAAAAGAGTGGTTGAAATCTTATTTTTCATTCCTACTAAATTCCACTTGAAATATTGCAGTGAATATGTTTCCAAGCATTACCTGAAGACACTGCAGAGATGCAGCATGAGAGCACTGGCCAGGTGTCAATTATTTCACTTGTTTGCTAACTTGGTGTCACTCTCAGAATGTCTGTACCAACCTTGCCTTGTTGTCTGTTTTAGTTACTGATGAATAAATTTACTACTTTCATTTTATTATCTCAATGTTATCAAAAGATTAAATATTAGACTACTTCCTCCATAAAAAAGTAAAGTTTATTCAAGAATTTTTTTTTTATTAGATGCCATAAAAAAATATGCGTTCATAGGGACCAGCTGGCTATTTCTGGGCCTTTGATTATTCTGCATTATCCACTTATCAGCCCTAAATATGAATATTCTGGAAGTTCTCTGTAGGGAATCTAAAAAGCAAATTAGTACTGAAATTTTCTGGCAAGGATTGAAAAAAAAAGTTTTCTCATGGAACAGTTTCAAAACTGTTGGTCACAAAAAGCAAATTGATGACAGTTTTATGAGAACAGCAGATGTTTCTGCCTTTTTAAAGATCACACCTTAAATGTCATTTTTAATACTGCAAATTTTGAGCATTTTGGTTTTGGCCCTTTTCCTATATCTTCCATGATTCTTAGATGTCTCCTAAATATTATATTGTTCTGAAACAATTCTAGATTTTCCAAATAATTTATCATATATAGCAATGTGCTATATAGAATAGAGACATTAGTTCATGCCTCCAAGTTTTACCCACATTTCTTAAAGGCACACTTCATAAACTACAAAGGAATGATGAGTTTTAATGTAATCAATGTCAGCTCTCACCGATTTTAATGATCTTAGCAAATTTCAATAAATGACACTTTTCCTCATTAAGAGACAATTCTTAATAGGGATTGAGGGAAGATAAAATTCAAGGAAAAAGGAATTAGGTAAACATAGTTCTTATTTTAAAGTGGGAGAAGGAGGGGAAAGTTACAGAATTAGTTCAATTTCAGTTCCTAAAAAGTGGTAGAATGAATAAACCAACATCATTTGAGCACTTACAAGGTAAGAAAGTTGTGAAGATGAGTAACAGTGACAGTGGATTCATCAAGAACAAGTCACGTCAAAATAATTTCTTTTTTTTTCCTCATGATAGCATAACAGGCCTTTTGGATACAGGAAACGCAGTCACATTGTCACTGAACTTCCCTTTAGAAAGCTACCCAATGCTCTCATGACCTTTTGATAGGCAAACTAGGGAAACACTCCCTGGATGGAATCAGTGAGTGTTGTTATCAACAGTTCGCTGTCAGGCTGGACAAGGGTTTGCAGTAAAGTTCCACAGCAGTCTGAGTGCATTCATTGCAGTCTTTAATACTTTGGGTAAAGAAATCAAAAGTAGCGTCGTTACATCTAGGAGCTGACAGACACTGTTCTCAGAGATCTGCAAATGCATTGTTTCAAAATAATCTCAAGAGATTGAAGTGTGAAGAAAATTAGGTACAAATAAGGGCAAGGTCTGAACTTCAGGGTAGAAAACCTAACCACTTCATTGCAGAAGAGAAGAAACTGGCAGAGAGCAATAGTATCCCGTTAGTACTGGTGGCTCTGTCACAAGCTGGACATGACAACATTTTACGTAAAAATGGAATTTTGAAATGTGTAAAGATTATTTTTAAACGCTCTTCCAGTCCATCCAATACTAGCAAGACCTTCAGTAGAATATTATAACCAATTTTGAGAACAGCATTTTAGGAAAGATGTGGGACAAGAGAAGCTCCAGAGGAGATATTAAGAGAAGAAAACCTTCAGTAAGTGGTTAAAGGGTTAAAGGAAGCAGGTTGGTTAGGTCCAGAGAAGAAGAGACTGAGGGGCAATATGATATATCAAAAATGTTAAAAGTTGGGAATAAGAAGAAAGCAAAATTTCTTAATTTTGTCACCTGTGGATTTGAGTTTAAAATAACCTGAAAAATTAGGCTTGGCTTGTGGTGAAACTTGACCAGAGCATTTACTCAAGATATGAAACGACAAAAATCATGAAATAAGTGTCTCAATTTTAAATATAGATGTGAGGAGTAATGATGTGAATTTAAAACTACATATAACAGGCTTTTCTAAAGCAGTTAAAAATGTCAGGCTTCCTTAGACTTACATTCACACATTACTGCTTAATGTACTGTAATACTGATTCCATTAAAATAAGAGAAACAAACAAAAAAAATCAAACCAGCAAAAACAAATCCCAAAACCAACCAACCAATATGAAAAAACCGAAACACCAACCACAACCCAAACCCTCTTTTTTCATTCAGTTTTATGTATTCAGAAATACAGAATATTATGTAGCTGGAATAGAAACAGAAATATTCCAATTTTCACGTCATAACCTGCAGAAACCTGTCTGACAAGTTTTAAAAGTGATTCCGAATCAGATTTCAGTCATAACCAGACTGCTAACTCAAACACTTCCATGTCTGAGGTGAGCCCAGGGGAAATATGTAAGTCTGCGCAAGAAGTGATTCAGTTTTGTATTAGAACTCAAGGCTAAAAGTCATACATCTGAGATCAATAGGAATTTTAAATTTAATTATGTCACTTTTTTGGTCATCGTTCTATTTTTTAAATGGGTTTAAGTGACTTCTTCATTAACCTTGCCATTAAGTATTTACATAACCAGAACAAATATTGAGCATTATGAAAACACCAGTTTGATGTTCTCTCTTTCAACAACAGAGTCCATGTCCTCTTTCAGAAGATGAACTCCTCAAGTCTACAGATAACAGTGACTGACAAAATATCCAAGAACATCTGAAACTGTCAAGTCTTCACTGCACTGCTAGTGCCAGATTTGCAGTGGGTAAGGAGCCATAAGACAGGCTGTTCAAAGCAGCAACAGTGATTTACAGCTGCTGCTTTCCCTCCTCCCATCTTGCATTGGGCTCTCTACTCCTTCTTCATGCTTTTGATGGTTTTGATTGTGGAAACCTCATTGTAATTTAACAGCAAATGAGTACAGTTCTGTTCAGGGATCAGCACCTGTCCTTTCGGAACCTCAAGCAAGTCAATAAAAGAGCATAATTTTAACTCTGACTAAAGTTCTTTAATTGTAAATATCCAGTAGATAACAAACTTTTTTAAAAAGGTTGTGTGTTTGTCAACTGAAATCATACAATGATCTTTACAACTTATGTGTCATCTCTACTGTTTATACATGTCTCTTTTGTTACTTTAAACTTCCTGAAAGAAAAGATGTTCAGGTCATTGCCTCCAGAAAACCTCTTATATTGTCAAATTTATTTTTATTTGGTGTCTAAAGTAGTTATTATCATGCTTATAATGCATCTTAATCACATTTCTGCCCGCTGAGTGCTACTTACAATTCCATTAAGGTGGCCACTAACAATACAGTTAGACACATGCATAACTTTACAGGGATGATGACAGTGAATTCAGTGCATCAATAGATGACTTGCTTGTTATCTACAATTTTATGCCTTAAGAAGATTTGTAAGTGCTTGCCTAAATGAAAGGTTATAACCTGGATTTTTAAATCTGACTATATGTTATTTGATATTCCATAAAAAAAGCTTGAAATTCATTTTTCTCAAGACTGTTAAGAGATTTACCAGGTGAAATAAATTATCATGATATCACTGTAACACTCAAGGACTGCAGAACAATAATACTGTATACCAGCACCACTGTGTCTCAACATTTCATCAGGAATATGTCATAGGTAAAAATCTGAATACCTTTATGTATATTACCTGGTTGTTCCTGTAGAATAAGACCTCTATCCTTGTCAAAAAGGGTACTATTGACAGTGAAGAAGAATGAGCTAGTTTGTTTCCATGTAAGTAAAAGTCCATTTAGCAATGTCCTGTAGTTTCTAAAGGCAAAAATTACCATGTCCTCTTCATATACATGCAAAACTCAAATGCTTCAGTAACACAGAAGAATCTTAAACCAGAGGCAAAAAAGGATTCAATTTTTTTTTTCATCTCTTTTCAGAGGTAAAAAAACAGACAAGGAAACAGGAATGAAAAGGAAAACAGAGCTAACAGAGGCAGGCATCAGACACAGCAGGTTGCTCAACGTTTTTAGGGCTCTGCTTGTATATAGTCTGTGAACTCCTTCTGGGACAGCCAGGGATTTCTGGGAACTCCTGGAGGAATGTCAGGGCACCTGCTTCATCAGGAAAAAGCAGCCACGGGGCCTGTGACTTCCAGCAGCTTGTAATGAGGCTATTCCTGATCAAAGGATGCTTTGAGCTTTGAGCAAGCAGAGACAAGTATCCTTTCAGCAGGTGCTGGGAGAGGTGAGTGTAAGGGCCAGCCCAGCGTGAAGTTCCCAGAGAAGTGTTTTCTGCAGATGATGTGCAAAAGCCTTTGGGAAACCGTGCTGCTGAGGGGAGTATTTGTGTGCCAGCAGTGGGGGGGAGTGACACAGTGTGTCCCCAGCACGTACCAGAGGAGCTACCCCAGCATTTTAGATGCCAAGATCCCAAGGGATGATGATGCATCTCTGCAGGCCCCTTACTGAGGGGGCATCCACCTCAACATGTAGAGGGGAGCTGTGACAAAGAAGAGGCGAGAAGGGTCTGTGCTTATTTGGTGCAGAAATGGAGACTGGCAGCATGTCCAAGCCAGAGACTTAACAAATGCGGGAGAAAAGTTTCTTCTCTGATGCAAAAGGTTCAGTGTGATGGTAGCAGGTGAGGTGCAGATGAGTCTGAGCAGCATGCTGAGGAGGTGATCCTTCCTGTCTCCTGAGCACTGGTGAGACCAGAGCTGGAGCACTGTGTCCAGTTCTGGGCTCGACAATAAGAGAAGTGGACATTCTGGAGTGAGTACTACAAGAGGTCACAAAGATGGTAAAGGAGCATCTTTTATGTGAGAAGGAGCTGAGAGAGCTGAGACTTTTCAGCTTGCAGAAGGGAACACTTGAGAAGGGAATCTTATATCAGTGTGTAGCAATATCTCATTGGGCGAGAGCAGCCTCTTCTCAGTCACATCCAGAGACAGGACAGGAGGCAATGGGCACGTACCAACCAGAGAAAATTATGTTTAAGCATTAAAAAAAAAAAAAAAATTCAGTGTGCAAGAAGCCAAACAGTGGAATAGCTTGCTCTGAGAGGTTGAGTAGTCTCTGACCCTGGAGATATTTCACATTCAACTCGGTGCAGACCTGAGCAAGCTGTTGCTGTAGCTCAGTCTGCCCTGAGCTAAGGGGGTTGTACTAGACATTTCCAGAGGACCAGCCTGGTTTTGTGAGCAGTAACTCTGTTTCTGAGGTCTAAGTGATCCCAGACTTTCAGAAAGTTGCAAATGATCAATCACAATGACATGACATTTGCAACCATTTGGCTGCACCACCAAGCCAGGAGAGGCGTAAAACAGCCACAGGCAACACTTTTTGATGACCCATTCCTGCCAGTAAATACCAAACAAGGAGTACCTGAAAAATCAGCCTAACGTGTTTTATGAGCCTCATCCTTAAAAACAAAGGGGTATTGTGACTCTATGCATGTATTTTCTTATGTGTGAATCTGTGCAATGCAGACTACACAGTGCAGAATGAGAATGGAAGATGACCCATGAAACACCCACATTATTAATTGTTGTCAGTCTGGAGAAAAGGCTTCAGGGGCTCAGCCCTCAATAGCTTTATGTTGGAGGAACTAATAAAGGGTCAGGCATTTTAAAAATTGCACCTGTAGTCAAGGCACTCTTATAACGTGTGTGATTCTTATGTTTATTCTGGCATGGAAATTAATACTACTTTCTCTTTAGAAGTAAGATTGAATAATAAACTAAATAGCTGCAGATATGTGTAAGTGGAAACAAATCTTCTCTCTGTAAAAATGCAGCTCTAGATTATAATTAGAAACGAATAAGTAATTTTCTTCTAGTTTTGAAAGTATATAAAACATAGATACTATCACAGCCAAATGAAGTTTGCAATGACTCTTGCAGTTTCAGTCGAGCCAACAGAGGAAGAAGCAGAAAATACAATACATATAACAGGTCCAATGAAATTATGAAAAAAATGCTTATAACACAGAGAGAGTGAAAACCTTTGTTACAATTTCACAGATCCTGTGATGGAGGTCTTTTCTAGCCTTAAGGATTCTATGATTCTATGATAATGCACAAAATATTCCCAGAAATTAACATAAGTAATTTTAATTAAAACAGACAAAGGTTTTTTGAAGTGCTTCTTTTTAAAAGAAATGCTTCTGGGAATGAGATTGGACAGGTAAACAGAAATTATACAATTTAGGATATACACAGTGGAATGGGCTGCAAAAGTCTTCTGTTAGTCATTTTTCTCATTCCTGTGAACTGCTCTTTTAGGAACCATTTAGCAATTAATTGCCATCCTCACTAGATGCTAATATTGCAACAGAAATCTACAGAATAAATTGTGCCAGTGCAAACGAGGCAGTGATTGGCAGGCCTTTCTTAATTATGGCAGTAGGTTTAGCACTTGTGTTAATCTGAAATTCATTAACATGTCTCCAGACACCACTAGTTAAATCCAGTTTGCCAACAGGCAGAGTCAGCTCTGAAATTAGTGCTTCAGAAAACCTTGTTTATTGCCTGCTGTCCTCTGAAAAAAATTCACTGAGGTCAGGTTTCCTGACATATTGTTTGACTGGATTCCCAAAACAATTCCATGATATTCTCAAGAGGCAACTCTGAACATGCAAAACCTAGAATGAGGTTTGTGCCAGAATCACTTATCTACAAGTAAATCTCTTATTTCTTCAAACAGATTCTTAATTCCTCTTTTTATACTTTATTGATGTGGTCTTTCGGGCTTCATTTTCATGATCAATAGTTATTCTACCCATAGAGAAATCTCTGTAGATGAGACAGACAGAAATGCAAATAAGGATAAAAACTACATAAATTTTTCAGAAATGGATCATGCCAAAAATCCTGGTGCCTTTCTTTGACAGACATTATTTAGTTATTTACAAGTAAACCCTGACAGATATAATCTCTCTGGATTTCAGAAATGCATTCCATAGGACATGACTGATTAAAATTGAAAAAGTGGGGATCAGAAGCTGGACTGTAAAGCGGATCAAGAAGGAGATCAAACAGGTTGTGCTGAAAGTGTCCTGGTATTGGTGGGTTCCCCAGTTCTTCAGACTCTATTTTGGAAAATTTTAGTGTTTTCACCAGTGGCTATGCCCTCAAAGGGCAAAAAAAAAAAAGGCAAAAATGGCCTCTGGGGACATAGATGTCCTAAAGAAATATAACAGCAGCATGAATATGGATGGAACACATTGGTAACATGGAATGAGATCAAACACCACATGGCAGAATTTGGGTAATCTTAGAGACTGAAGCAATAAAAATAAGATTCTATATGTATCCTGAGGCATTTACAGGCTAATTACAGGAACTTTGCTAAGTGTACAGAGTGCCCATGTTTCTAGATACGAGAGATGAGAAAATGTGCAACAATTCAGATAAGTCTCACACTAGATTCCTGCCTTTCTCTTCAGCCTCTTTCTTCAGGCACATTAAGGATTTATTAGCTACCTTTGTAAAGTCATAAAATTATTTTTATCTCTAATATAATTACATTGGGATACACTGTATTATCCAAATGTTTCTCTAGTCTTATTCTGTAGACCTTCCTTATTACAATGCCAGAGCAGTAAATCTTGCAATGATTTTATATAGATCCCCTCAGATCCCTAAATAGGCCATCATATAAAGCCACAGAAGACAATCTGTCATTAAACTTTTTAATTAATCTCTTCTAAATCTAGTGTCCAGCTTTCTGCATACATCTTCATTCTTACTTCTTTTTCACTCACATATCAAATGATTTTACATATATTTTTTTAGAATATGTTGCATTCTTTCTTGGGAATGCTTGGTCATTTTGCACTGTATGGACGGATGCTATAAAGATGGAAATGGTGAATGCTGCAGAACAAGGAATTATATAATTATTTTCCTCATCTCATTTCTCTAGCCATGATTATCAAAGTTCCTTTCTTAGCAGAGTGTTGAAAAATGACAAATGAAAAATAACAGTATCTCATTGGGCTCCCCAGAGTCTCCAGAATAAAATAGAAGGCTCTTCTACCACACTCAATCCTTTTCGCCAGGTAACTTCTCCAATTTGCTTAAGTTCCAAACAATAAATAGCTTTGTAAGCACTGTTGCTTGCTCCCATGCACATTTTTTTTTTGTTTAATATTCAGTTCCCCAGCCTTGTCAACCCCTGTCACTTTTTGTCAGGATTACCTATTTAAATGCATTACAGACACACAAATGTCTGCATTTACATCTTTTTATCCACCAATTCTTCCTACCTGTTTTTCCTACCTTTTATGACAAATATTTTTTTTTCCTAAATTGCTTCTTCATCTTGCTTTCCCTTTGCAAGCTTTGCAAACTGCAGATTATTTTCAGTTTTAAAGGTGTTTTCACACTGGTATAATTTAAAATCTTGTTTCAGAAGATGCATTTAAACAATCTTCTTTAAGATTAACAGTTTTGTCTATAAGGAGATTTTAGCATTTGGTTATGTCTTAATTAGTCTATACAATCTCTGTACATGCAAGGAAGAATTCCATGTAGATTGCTTCTCCTTTGATTGCTTTTAAAACAGACACAAAATAATAGTCTAATTTTATTATTAAATAATTTATGGTTATTATTACTGCATTTGTTACTGATAATTAGATTAATATCTCTCTGAAAAGTAGTGTTATTATATGACTTTTGCCCATATTCTAAGTTCCTGCAATTTCTTTTTTTATTAGTAGAATCTTTCAGGTGATTTACAATAATAACTCATCACTTTATTCCTAGCTTACATCCTCCAAATCATTTTTTCTCCAAAAAAACCTAGGATAATATTGGAGTCCTCTAACATGTTTTTGGAAACGGATAACTAAAGCTCATAGAGTTTTATAGATTTGCCCTGTTGTCACTGGAGGCATCTATACAGAACAAATTATCTGGCATATTTTAGAGAATTAAATGATGAGGCAAACCATGCCCCACTAAACGACTTTCTCTCCATTCACTATAAAAGCTCTGTAATCAACTAGTTCATGTGTAGACAGCTGCACTCATCCCATCTAATGTGAAAGAAATTGAATTCTATTTCTACACTGTTTGGCTATTTGAATAGTTAAAGTCTCTATGTTCCTGTATTATTCCATTTCTATACTTGTGCCCTCTTCCACTTTATCTAGTTGCATGACACACAAAATAAGGCAAACCCAATACATCATAGTGGTTTTGCTACTACCTTTGACAATGCTAGGAAAAACTGCCCCTTTTATCACCTATGTCATCATGTGTCTGTACTGTTTCTGTTATTTCTCAAGGGGGAAAAATGAAAAAAGCAATACCATCTAGGTAGTCTTTGTCTCTAATCTATGTACTGTTCAATATTTGTAGTGTGTCAACCTGCTGAAGCTATAAGCCCTTCTGTTTTTCTGTGCCTAACCTTATTACTTTCCATTTCCTAGCAACAAATCACACGGTTCAGGCACAGGCTTGTGACCCTGTTCTATAGGAGTCATGTTCATTTGTTCTCACCCTCAGTGCTTTTCCCAGAGTCTTCTATTATTGTCAGGTTTCATCATCCTCCAACATTTCCCTACTCAGAACCCCTCTTGCTACATATCTGTCCAGCAATTCATACCAAGACCTGTGCTCATTCCTATTTAATACTCCATTAGAAACCATCACCAAGTCAGGACCATGAAGATAAAGGATTTACATTTTCAGAAATATATTTTCATTGATCTGGTTGTTATTGATTCTGACAGAGGGACCTCTGAGGAAGGACAAAGAAGCAATTGTAGCAGTAGCAAGGAAGAAAAGCTAAGAAAATTTATAGCTGTCTTTACAACTTTAGAAGTGGCAGAAGGCCATACAAAATCAAGAAAATAAAGGTAGATAGATCTGTATTAATTTTTCATATATGAGCCTTAATAAAATATCTATATGTAATCTCTGAAGATGCTGAACCCCATGAGAATTATTCCCTTTTTTGACCACCTCCCATTTAGCCACTGTACATCGACAACTAAAAGGTCTGTGTTAGCACAGACTCCAAAGACTTCACAATCTGAAAGTCACCCATATAAAACAGGACAACATTTTTATAAGACAAGGAGCAAGAGGAAGAGACAGACTTCAGATGACTGTTTTAGTGACCAAGATCTAAGCTGAATTTAATTATCTAAGAACTGTCCACGTGGCACCAACTTGCATTTTTAAGTTACTGAAGTACCAGCATTTACATTCCTCTTTTCAGGCTCCTTAGCCCAACCAGTGAGGCACAGATCTTCTTCTTCACCCCCACTGCAGCTCAGATCCAAGAGCGAGAGGCACACTTATTTTTTGCCTATTTCTCTGATCTGAGTTGTCCCCTCTGGACAGAAATCAAGAGAAATGCAGCTACAAACTCACAGGGATCCCCAATGCTGAGGGAGGCAACTCTCAGCTCTGCTGATGTGGCACTACCTTGGCAGAAGGGAGCGCTGTCCAAACACAACAGCCAGTAGTGTCTACGTACCACGCAATAATTCACTAAAACACTATATCTAAACCACACCTTATCCCTTCATGTTTGATGTGCAAATTGATGTATGCATTAAGAACTTGAATTAACAACTTCGGTTCAGGAACATCTGCTCGAACATTACTTTCTTTATTTTACACATTCCTCAGAATTTTCTGTTTCGCTATACGAGGCTAGAAGAACTCACTTATTTCAACAAGAACAAAACCATGTGCATTTTATGCCTGGGTAAGAAAGCACATTGTGCATAAACAATATCCCTTGCTGGAAAGAAATGCTGAAAGTGACAAACAGAAAAAATTACCAGTGTTTGAGCTGCAATTAGTCCATGCATAAAGGAGGATCAATACAACAATTTGTAACTATCAAAAGCTAGAGCCTTTAAAAGCTGACTGGCTTGGCAGAAACCTTCCCACAGTGGCTGTATGTCAATATAAGGATTATTTTCAAGCACCTTTAGTTGTTTTTCTCTAACATGATAAGCAGTGGACTCTAATATCCTGAGGCTTTCTCTTCAGATCTCTGGGTAGGACTTGGAAGTACCACACCAGAGACTGCACTAAATAAGCCTTCCAAGTTTGCACAGTCTGGCATGTTTTGAGGAGTCTAACTGCCCTGTAGCTGCATATCCTGCACGCAGATGATGACTTGAGGTTCCATATACCATTTCTGCTTTCCTTTAAAATGCATAATAATCATCTCTAAAAAGTGGGACACAGCTACCATAACTGGCCATATTATGAATTGTGACTTGATGCTACCTAGGGATATATTTATAAAATGTGATTATGTGTGACACAGGAACACTGCCAATACATTTTTGTCTCTCAACTCAGGATCAAGCTATACTGGAGTGAGGCCAGGGTAGTCCTTGGGTAGCTGAAGAATCACACAGGCAAACCAAACATTGATCCAGCTGGAGCTCAGAGTGAGCACTAATGTGTCTTCTGTGATTGTATCTGTTTGCTTGCCCTTGCAGTCAAAAGAAAGAAATCTATTACTTAGGCCTCCATAAGATACAGAATCTTGCATTTCTTCTCATCTTAAAGAATTTTATGAGTATACATATGGCAAACCTTGAAAAAAAGAAATTCTGAGCAGGCAGCAGGGTACAGTCCATGGGTGATATATAGCTACTTCCTCTCCACCGAGTCTGTACAAACTCTGTCCTCTGCCTGCCACAAGCAAACACAAACTCCCTTGTCTTTCCACTGAAAAACATACTGCACCCAGGGAAATATTCATTTAGTGGATGTCAAGGACTATCTCTTGCTGTGCCGCTCTTCTACTCCCACAAATAAACATATGTGGCAGAGAGCACATCTATAATCTCAGGATGTTTTCTATTCCTCAGACAGCTCAGGTAACCACTGTGTTGTTAGGATGCTTTCCAAGCTCTTAGGAACTATCTTGCAGTATGCAGCAAGTGCAACACCCAAACTCAAAGCCACATTTAAGTGACTAGATGATATCCATAATGAAAAAAAGTAATTTTAAATGCAAACTTTTTCTATCTGTTTGCTTGCCAGTTGAACTGGATTTTGGTTTTTCTTATCCTTTTAGGAATACTTTAAAGCTGTTAGAGTGACTACTTTTTTATAGCTGGTGTCCAGTATGGTTGATGAACACTGATATTCCAGACCAAACAAAATAAAGACTAAATTTTCTCTTGAATTTAGTACTGTTGAAACTTTATAAACCTAGTGTTGATAAACATAATATTTTTGAGATTTTCTGGTTAGAATATGGATTTTTCCTTTTTTCAACTAAACAATAAACAGGTAAAATTTAATATCTAGTTTTCAAGAAATATTTGTGCAAACTGATGATGTTGCTCCATTTCAGAACGTGAAATGAAAAGGGTGAGTCAATTCAATTAAGTTAAATACTCATAATCTCACAGCATTCAAATTGGCTCATTGGATTTTAATGCTTCCAAGCACTGCAAACTTCTGAACAGTAAAGAAGTAACCAGAATCAATTTCTGTCTGCTAAGATATTTGAATGTAATTGTTCTTTTAGGACAAGATCACAGATTAAAGATAAAATTATTGCAATCATCTTTTAAGAACATTTTTCCTTGATTAATTTAACCTGAATAGATCAAAGTTTCTACTTTATTATTTGTTATATTGCTAAATTCTAATTACAAATGTCTTGAGCAAGTCTGAATCCTTATTTGCTTTAAGATAAAACCTGTGGGAAAATGTTACAAGGAGATATGTAGTTAGCATGTACCTAGAATTGCAAATACAAAAAAGTACTGCAGGAATAGACATAGCATTTTGGGTCCAGTCTCTTCAGCAAAAAACATAACATGCTATGTGGCCAAAATTATTTGATACCTTAATCCTCAGAAATAATAAGGAAATACTTCCTTTGCTGGGTTAGAGAAACTTTTAAGATACACTATCTTCCACATATTTAATATTTCATACTAATAGTAACTCTTTAACCAGCCATTGAGAAAACCTGTGACTCGCAGCTGACTGCAGAAAACACACAGAAGTAGATGAGTTGTTATGGTGCCTAAATGCAGATGAACAGGATCTCTCTGGTAGCCTTGAGAGGTACCAGCCTTTCCCAGCTATACGAAGAACAAGACTCTTACAGTGGGCTTCACCAGCTACTGAAACAGGGAAACCAATCCGCCTGTAAGGGATGAACTGAATCCTGTCACTTTCCTCTTAAATACCTTACTTGGTTTCCTCACATTCTCCCTGGTTTTGCTTAAGGTCACATCTGGTAACAAGGCCTAACACATCTAATTTGCTGTTGAATCCAGTACTGCTTTGATTATACACCTGAACTTGGTTGATTACTGCCGAGTACTTCTGCCTAGAGCAGAAAAACTAAACAGTGCCATCTGATGATGTCAGCAGTGTCTAGTAATTATAAAATTATTCTCTTCTCCTGTAATTCCTATGCTACACTATTTAGTCTACCTGATTTCACTGCCATTTCCTTTAATATAAAGAAACTGTTATTTTTCTCTTTATATTAGAATGTAAGGTTTGTCAAGATAATTTCACTGACAGTGACCTTCCTAAAGAATTATTCTATTTTTTGAGTTTGTCACCTATAGGCAATTATTAGATAGATCACTTTCTACATGAATGAATTATAAATGCAGCTTATTTATACTATCAAATGCCATTAACAAAATCTTTTTCCCTTTTTTCTTTGATATTCTAATGTGTCTTATTTAATTTTTAAGTAAATGTTGTTGCAGGAAAATAAAAAAGGGTCATATTATTCAGTTACAGAGGTATTAAAACCAATCCATTTGCCCTCACATCTGTCCTGATGGCTTGCAGAACAGTTGTATTACCAAATGGGTCATAAATCAACAAGTGGGAAAATTAAAAATTTGTACAAACATTGTCACTTCATTTGATAGATTTAAGAGGAGATTTAAATTTAAACATTCAAGTTAGGAAGCTTTCCAAGGTATTCTTTTTCTCAAAACATGTGTCAGGCCCTCTTCCTGTTAATAAAGGTAAGGATAACTGAAGGGCTTAAAAATGCTGCAGAACTGAAACTGTTATGTTTCTTACACAGACTAAAAGGCAAAAACCCACAGTTTCCTTCCACTCAAATACTTTTTTGCTTGGAATGACAAGGGTTAATTTGTTCTGCTCCCTGTTAAAGCTTGAGTTTTTTCACTTGATCATATTAGAAAGCATATATCTGAATATCCTTACCTATCAGGAGATGCAAATCAATTTTCATTGAGTAATGAGAGTAAATCCTTTATCACCATCACTTACATATTAATTATTAAAATACCTTATGAATTAGACCTTGTTTCTGAAAACAGAATTGACCTCAGTCAAGTTCTGCATCATGAATTTTGTATGTGGAGCATATATATTGCTCAATTAATCAGTACTTAAGATCTGTACATAAGAAAAAGCACAGACATAAATTGCACTTGCTTTTAGGTTCTACCTTCTAATTTCACACCAAGCATTTTCATAATCACTGATTTTAATCACATGGATTTGTGAGGTACCTCCGAATCACGGAAGCTCCCAGCTCTGCTTGCTGCTCCTGCTTACATTATGTCCATACATTACTTAAATCCATTAAGAGTGATTCAGATCACTCTGCAATTTTACTTTCTTGTACAGCCACCTGGATTAATTCCATTAAAATAATTAGCATGCCAAAGCAGAATTTATTTGAAATCATTCCCTGCTAATTCCCAATAATAAATTAACACTGGTAACAACTCTTTTATTCATTTAACATAAAGACTCGGGAAGGTACACATCAGGATTCTTTGTTACAAGTCATGCGCCATAGTTCCCAATGCATTTGCAAAACAAGCCAGACACCTGTGAAACTATGACAAAAGTACATGAAAAGAATTTTGAATTGGATTTTATGAATTCAGGTCTACGTTAGTTTAAGTTTTAGCCATGTTTTCAAACATTTCTCTGTACCACCAAAATTTCTAAAATAATTACATAGAATTAGACATGTGATTTAATTATGACAGAAAAAACATCACAGATCTTAAAAAAACCCCAGCAGACATACCCCCTGCCACTCCCACTTCTGCAGCTTCTGAAAGCTGTATCTATTTTTTCAGCTTGGTACAGATTAGTGGAACTAGATTTGCTACCACAGTGAGTCCTAGCAAGGTCAGCAGAGTTCAGCACTTCCCAACTCATTGTTAATCTTATTTGTCTGTATCTGATCTACTCATCTGCTATTATCTCACATTATACTGAGACAGTTTTTTGACCCTATCTGAATATGGTACCAGTGGCATCCTATGATCCTAAGTGCTTCTGATTGTAAAAACTTCTAAATTATGAGCTGCCTATAAGAACTGCAAGATGTGCCAAATTTAAACTATTTTTAAAAGGTTTTTTTCTCTATGGGTAGTTGTAGACTTGAGAGTAGGAATTTTAAAAACCTGAGTGAGGAGCATAGCACCAGTAAATTTTAAGTGGAACATTTAGTTCTATTGTGCTTAATGCCTCAAAAAATGTCAAAACTTATCAGCCTGAAAGTGCACCATTTTAAAACTTCTGTTTCACTGATAAATAATGATTTGAGAATGCAAATTTTGTACTCAGTGAAAGAATAGAGAGGTGTCAGCTTTCTTGAAGAAAACATTTAAAACAGTCTGAGCTGAATATTAAGTCAGGAGATTTTTGCATAGATTGATGTCTTAGCAACTTCAAAAGATAGCAGAAGAAGATTAATTTTGTAAATGGCTGATTCCACAATAATGATTCTCTAGAGGGTTCAAAATTCTTTATGAGAAATCTCATTCTTCTGGGTTTTTTTTAAACATCCCGTATAGATACTGTTTTCTCAGAAAAAAAAGAATTACAATGTAGAGTGATCATTAATTTTTATTTTAGTCGACACCTTATTTTGAGTTAGCCTGCCAGCTTCTGTTCTTTTATTCTCATTCTCTGGTATTATTCTGCCCTTTCAGGATGAATTTTTTTGATGTTCCCTTTTTAAACGGGGTTAATGCTGCAGTGTGTCTCAGTGTGTTCAGCCAAAATTAATCTTTTCTCAAAGGCATTAAATTAACATATCTAAAAAACAAATAACAGCAAGGCTTACTCTTGCACTCAGACTGTGAAATTAGTTCCAGAAGAATGGAGTAAAACATTGTAAAGCAGGGTTAGGTGATAATACTTTTCTTTCTTTCAAGTCCAGATAATGTTATAGAATCACAGCAAGACTGAGGTGGGCAGGCAACCCTGGAAATCACCTAGTTCAACCCCTCTTCTTAGAGCAGGCAGCTAGAGCAGGCTGCCTGTGTTCTGCCAGGTTTTGAGTATCTCCAAAGATGGAGATTCCAGAACCTTTTTTTCAAGCAGCCTGCTCCAGTGTTATTGCAGATTTGTCACAAAATCTGAGAAAGCAAGGAAGTTGTGTACTTTGTCCAGAGAAGACCAAAGAAAAGGTTGCACACTTAGAATATATTTCAAGTCTTTTCTTCACCAGGGGAGGGAAGGGATGTTGCAGTGACCTCCTGAAGAAGCAGACAACATTTACCTAAGCATTGATGGCAGAGGGGAGTCAGCGCTTCCCCCTGTTCTCTGCTCCCTTCTCAATTATGCCTGCTTTCATTAAAAAAGTCAAATTACCAAATATCCCCATTACTCCCCAGGACAAATAGCCCACCAAAGCAAATAAGATGTCTCTTTTCAAGTACGTGTGTAGAGGTCAAGTCCTGGTCCTTACCTTTATAAATGTAAAACTGATATTGTAATATCTGTAAATACATTTTGTTACAGTGTTACATTCATGCCTAAAAGTACTAAAATGTGTAAATGTAAATATAAATACAAACATGTGACTAAAGGTAGGCAAAAAACATCTATCCTACACTGCCTACAAAGAGAGAGTTTGGGAGGAGAGACACACACACACAAGGTAGGTGGCAGGAAGAGACAGAGTTTTATTCTCATCCAAGAAATAGCACTGTATCCACGCTGTAATTCTTTGCCTGCAAGGAAGTACAAAGACAAATCTTTTTCTTAAAATCAAAACAAAACCACCTGTGAAACACTTCCATCCGCTGCAAATGCATGTTCAAGTCCTGTTCCTGTTAAATGATGAGCACTTATGTTGAATTCAACACGAAAGAACACTTCTCATGAAGCACTCAGCACATGCCAGGGTAAAAACTCCTATAAAACACCTGCTTGTTTTGTAGACGGAATAATGAAGTTAAATAGAATGAGAACACTAGAGCAATGTGATAGGAGAACATATTGAATCATGCCACAATTACACTGTCGTGCATATCACCATTTATAAACCCAATTAACAGAAAAACTCTTCTCTTTACAAAACTTTAAATATGAAACACCAATTTTGCATAAATATCTCATTTGGATACAAAGAGTGATAGGAAAAATCTTTCAAATGTGGCACCTTATTAAAATAAGAATGTCTTAAATGATAATATTCACTTTTTGCCTCGGAAAAAGAAAAATAGGACCATGAAACTTTCAAAATGTCTAAGTATTCATTGATCAAAGAAACAGAATGGGCTGGTTATGGTCTACTAAAAGTAACCATCAAGAACCCAAGGTACTTAGTGTGCCATATCTCAGAACACTGCTTTTATATTGTCATTTAAAAACTCTTTAGATGTACACAGCAATAAGCTGTACCAATTATATGTTAGAAGTTTCTTTTCCTATTAAAATAAATTAATTAGATCTATACAGCAATAAGTTGTACCAGGTACATGTTAGAAGTTTCTTTTCCTATTAAATTAAATTAATTTTTAAAATTCCCATTGTAAATGAAAAGTAATTGATTTTAGAGACCATTCTTTCCCAGCTGTCCTATGAAAAACACTGGCAATAGTAAAACAGGAGTCTACACTCAGCAGTAATTCACATCTCGTGTACAAATAAATTTATTTATTTCTATTACCAATCAAGTTCTATCCCATTTAAAATCATGACAAACTATAAGATTATCTGCATTTAGCATACAACTGAAAGAATATCTAAGCAGAAGGAAATGTCTTATCAATCACATCACTTCAGTGTGAGCTGGTGGCTATGATCGCCCTTCAGTCATGAAGATGTCATGGAATATTACATAGATGAATCCTTCAGTGAAGAAAATCTTCATAATTTGTAAATTAAACAAACTGAATAAACAAAAATAAATACAGTTCAAAGTGATTTCTTGCAATCCAAAGCAAATCAGTTACTCCAATAAACAGAAATGTGTGTTTTCTTACCCTTGCAAATACCCTCCATAAGACAGACAGAGGTCCTTCAGAATACAGCTCACATTTTGTGAGGTGAAACCCACTAAATTGAATGTGTAAGCATATTAACTGGACTTGAACCTACTCCTTACGACATGAGTGAAGAGGGATATACTGAATAAAGTGAGATGAGAAGTTGGTTTAATATGCATAAGGGTAGGATCATGTGGGGAAATTGATATTGAAGAAAAGGAAAAACTTCCTGTCTCAAAAATGCCAGTTACTTCTTGATATTATTATTTTCTTTTACTGTGAATATGATCATATATTGTAATTGACTACTCAGAGAGAATTTTGGAGGATTTTCCACCCCTGTAGATATATAAAACCTGGTTGGGAATGGTCCTAGACAACCTGATTATGCTGATCCTGAACTAGGCAGAGGGCTGGAGTAGGTGGAGGTCCTTGACAGCTTCAGCTGGGCTGTGATCCTGTGATCGCTAGGGTAGAAAAATTGTATCTTAAGTGGCTAAGAAAGCCAGGGTTCTCCTTTCATGTATCAGTTAATTTTTAATACAAGATATTGTTAATGATTGAGGCTAGGACGCACAGCAAAACTGACAGACAGCATTACTGTTTACTCCCAGCACAGGAGGTCTTGTAACCTATGTAAATATTGGCCTCTGTCAGACACAGCAGTAGTGCTGTCCTGAAGAACAGGAATTTTGGATTAATAGGAAAAGGAAAAGTGTTTAAGACCACTCTCCACTTCTGCCTCCAAATGCATGACTAAGAAGATAAAATATTTGGGCACATAACACACCCAAAAGACTGGTACACCAGTACCTAACACGGACTAGCCTAGTACAGGGAACATTTAATATATCCCATGGGACAGGAAGTTAACCTCAAATAAATGTTTCTTCTTCTTTCTTCATTTTTTCCCTCTCTTTCAGTAAATCATTATTTCAAAATCAAATATATTTTTGTTAGTGTCCAGAATGCTTTAATCTCCCTTTATTGCCATACTTACAGTCAGCAACAGAAATCATGACAGGTATTGAGGCAATACAATTCTCTAGCGAGAGGAAGCTTTCATATAAAATGCACATCTTATCTTACTATGCTAAACTTTCATGTTCACCAAATGAAAATAGATCACTTTGTGCTTTAACAACACAGACCCAGAAAAACATCTACTGGCAATGTAGGTAATTATCACTGCAAACCTTACAATATGCTGCCTACCTTTGTAATCATCACAATATTTCCCATTTGCCAGCAACATACTATGTTCCAGGTGTTCTTTAAAATCACTAAAGAGTCATTTAGACTCCTTATAATGTTATATTCCTGGAGACAGGGATTCCCTTTCCATGAAAATTGCATAGGAAGAAAATACTGTGAACTGTAACCGACGTTTGTATGAACCAAATGGCCTGGTGTATTACCTAAAGCAAAAAAAGCTTCCACTCAGAAGTTAAATTCAAAATGACCTTGTGCTTTTTTCAACAGTGCTTGCAGCTGAGGCCATTGGAATAAATTGTGACAGAGAGTGCTTCCTTCTGCATAGTTGGAAGGCATGTGTAGTACATGAATTATCACTAAGTAAGGAAAAAACCCCAACCAAAACAGAGCAAAGTACATCACTCCATTTCTTTGTAAAATAATGGCAAATACTGTCTATAATAATTATGACTTCTAACGAAATAATTTAGGGTTTTGGCAACTTTATTTCACCATCTAGTATGTTCTACACATTTCAAATCTACATTCATAAATTAATTCTGATCATTATTGGCCTCTACTATTAAAAGCATAAGCACCTGTAACTAGATTTCCCCAGCAGGCAGATCCCAGCTCCATATAATATTATGCAGTGTTGTTTAAAAATATATATTGTAGTTGTGTTAAAGCTCACTAAATTACTGAGTCAAAAACAATGAAATGGAAAAGAAGCTGGAACTGCTAGTGAGTGTTTTAATTGAAATTTAAATATGCAAATTGAAAGTAATTTCACTATTTGCTTATGTAAGGGAATTATTAATCAACTTCAGAAGAAGGAGATTTTCAAAAGGGTATTTTTTTGAATTTTTTCTCTTGCAAACACACAGGCAACCACTGTCAAATGATTTTAATCTGTCAATAAGACTGCACGAGTCCTCAATTTGTTTCCATAATAGCAGCTTTTCACTGGAATATTTTGATCGACAGATTCATATTTTTAACATCTGCCTCTTTTGGGAGCAGCTTAATGTTAAGATGAAAAATGTTAAGATGAAAAATACACTGGAGGTTTCAGAGCAGGTGGAAAAACTCACAGTTCTGATTAAATGAGAACTGCTTCTAATCCTGTTTTCCACTGCGCCTTAAAGTATCCTATATAAAGAATAAAATCCAACTTGCCACGTATGGAACATTTAAAGAAGAGAGGGACAAAAAAAAGAGTACATGCAACTTACCATTAAAGTTTACTGCCCGGATGTAGCTGAGTAGTTCTTTACCATCAGTGGTGCTCATCCTTGGGCACAGACCAATATATCCAGGACAGAGATCTTTATGCATGTTGTGCAGGGCGTAGGCCATGGAATACACTGCATCAATGACAAACTGAACTTTTCCTTCTTGTTCATAGGCTGAATCTCTCGCAATTCTTTCTAAGCCTACGGAAGAAAGAGAAAGAGTTTACTTCTATTTGTGTGTGCACAAGTGTGTACCTGCATGAGCAATCACATGCAAAAATCACAGTGGAACATAAACAATTACAGCTGGATTGACAGGTAAAGCCAGGATTTGTCTATCCATCACCTAAATAAACAAGACAAGGAAAAATATGGCCATCTGGTTTTACCTCTAATCATTGTACCCTGTGCCAGGTATGTAAACAGTACGTTGATTTCTGGGCTAGGAAAGAGGACAGAACATTTCATTACAAGAAAAAGATATATAGATATATGTATTTCTACGGTCCAGTAGAAAAATTCTCTTTCCACCTTATTGATTTTCATTTAACAGTTGTTTATTGTTATTTATAGGACAGTTCTAGAGCAGCCTGCCATTCTGTTTTAGATAAATTTAAGGCTATCTTGGTTTTTATCCCTGTCTATTGTTTGATAAACATTATTTAAACATCTCAGGGAAAAAAGCTGAATGCTTGCCAAGTGATGTGACCATCTGTCTTCATAGTGAAAAGTGCTTATTCGAAGACATTTTCCTGTATTTACCAGTAAATTATGCTTCACATTGAGAACCATGTACTCTTTGCTGTTTCCTACAGGGACATTTATCCTTCAGAGGGAACACAGAGCAAATCAATACATTACATAATTTTTATTCTTCAGGAATTGCCCAAATTTATTATCTATGTCCAAGTACAAGGAAGCTTTACATTAATAGGTGATATTACTAAGTGGAATTGTTAAAAAAAAAAGTTCAGAAAAATGATATTTTAAGTAAAAAATCAACGTGAAATCCCATGTCCTATATAGAAATTCAGATGCTGATTTCAAAGCCTCAAACCTTCATTTTCCAGGGAAAAAGTGATCTGCAAATCTTGATGTGAAATTTGCCCTGCTGAAATCTACTGTCAAGTTCCTCTTGCCTCAGTGAACAGAAAAATAGACACCTAGGTTATCTACCAGGTTACCAACTCATTCAATTTGAAAATAATCCAGTCATATTATTTGAGGTTATTTAGAAATGAGACAAAAGTTTATACATAATTTTTTTAAATATTTAACTCTCTATCTTATTTTTATCGTTTCTCTTTTGTATCTAAATACAGGATTTTATCAATTCAAGACATCAATTTTTCTGAATCCAAGTTTATAAAAGTATACGGTTTATGCCGAGATCGTTCTTTAGACAAAGTATGCAAGCCTGTATGAGATGGGAAAAAAGCCAGGGAGCATACTCAGAAGCCTTTCCTCTGTTTGCCTGCTGCACTTCAGTACCACCATCTTGCATTACAGTGATAACATATGAACAAATCTGTAATCTGACAAACAGTAGTGGTTTGTGCTTTAAACACCCCTGAGCACTGGAAGCGATAGATAGCCTTGAAAAATCATGGTGTGCTTTTATTTCTCCTCAGGGATTAGTTAAAAAAAAAAAAATCACTACTTCTTGAAAAGCTAAAAACCATTTGGAGAGGAAGGCAGAGATCATTTCTGTGATTTGTACACGCAGCTTTACAGACATTTTTTAAGACATGCTCTCTAATGAATGACAAATAATTGGTGAATAATGCAACTCTGCTGCAAATAAATAAACAAGAAAAACCTTTCCTCGAACATGCTGAAAATTACACAATTAGTTGCAGTGCATTGCCCAGACATAAAAGAAGACATGAAGGATGGAAAACACGAAGCTTAATTAATTTACAAATTTACTAGCTTATTTCATTTGGGAACTACCTTCCAACAGCAAATGATGGGTAGAGCTCCAGCTCTCCACTTTACTTGTTCCTGCCTTGTTAAGGACTGTGGCACAAGTGAAAGAAAGGGTTTACAGAACTGCCGCAGACACAGAGCAGTCAGTAACCTGTATGTGCTCCCAGAGCTTCCACATTCTCTAAACAGGGTGGTCAGGACAGGAGGAGTTAAAAGGAGATCCACTTTTATTGCCAAGATAAATATAATTTCCATCACATAAAAGGACATATGTGTATGCTGAGGGGCAGGGGGTTGGTGGAAAATGAGTGGAATCATTTTCTGTAATAAATTCTAAGTCATAAAACACTAAAGCTTGCAAATACTCAAGCAAGTACATTGTACTACGTGATACAGATTTTAAAAGGGGGAAAAAAAGAGTTTTATTCTTCCCTATGTTATACTGTAGTTTAAATACATATAAAACACTTTCATATAAATTTTTTCCATGGCATAAGATTTTACTGCTATTCTTCACAGATATGTTACTATAAACTAATTTATCATATAAATTACAAAGGGAAAAACTCATTTATTGGGACTGAATGTGTTTCTATACGTACAAAGGAGTAAGGAACATCACAGAATTATCACTTCTAAATCAGTCAAACCCAGAAGGCAATAGGCAAGAGGAGTCTCTGTGCTTTGCACAACTAAAAAACACAGCACATTGGATTATGTGCTCTTTCTTCTTGAGTTTTCATTTTCTCTTTCTGGAATTCTCAAACATCTAAACTAACAATTTATAAAGATGACAAGAACTCATCAACTTAAATTACACTGCACTGCTCTAAATAAATGTTAATGTATAGCAGTAAAATTATGCATATTGTCTAAGCCATAAATATGGTCAGCTCCTACAGATATTATATTCCTTGATTAGAAGACATGATTATAATTTTTCTTCAGACTTGTATACCAAGTAATAATTGTTTCATTTATAGCTTGACTCTCAGCTCTACGAGGCATGTTTCTACAGACATTGTTGACTTGAAGGAACATAAAAATTTGTACCTCATAAAATAAATGTTTTAATGCTTTCTTAATGATCACTTCAATTTCTTATCCTACAGTTTTTCCTCTGGAAAAATTCCTTAGTGTCTGTCATTATCAAAAAGAGTGAGAAGATACTCCCAGTTCTTGAACCTGCAATTGTCAGACCCATGGTCTGACAGTGTGTCAAGAACCGAGACAAGAACTGGGCTCACCAGTTCCTGACCATCTCTTCCTGATCTCCAAAAAACCAGAAATCTGGGGAAATGTGCCATGGTGTTTTACAGCAGGTCTCCCAATCCAACCCTTGAAAAGTGCAAACCTGACATCAGCAGGATGTCAAGGCTTTCCCCAACCCATGAAGAAGTACGCAGACGTAAGCGTTAATGCTATCATCTTGGGCTGGAGAAGATCTGAGAGAGCAATGACACTAGCCCAGGAAATGTCAGCTGTTCCTGGATCAATCCATTTGAAATCTCTTTTGGGAACACTAAAGAATGATCCCATAATGCCTGTAAATATGAAAGAGTTGCTACAGGTACTCTTGCAACTCCTGAGAAAGAGTGACAAGCTGGACTGTTGCTGGAGGTGCTGCCTCCATACCTGCTCATCATTTCCCCTTTTCATCTGGTATTTCTTATGCTGCAGGGAAAATTTTGTGTCCTGCTCAGGATGGTGTAACTCAGCTATGACAGGGAAAGATAAGGAGCATAACAGTAGGAAGGTTAGACATGGATTAAGTGGATGGGGATGTGACTTGGGCTACTAGTCTGAGGAGGAAAAAGGTGAAGCAGGTGATATTGTCAATTCCATGGGTATGAATTGGGAATCAAGAGATTTCAGGGAACGTAATCCAGATAAATTAGGCCTTTACAACAATAAATTAAAATGTATCTTCATTAAAAACTTAAGAGCATGCAGTAAGTAAATAAAGATTAATGTAAGATAGCTAAGGTGACGAATTCATACATGGGTGATGATATCACCTGTGAGAGACAAACAAATATCTTAAACAACCAAAACTTATGTTGCTGATCTCACCAGCAATAATCTCCTGTGTGATAAATATTGCATAATTCATCCGAGTTTTAGAAAATTTATTCTAAATGATAATCTTAAAGCACATGCAGAAATAACTTCTGCAAACATGTAAGTCCATGACAACAGGAAAACTTCAGAGCAAAGTTCCTAGCAATTTTTCTCTTAAGAATATAAAAAATTCTAAGTAAGGCAAATAGATATACATGTTTTGTAACTTGTGACATAGACGGAAAGCAATATCTTCTATTTAACTGCCCTGTTTCTGGAAATCATTAGTTGTCCTAACATTCAGAGCATTCCCATCCCTTCTGTCTCACAAATCTTTCTGTTTTCATCTAGTATTATTGAAAGCAATTTATGTAAAAACGCAGCCTACATTATCTCTCATTATTATTTCAATATTTTTTATATTCCATCCCATATATCTAGTTAAATCTTAATTTATGTTACTTGAAGACAAAAGGCTGAGGTCAAGGGCCTTGTATACAACATCTGGTTAGAGCTTCAAATTGGAACAATGTTGTGATGATGCAGGGTTTGAGAAAGGTTTTGGGCACTACGGAGTTTTGGGAGACAGGAAAAAGGCTCCATAGTTTAGAAGAGCAGAGATAGCTGCCATGGGGATGCAGTGTGCGTGGGAATAGGATCCTAATATTTACAAAATAATCATCAAATCTTCATGTTTCAAGGTTAAAAAAAATACTGCAAGCAAGACAGTATGAAGGCTGGAGCTCCATATAGGAAATAGGATGCGCCAAGGTGTTGTCTCCTAAACTCTGGTCAATGGCCATTTTTCTTCATCAATCTCCTTCATTATTGTTTTTTCAGTGTCTAGAACTGATTAGAACAAAAGTGGACTGTTAACTTTTCATTCTCAGTTCAAATACTGGCTTACTGTAAGCCTTCTTCCATTGTTTTGGGGTACTAATTCTCAAAATCTTATAAAAATTAAAGTTAAAAACACAGAAAACTTCCAACTTTCCTCTCTGAAAACTCTCAGGTAGAAATTACAGAAATATTCGTTTTTAAAACTTTCACGTGTTGCAATGTGTCATAGTCTTTCATTTAGAAGGGAAATTACTTTTTCATCATCATCTGTTATAGCTAGATCTTTTGTTTTACTAACCTAAAAATATTATGCTTGTGATTTTTCTGTTTGATTATTGATACATCTAGCAATGGAATAATATTAATGGACTAATAATAAAAATTCTGTATCTGCTTTAAAACTCAACTGCCAGCTATAGATCAACCTTATTCTATTTTGAACCACTTATTTCTATGTTGGCTATTGTTTGATTTATGTATACCACCCTTAAGTTTGATAACCTTAGTCAAAATCAGTATTTATCAGGAAAAGTAAAAGTTTAAAAAAAAAACCCAGAGCAAAACAAAATATCAGACTGGCATGTCTTGTCCTTCAGCCAGCGAGAACAGTAGGCTTAGCAGTGACAAGGAGGGCCAAGAATCTCCTAACTGTGGATTTGTCACCAGCAAGGAAAGATCCTTTACCTAGAGCCTGTATTCCTCCCTCCTTTCCACAATCCCACCCACTCTTTTGGGACCTTGCTCCCTCTCATGTGTACTAGGAAACAAATCTTTTATGGACTGTGCTTTGAATAAGGGGACAAATCTTTCTGGGATAATGGTGGGAGGACAAGTAACGTGGAAGAGGGGAGAAAAAATTACAGTGGTCTTAGAATGGTTTCTCATGAACAGCCTTTATTCCATTTGCCTCTCTTTATCTGCCTTTTTTATATATATTTGTGCAGAATTTCTGCTCAAAGACAGTTGGTGCATCTCTGCAACAGCTGAGGTATTGTTCCAAACTTCTGTTCAGACAAGTCTGGATTTTGGATATCTAGTAATAATAGTTTTTCAGTTCATAGTTGCAATTCACATTTTTTACTCACTGCTAAATTATTTATCCCCATTATTTGGCTCTCAAAACAGTTTTACTTAAGCGTCATTTGGAAGCAAACAAAGTCAAAGATAAATATTGTGTTCAATTTGTTTCTGTGGGCCAATCCCAATCACAACCAAAACACAGTAATTTGTAAGTGGTCTCCCACTCTTCAGCTCAGATGTGATAATCCTCTATTTGTCAGAATTGGTTAGAACTCCCCTCCTTTGCAGCAAGAGTTTTTTCCACAGAAAGCTGGCATTTGTAACTAAGCCATTTCAGCAGGCTCAGCACGAATCACCAGGAGCATATGTTGCTCCTATTGAAGTCTTCCCGATTATTCAGCTGTTTTCCTCACACATTATAGAGTTTGATCTCTCTGAACAAATAATGCAGATCGTCATCTTCTGTTACTCAGACTTAAGGGCATGATATACTTTTATGGTGGGGGAGTTCAGTTTTCTAATAGCTGTATGGGAACAGTGATGCATGAGTTAGTTTGCAGAGAGCATCACAAAACCTGCAGCTTCTCTGTAATAGTGTGGTGTCAGTTTAGGAAGCAATTCAGAGAGGAAGCCAAGGATTATATCAATTTTCTCAGCCATTCCAAAAAGAAAATTGAGAATGTAGAAGCAGAGACAGTGAAATGAAGCAGTTTAACTGTCTGCTGTTCTCCAGCAACTGATGGATGTGGGTTTGTGATTCAGTGAATTGTCCCTTGATGTAGTTTTTTGGGGTTTATGCCTCTTTACACCAACTTACAAAAACACCCCAACCAAAACCCAACAAAACAAAATAAAAAAAATTAAAAGACATCAAGACCAATTAGAAAAAGTTTAAGAAAAAAAGAGTTTTTCAATACCTAGAATAATACAGATATTTTGAAAAACTTCCTATGCAGAACTGGGCTGAAACTTCACATGTTTTAAACACTTTTTAAGTACAAAATAGCAAAAAGAATATTTCACAGTAAGTGAATATGCTTCAATAATTTTCAATTTAACAACACCACAAATGAAAAACTAACTATCATTTTTGCTTGGTCCTGTAACAGAAGCATCTAAAAAACTCTTGGCCTGCCCACAACATTTTTCATTGGAAATACCATAACACTTTCCTGACCTTCACAGTAAATAGGACACTTGTTTCAGCAAACCACTTCTAAAAAATTCACAGTAATATATACCAAAGTGGAATTAAACCACTGTCATAGTTATGTTGGAGTGTTTTGTTCCTATTACTATATGTGACATTTACTAGAGTGTTTTCTCTTAGGAAAGCAAACTAAGGTTGCATTGCTAATAGAAGATTCTCTATTTCCTCATTTATGTCCTTTGAGAGAGTCCTTAACAACAGTTTGAATGTTGTTATCAGGGTGAAAAATTTTCCTTATTCTAATTAGTGCCTTCATATTGCTTAATTATAGCTTCTTGAAACAGTGTATAGCATTGGGGAACACAGGCACTCAGAATTCTCATACATTTAAAAAACAAGTCTGCTACATCTAACAGGGACAGTGTTGTGTAAATTATCTTGCTGTGCCAAGATTTGCTATGATGTACATGTTAAGCTGAACACTAATGTCTGCATTAAAATAACAAGGAGACACCATAGGATATGTTGTCTCCTTAGCCAAGCACACTTAAAACCACACCATGCATTTAAAAGAAAAGGTGTATAAAAGAATACAGTGGAATAAGCAATATTGCTTTCAGGCACATGATTAGTCACTATCAATGGAACTGCCCATGTTGGAATATATATTTAGTATGAACAGAACTTGAAAGTGGGTATAACATTTTCAGAAGTTATATTTCCTTCCTATAAACAGATTGCAGCTTTGAAACTGCAAAAGTAGGGATCCGTTCATCTACATGGGTTCACTTTCTGGCTACAGTGTGTCTGACAACCTGAGAGCAGAAAATACCTGCAGAAAAAGAGAAAGACACTTTGGAAGTTTAAATAAAAGGGAGAGAGACCATTTCATTACTAAGCAAGGACCCACAGTAATTAATAAATCTGACATCACAATAGCTTTTGTTAGATTTTGCCCAGCTTTTTTAAGCTAGAGCACAAACCACAGCCAACTTTTGCAAGGATTTCTATATACATATTCACATGTATTCTGAAGGCTTCCTAAATATTCACATGGTCATTTAAATATCACTCATTCCCCTCTTCTTCTGTTTTTATTTTAGAAAAGACACTGAAATCAGAGATTTACATCTCAGTTTTGCTCAACTTTTATACTTCTGTAAATTTTGTACCATATATAATTCAGAAATATTAGTGACCCACTGTTTCTTCCATTCCTCTATATTTCTAGTTTTAGTACATTTTGAAGTTAGGCAGTAGATTCTATCTTATTACTGTATCACACTTTTTAAAATCCTATAATTATATCTATTTTTCTTTACTTGTAAAAGTAAAAATTGAATGCACAAGGTTAATATATATATTTGTCACATTTAAGGTTTTATTTTACATTTATCAGTATACAGTAACACATGAAATCATGTTTCAAATCTAAAATTATGAGTTTTACCATTTATTAACATTCCTTAAATTCTAAGCAAAAATAGGGAATTTCAGCCTCAAAATCTGTCAGCTTGACTTGTGAATAAGAAATGCTGCTTTATTGATTTTTCACCAAATCAAAACAGTACAGGAAAAATGTTTTAAATACAAAAAGAGATGCATTTTTCATAATTAAACCATGTCAAAAGTTTTAGTTTTGTTATTTCTGAACAAAATAACATGAAGATAAAGGAAAAAAATTGCTTACTGTTTGCTAACACAAAGATCTAAGGACTACTTTAGCAAAAACATTTTAAATGTTGTTCAAACTTCAGGTGCTTTATTTCTCTCTCAGAATACTGTCAGTATGAGTGTTAGCATGAATAGGGAACCAAATATTTTGCTGAATTTCTCAAGTTTAAAACAAATTATATCTTGAGGTAAGCATGTAGATAGAATCTACATTTTCTAACACAAATTACCCATGGGAATTTCTAACTATGGAAGAAATTGCTAGTGTAACTAGTCCAGGCACAGAGGTTAAAACAACTGGTACGATTTCAAAGCCCCACTGGCTGCAAGCAATTCTAATGCAGACTTCAGTGTATAACTCCAAAGCCTACAGCAAGGGCTATCAGCAAGAGTAAAGATTCAGTACAAGCAACTGAGTTTATCCACTGTCTGCTAGCATTTAAACTCAGAGGACCTTCAGCACACAGCAGTATGTATGAAAATCCTTTCCTCTGCTTACTGACCATGAAAGCTTTTAAATTTAAGGTTCAGACCAGAAAAAAAAGGGACTTATGTCCTCAGGAGTATTATTTTTAGTTACAAAATTGATTGACATCATGCTTAAAAAAGGACTTTCTTGCAATTAGAAAGCACTTTTTAGAAGAATATACAAAGAGGTATCCAAACACATCACTTCCTGAAGCATTTGTGACCACTATTTCTTAAGAGTCTGTTTGGAGACTAAAGAGTAAAGTTGCACTAAGTCTTCACCAAAAACACTGCAACATCTAAATTAATCATATTAACTACTGCTAAACAGAGGTTTAAGCAACTTTCTTTAGTTTGATGAGAAGCTCCGAAAGAGCAGAACTATGCAGGTTGCAAAGCATTCGTAGTCGGCTGTTTATCAAAATAGCAGATTGAGATGTTTTTGTGCCCTTTTCATCACCTATAGATATTGTAGAAATTCAAGGCCTCTTCATTTGGAGCTCCTTCAATGGAAGGAGCTTTATGTAAGAGCCCCTTTTCTGATATGAAGTGCTGGGCTGAATTACCATGAAGGTAATGTGGGCTGGATGTCTGTTCTGGCCTGGCTTGAAGTCTGCAAGTAAGGGGCAGCAACATCCTATCAAGGCCATTTCTGCAATGAATATTTGATAGCTTTCTGATGCAGAGAATTTAAGTATAGATTTGGAATGTACTGTGAATTCCCACTCAGACTAAGTGGTTTGATGTCATGATTCACACGAAGTACTGAATAACTTTGGTCGCTCCTGGAGGGGAGCTTTCACCAGCTCGGTCTATTTGCAGTTAGTTGCTGAGGTCGGAAATATCTCATGCAGCTTCAGTGATCTAGCAGTTAATTGTCTAACCTAAAGAAAAGCTTTTTTGCTTCCAAAGAAAACACTCACCCTCTCCAAAAATAAGCATTTAGGAAAACAAGTTGAAGCATTTCCCTGAACAGACTTTCTTGTGTAACTAGCTTAAACTACATAGTTAACTAGTAGAGAACTAGTGCTGTGCAAGATAAATATGTATGCTAGTTTAAAACAGTATCTCACATCCTATCTACTGTTTAGTCAGCTGCTATGCAAATAAGAAAAAATTAAGTTGTTCTATTTTCTTACAACTGTTGCAAGGACTGACAATAGCTGTAAGTCACATTTGAATTAATTCACAGGGCTCCATGTTACTGCTAAAGAGACAGGTATGTAAAAAATTTTCAGGACAAATGTAATAAAAACCAATGTAAAATGAAAATAAATGTAATAATAAATCTTAAAATAATTTCACTCTAAATTACTGCTGGGTTTCACAGTATCAAATTTCCGAGAGGAAATTTTTGGAGCTAGACAAGATAGAAGTATTCATGACAGAGTTTTTATGTGAAAAAAGTGTGGGTTTTCTTCAGGAAGGAGCAGTGGGAGAAATTTTTCAACTGCAACTAAAAAGGAAGGCAATGAAAGCATACTTTTCACAGCAAAGGAACGACTATGAACTTAAGCATATAAAAGATCCAATAGTAACATTTTACAATATTAAGAGCTGAAGAAAATGTTGCATTAACTTTTGCATTTGCCCTAGCCACTGTGTCTTCCTGCTCTGTCCCAATTTAATGAACCCATCTGCAAGAAGTAGGGCACGATGAGGAAAAGAAACAGTAGATTCCACTTAGTGTAGCCAGTAGGAAAGATTCTACATTGTTATAGAAAATTAAATACTTTGGTTTGTTTCATATTTTTCTGTATGACAAGAGGTAATTTTTGATAGCCAAAATGGGAAACACGGGTTCAAGAGCTTTGTATTGCTATAGGCTATAATTTTATCACGTATTGCCGTCAAAGTAAACCTATGTGATTTACTGGAGATGGTGAAACATCATTTTGTTCTACAAGCTGTGTAGACAACTGCTGAAACATGCTGAAGCTAGGTGAAAATCTGTAATTTCCCCACTAGTCTAATTAAAGGTGTTTTTTCAGGACCTGATAAAAATAAGAGCACCATCAATTAGAACTAAGCAGCTAGTTAATGGACTGCTTGATGCCATGAACAGGACGTGGACGATTGCCTTCTGGAAGGGGATTTCAGTCTAAAACTGGAAGACAGTTTACCCAGTCCTCTTTGCACAGCCTAGAAGATAGCTAGTTCTTTAATCACAAACTAATAAGAACTGATTGGCTTCATTGCTAAAATTGCTAAATTAGGGACATTATAGACACTCGCTCCTCGAGCAGGTTGGCTGTACACACTCCATTGGCAGCACTCTCACAGCTGCACATATCCCATCCTCACCGGGGCAAAACAGTGACAGCAAGCAACTCGAAGGAAAGATCCCTTATGGGCAGCCCTATCCCTTTTGGATAGAGAGAATCAATTGGCTCTACTTCCTCCCCCTGTGTGAATCAGGACAATTATCTACAAAGAGCTGAAGAGAGAGGAAAGAGGCTTGTCTGGAGATGGTATTTTGGAGGTGGAGGGAAATAGATATGCTGTCAGAGCTTTTGCAGCAAATTTGAGCACTACCTTGGCTGAGACATGCTAAATTAGATGGTGCTGAACAAGATGCCTGTGACTAAGCAACAAACAACATCCAGAAAAGGTCCCCACAGTACACTTAAGGCATCTAATTTAAAAGGAGCCAAAAACCTGTTTAGCCACATAAACACCTTTAAAACTCAATACTCTACCAAAATATCTGAAGCATCTATTTCACACAATTAAAACCAAAACCATCTTGAGAATATGGGGTCTTTACCCTCTGCCAAGGGCCATCAAGAATTCATGGTACAAACAAGTTTAATTCCTCACAGGGGATGAATCCAACAAATAAATCTGAGTCCACCAAATTCATACTTGGTTTAGCACCTGATTGATACTCATCTTCTGCTTAAAAATGTTAAGCACTTTCTCATAAATCAAATCTCTCCTTTGGGTGCTAGTACACTAATAATAATAGTAATAATAGTAATAGTAATGGTAATAATAATAATTAATAATAATAATAGCAGCAATAATAGTAATAATAATAATAATAATAATAATAATAATTGCAAAGTACTGTGAAAGCACAGTCTTTCTCTTGCTAGGAGGTACTGACATTGCTGTATCTTGCATACCTAAATCAGCAAGTCCCCTAGTATGTACAGCTATTAGCATAGTAAGCCTTCAGAGTTGCAATTCAGTGTACAATCTTTTAACAGTATTCTAAGCCTGCTGGCAATATGTGCCCCAAGAAAGCAGATCTTCAATTGAGTGTGTATGTCAATGCAATACTGAGACATTGAGGACCTGCTTGGTTGTTTTCATGAACTCTGAAATCAAATGAGAGGAACAGGAATTTTTAGGTATTCTGCTACTATCATTTAAAAAAAAGACCACATGTGATAAATATTATATTATCATAAGCCTATTTTAGGAACCTAAGGCTGGTCAAAAGTCCTGACCTTGAGCAAAACTGAAATGTTTCCATCTACTTTCTTACCACTTATCTTACAGTTATGGATTTACTTCTGAAGAAATCCAAACTCCCCTGCAAAATGCTGAAATCTTGTGCAGTTCGTGTTCCAGTTTAACAAGTGCAGTTTGAACTCATTTTACCAAGGCTATTTCATTTCTCCTTATTTTTATAACTTGTATCATAACCTTTAGTGTTCAGACTGATGGGAAAAATCCCCAAATCATTTAAGTGTTTCACCAGTACATTAGATGTGTAAATGTGTTTTGAGCCCTCCTATATAGGAAATATATCAATAAACTGGAGCAGGTTCAGCAGACAGCCATCAAGATGTTCAGGGGGATGAATCACATGCCCTGTGAGGAAAGGAGGAAGGATGTGGGTTTGGCCAGCCTACAGAAGAAATGGCTTTTGGGTCAAGTCCCCCAAACAGCAGATCCACACAGGGAGGTGAACCAATACTCTCCACAATGGTGTATGATGCAATGGTGCACGATGCAGGACATAATGGGCATAGCTTAGAACAAGAGCTTTAGACTGGTAAAAGCTTTTTTCCAGTAAGGTTGCTCAGACAGCAGAACAGGCTCCCCACAGAAGATATGCAGTTTCTCCCCATCCTGACAGGTTTTCAAAACCTGACTGGATAAAGTCCTAACTCATCTAGATCCAACTGCATGCTGACCCTGTGTTGTAGCTTAAGCCCATATGGAAACTAGCATCCTGTTTTGAGCAGGAGGTTGGACTAGAGACCTCCTGAAGTTCCTTCCAACCTAAAATACCACATGATCTACTATTAAGATGCCACTGAATAGAAATGTCTTAGCCAATGCCACTGAACAATCTCAAGTGCCTATGCGCAGATGCATATGTAAGGATGCACACGCTCTTGCAGACAAGCATGTGAAAATCCACAACAGAGGGAGTTCTGGGGACGTTTGTTGATTACTCTCTCAGTCCGTAGGTGATTAAGAACAGTTCAAAGCAAAGAGAAAACCAGGGGAATTAACATTAAAAAAAATATTGATATATTTGACCTCACCACATAAGGTGTCTGCATCTTTAAGGACGTGTTACATAGATAGGGGTACACTATATTTAGTTTTGCTAGTTTGGATGCCTTTTATTTTGACTACCGTATCACTTAGTGCAAGAATTGTATAACTGACTTTTGAATTCACTCCCATGAGCCTGGAATTATGTGACAGTTAGAGGGAAAAAAGTTTACTGATGGAAAGTGGTGGTGAGAACTCTGGTCTCTTTTTAAATACATTTCAAACGTTTTCATCAATAGAGAGCTCACTCATTGTCACCTCAGTGGATACCAAAGTTTCAAAGAACAGAAAGAAAAAAAGTCAGGATGTACTTTGGTAAGATCCTTTTTAAACCACCCTAATGATCTGCAAGTGACTTGTTTCATGACTGAAAGCATTCACAGCTCTTGGCACTGACCTCTTCTGCTGGCCTAAATCAGCTCACTTTCAATGGCAGTCAATTGAGTAAGGGTGATTTACGACCCCTCCAATTTTGTCTCAAAATCTGGTGTAATGTGAGAATGTCAGAGAGGTAAAGAAAATAATTTCTTTTAAAGACAAATTGCACTATTTTCTCTCAGGGTAGATTTATTGCTTCCTTACAGAAGAACGATTCTGATGCTCTCTTAATTTAATCAAAGAGAAGTCACCTGAAGGGATAGAAACTCAAACACAGCCTAGATCGTGTAGCTCAAGGAAGCTGTAGTCAGCCTTTCATTTTAACATTCTCCAGTCTCAGGGGTACATGCACAGTTACACTAAGTTAATTAGTTAGTAATATATACTAGCTGATATATAATTCACAAGATGACCATCACTGTAAGGAATGTAAACAATATTTTGAAATTTATGTTTCCCAAAAGCCATGTTAAAATCTAAATTAGATCTGATAACAGTCAGAAAGAGCAAAAGAAAGGGATGGGAGTGAAACACAGTAATATAGTAATTACCATTCAGGATGGAGACAATCTTTTTCTGCCTGTAATCAGTATGTAATTATGGCCCCACAAACAAGGCAACACATAAAGAAACAGATAGAAAGTAGTGCCTTGTTCTATGCTGTAACTCTGTGGTCTCCTCAGGCTTTTTATCTTCATCGCCCTTATAGACAAATGGAAATCTGTATTTTTTAGGCTGCAGCTCTCTTCATCAGTAACACAAGCCAGAGGTAATGCTGTGGTGAAGCCAGTTTACTAAAAAAAGCAGCTTGGAGAATGGCAAGTAAAAATATTTATTTATTTATTTAAAATAAGGCAAGGCATGAGGACAGAGTGATTCCATACTGTGCTTGAAAAATAATTCAATAGAAAACAAAAAATAAAAGTTTGGTTTTTTTTCAAAATTCAATAATAAACATACACCACAGCTTCTTAAGAGGAAAAAAGCATTGAGTTATCTTCTGTTATGATTCCAAACTCTTAATGCCTTGACTTTGAGAAAACCTTGTCAGACAAAGAGGGACAGGAACTTTATAAGCTGGTCCTTCAGATTAAAATTACATTTTCAGAATTCTATTTTCTCCATTGATTTATACATATTATTTGCTAGGACATTGAAGGAAAACAAGTGAAATCTTAGCGAAATCCCAGTGATGCCATTCCACATTGATCAATGGAAGACTTGGCCAATAACATTTGCAGAAAGAGGTGACAGTTGAATGATTATTTGCTTCTTTCAAGTGAATAAACCTATTGATTTATTTTTTATTATTGATATATTTATTAGTTACCATCACTATTCAATGTAAAAATAAAAGCAAACAAAATGTACTCTACATAGAGAGCATCAAAACTAGTTATCTTGGTGATTGGTAAAACAGGATGTAGTTGGCTTAGTTACACAATTTTCTACCATGGTAAAAGATATCATTCTTAGAAATGTAAAGATATAAAGATAAAAATGGCACTATCATCTATGATAGACTGATCCCTTCTCAAAAGATGAAAATTAAATGTACCTGATATATATGGACACATATTGAGTGAATCATATATACTTATTATATATCTACTTTTTCTCTTTTTGTTGCCTGGGAGGAATAGATTTTATTAAGCTTTTTTTAAGCTTCAGGGTCTTTGACCAATACCTTTATTATGTATTTTTTTGTGGGAATTATTTTATAAAACAGATTCTCCAATAATAAATGTCTCACAAATCAATTAATCAGATACATAGTGACAGAATCTGACCTGTATTTTTTTTACATTATTCAAGGTTTCTGGAAATAATGGTTGAGATGTTATTTGCTCATAAAATTGCAAGTATAACTAGCTGTGGTAAGAACAGTGACAAGAACCGCGAGTAAGGAAGGGTCAGCTCATACTCAAAACACACGTGTGCCAGCATGACACGGAAAACTTATGTGAGAGTCAGGCTGTGCATAAACTGTACAATTGCCATTACAAAATGATTAACGGGCCTGGCATTGTACTGAACAAGGTGGTAGCACTTAGTCAGTGCAATCTAGGAAACCAGACATCAGTGATTGAATGCTTGCTACTTTTGAAGAAAAATGTTTGAATAGTTGTGACATGTGACATGCCAGTGTGAAAAGCTAGTTCAAGACAATCACAGACAAGTGAAACCAAAATACTCTTGCCAACTGTGTAGGCAAGAACCAATTTTTGCTGTCCCACGATGAGCCACTTTTGCCACAGAAAGTCAGAAAGAGAAGGATAGAAATCTTGTAGAGCTCTGAAACACTAACCTTATTCCTGACACTGTCCCCAAGAGACGAAAAGGAAGAAAGCAACATTTGCCGTAACCACAAATGACTTCACACATTTTGCAGTTGAAGCCACTGTTTCCGGTAAGTCGCAGCTTGGCTCTCCAGGCTGCTGGGCTGGGGAGGCATGGACAAGTCTCCCAACAACAGTCAACTTTGCCTAGGTCATGTTTGGTGCTATCTTGCCCTTGCTACCTTTAGCAAGTTTGCAGGCAGAACTGCATAAAATCATTTGGGAAGGCTGCATAAGGAAGGCAGCTAAATAGGAACACTGTAGTTTAAATTCATTTATTTAAAATAAATTCCTACTGTATCTGAAATAACTTCAAGTGGACTTGTAAAATTGGTCTGGTTTCAGTGAAACAGTAACAAAGATCTTATAATGCAATCCACAAAACTAGTATTATGCAAGGACTTGTGTTTAGGTAAAACTCTCCCTGCGCATTATCAATAAACATACCTAGCTAACCCTTTTTCAGGACTTGATCTTCAAAATTGTTTTCTGAACAACCAGTCTGCAGAAAGCACACTGCATTGCTCCTCTAGACATAAAAAAAGGCTATATGTGAACAACATGCCAGCAGAGGAGAGCTGTGGCTGAGGAGCGTTTCTTTGAAACACAGACTTGATGTATAAATGAGAACTATGGCAAAAAGACTGATGACTCTTCTTAATAGTCCCATCAGTCCCCTCATGCTATTAGGATGTAACTGTTTTAGTGGATTCATTGGCATCACTTCTAGCTTCATGGGATTGAGATAAGGCTAATTTTTTTTTTAAACCACAGTTCTCAATTGCTAACTCAAAAATAATTATGTCTATCAGTAAATCGACCTGATGATCCTGATGTCACCAGAATATTGATAGCTTTTAATTTCTACACCACTCAGAATCTCCTTTGGCAACATCACACACACTCTGAATAAAATTATTCCCAAGATTCACCTTTTTTTTTAAAGCCTCCACTGCTGATAGCTGTTCCTGAAACAACTCAGTATTTAAGAGAGGGAATACATTGAGGGCTGTGGATTTTTTTTTTTAATTTTCAAATCTGTATTAGTACAATCAAAGCATCTTACTATTTTGTTTCTCTTTCTTCTAGACTCTTCTTAAAGGAAAACTGTAGTCTTTCTTTAAAGAGCATAACCATTTATTCTTTCAGAAAAAAATTTAATCCAATTAAAAATAACATATTCATCCCAGAATGCAACCACAATAACATGACTGTGGATATAATTATTAATATTGATAATAATATAAATTGTAAATGTGTTGTGCATTGTCCCACTGATGCTATGAAAGTAGCACATTAAGCAGAGTTACCACACTTGCTACCATGAGACAAAAACAGTTCACCAGCTAAGAGTTTCAGAACACCCCTCTGCTCTACTGCTGTTTAACTGCATTAAGTTCACAGGCAAGGACTGTTCTGATTCGAGCCTTTATAATTCATCAGAACACAGACTCTCAAAAGAGAAAGTCTCTTTAGTCTATCTCTATCATCATAATGACAGCAGGAACACAAAATAGCCTGTGGCTCTGGGTGAGTTAATTATCTACTTTTTTTTTCCCTAGGACACCGTCTTGAAGTACTAACACATTAACCTTGTGGACTGTTCACTTAGACCTTCTGCACAGCATGAGATTACTACTAGTCTCAACTGGTTAATGTCAACTTCCCTGCTCTCTGGGGTCATCCAGGTCACTCCTCATTGCCTGGAAGATTAATTTCCCTCTTAGGGACAGAATAAGCTTAAGCATACAAACACTTGAATTAAGTGAACACTTAAACATATTCTAGAAAGAGGAAAAACTACATGAATCTAATCTGTTTGCTCTGATAAAAATGGAACACTATCAGCAAACAAGATCTTTTCTTCACTAGAATATATACTCATACCTATTCTAGATGCGTATCAAAAATACCTATTGTAATGGAAAGGGCTGGAACTCTTCAAAAATGTGCTTTATGGTTTTCCAACACCGTTAAATGTTGTAAAGGTTTGTTTATGTATAGATACAATACATTTATATACAATACAAGGGGTGAATCTTCATCCACTCTAAGTCACCTCTATCTATAATTTCTTTGCAATGCATTAGATAACTGTCCTTCTTGTAGGATAGTGATTTTCCAAGCTTCATCAAATGCAAATGTAGTAAATATCAGAATATTTTAAGCACAATACAAAGATTTTTTAAAAATATTTTAAAAATAAATATATAATTTCCCAGTTCTGACTAGATGTTTTCATTTAAGCTTTTACTTTTCACTCTTCAGCTACTTTGGACAATGGAAATGGGTTCAACTAATTTACATGTTGGTTCTTGGTGTAAATACTGCACTACTGAGAGATACATTGATTCATTTAACCATGGAAGTATTGCTGTGTAGCTCCACGGAACACAGGAAATCTTTTAGTTCTTTCAATTATGAAGTATTGCTTGGGTTTGCCTCTTAATAGATACTTTCTGATTATATTCTTGTTAGTGAAGCCATAATAACACTCTAATTAATTAAACTGTAAGTTTTGTAAGACAGATATAATGTATTACTACTATAAGTGTATTTTCTGAGCAGGACAGAGCGAGCTTGCATTTAGCTTCATTTCAGGGTCCTCATCTTTTTTAATCTAAGAGCCTTTTTCTTTGTACGAGTGGGGAAATCATTGATAGCTGATGAGCATGTGAGCCAGAAGCTTTTAGATCCCTGCGCAGTCTGCTGAATAGTGTCCTTCATGAGAGGCCAACATCTTTGTCAACATGTCAGAAAAATTTCATGGAGACATCTGACCTTTTACCTCAAAAGAAGAAAGTGATAAACTACTGGAAGATATGGACAGTGGTTTACATTAAGCCCTAATAAACACGGCTTTGCAAATTTAAGACATTTTGCTTCAAAGTTCTTTCAGCACATATCTGTCATAGAGTTTCTGGGAAATACAGTAAAACTAGTATCATGTCTCCTTAAAGTTTAATTTTTTCAAGTTTCCCAGTGAAATGTTTGGTTATGAATAGCCATAGGAGGCAAAAAAAATCTTCATAAGGCTGGCTGAATATTTGATCCCAACGTTGTCTATCTTCAGAATGAGCAGAATTTAAGTCTTTACTAGGAAGAATTTGTGAAAACAAAATTATGCAAGACTCAGTCATATCTAAGTACTGCAAGACACCTATGGTGACTTAAAATAAACTCTGTCAAGAACACTTCAGAAAGGAGACTGCATCAGTAGTAGAATTCCTGAGTTTAGGTGATTTAATAGCTGTACTTTATCTAGCCTTTGCATGACACACTTCTAACAAATTCAGTAAAATAAACAGCAAGTCCAGCCATTCACATGACATATTGTGAATAACATATTCAATTAGAAAGCAGTTTAGCTTTTACTGAAATTATTACCAAAATGTCTTCAGCTTTAATTCCCACAAATATTTTGCTAATATTTTGGAGGGATACTATTTCTCCAGTCCAAAATGAAATAGGGAAAGATGAATTTTTTTCTCTTAGAGTAATTTCTAATTATTAAGTGCTGAGAGTAACATTATTAAAATATATTGACAGGTCTCTCATTTCACTCAGTTCTAAAGTAAAATTTCTCACTCATTAAAACCCAAGAAGCACCCTATTAGATCCTCTAAGTCAATCCACTAGTCATAAAAGGAGTTTTAAAAAAATGAGCTACTGATTTAAGATTAATGCTTGATTATCTTTGTGAAGTTGATAATGGTGACTCTTACACAGACTTGCCAGAATTAATGGGCCATACAAAAGTGACAGAGAAAGGGCAGCCATTACTCAATTATTTTCATTAGAACTTCCTTATTTAATGATGGAGTGTCATGTGAAGCATGCTATGCTTCACTTTCACTTGAGATTTGGAAAATATGATTGTCAAAAAGAAAGTATCATGGTTCTTTCTCATCTATACCACAATATTATCTTATTTTATGGTTTTTAATAAGGCACATATTTCAGAGATTGTAATGGGTACAGGGAAGCAAAAAGATCAGGAATTAAGAGATAAAAACTGGAAAAAACCACAAACTCTACACAGCAGTACAAATTTCTCTGTTTTTCCTTCTGACCTGATAATGAATCAAAGTTACAACATAAATAAACTAGTGTTTGGCTTTACAAGACCAGAATGAGCCAAGAATGCATTATAGATGTCAATGATACAGGGCTAAGTGTATCCACTCTATCCAACCAGGAGACATACATGGGGTGTTCTTTAGGTGGCAGGGATTTAAATTCTCCTCTCTTTACTCCACAAGGCTATTACATTTATTACTGGTTTGGATTCAACTCAAGTTCATGTCTGAGAGAAGATTCTTAAGGAAAGCAATTACACCATCCCTGTTTCATTACTTCCACAGACCGAGACTTACAGCTAATATGGAAAATCAGTAAAGAGCAGAGAAAAAGAGACTACTCTGAATTACGGTTGCAGCAGTCATCATAAACCCTCTACGGTATCTGACATATCCTCAAAATAGCCCACCTTCCTCACTGACAAGTTTCTTTCAGATTCAGTGGTCTAGATAATTCAGCCATGGTACTCTGAATGCTTTAGAAAGTACACATATGCATATATATACATATATGTATATGTATATATACACACATACATTTGCATTCTGTTTCCCTGTGTACTCTCCCAGAGGAATAAGGACTTTTAGCAGAAGGACAGTCTCATTAAGCTGCCTTTTTATAACAGGATTCTGTGTAAAGATTCCAGCCCTGTAAAAGTCAATGTAGTTGTACTACAAATAGAAACGAGGTGAGTGCTATGCACATAGCTTTTTATTGTATTGAAGGGCTGATTTTTTTCATTCCTCTCCTCCCTATTCCCGTCCTGTATGGCTTATTCAGACTGACACAAACTATGGCAAAAAGAAGACAATTAACAAAACAAGGCTTAGATCCCCAGTAGCTGAGGTACTCCCATAAACCCCTACAGCTGCTCTGGTCTCCCAAAAGCACTGGTCTGGCATAACTAAGAAGTTGCTGGTTTTTTCCCAATGTTTAGGTACCCTGAGAATGAGAAGGAACCCATGAATACTTCACCCTCCCCAAGTCTTCATCCCAATTAAAATACTGTTATCCCAGTAGCTTCCTAAGGATTCTGTAGGATGAAACTGTAAGCAGCCAGCTGAGATGAGTTTATGGCTGCTTTTCACTGCAGAGCAGTGATGGTACCTGAGGCAGACAAAAGCTCTTGCAAAAATTCTAGTGCCATCTATTTAGCTTTGATAGAGGAAGAAAGAAGCTCAGCCACACTTAACTAAATTACACTGAACACTGATATGTGAATATGCTGTCAAAGTTAAATGAAGTGCTATGCAGAGATAATATTCTCTTTCTTTGCAAAGACCCAGAGCTAATCAAAACAATTAACTAAGCTATTAACCATACCAAACACACTGACTAGTATTGTTTATTACTCATCTCAAAAGAATTTTTAATTTTTCTATGATTATGGAAGAAGGAAACACATTAAGTGTGGCAATTGAAAATTGTGATTATTCTAGAAGGATCTCTGATGAGTGTGTAGGAGAGCTAATAGTAAAGGAATTATCAAGAGTAGACAAGTTGGTACTAAATGTGTCAGCCTTACACTGTTCATGGGGGTGAGCTGTAGAGTAGGTCGAGAATTAGTCCTTTTCAACATAAAATAATGCAATTTTCACCGCACTTAAATGCTAAGCAAAGTACTTTTCTCACTAATATTCTGTCATTGATTAGTAAACAGCAAAAATAATGCAGTAGCTCTTGTCCTGACTCACTCTAAGAAGATCAGTTAGAGGACCCTGTTTCTACCAAATGGCATCGATTATCATCAATTACTAATTTATTAAAGTTCTGTAGGGAGTTTCAAATTCTTAATAAACATGCAGCAATCAAGTTTTCTGGATGTCAAGTATTTTTTATTTTTAAGTGATCTTCAGCATATGCATGATTTGGCAAGGCTCTGTGGGGTTCAGCTAACATGCCATTTGAATGGGAAAAGACAGAACTAGTCAGCTTTTTCAAATCTCTGCCAGATCACAGCTGCACCTGAGACTAGCATCTGAAGTGGAGACCCTTTGCACTTCTCCTGTTTATCTTCTCTTGATCTAATGCAAGACTTGATTTTTAAATGAGCACCTCTCCTTAAGGGAGAATTCTATTTCAATTATATTGTCACTACTGTTGTGATACAAAGCTGTAACATGACCTTGTGCTGATTCAAAAGCTGAAGTTATTTTGGGCACGGAATGCTGTAAAATGAAAAATACTTTGGCAACACATTACTGTAATTCTAGGCATCTTTTGAGCAGCCCTAAGTTAACAAACCCCACCCTCTGTAATGTTTTGTCTCTTTTTTTTATCAGAGAAATTAAACATCAATGAAGATACTTCATAAACCAAATTGGCATATAGCCCTTCTCCATCAATCACCTCACTAATCTGTCCAAAGTTATGGATTAAAGGAAAAATGTGAACTCAGCCCCACAGGGGTGTCTTTCCATTCAAGAACCATAAACTTGCTCTGAAAAGTCAGAGTGATTATTTCGTTTTCTCAATCATATAGACTGACATCTGTAAAACTATAGGTAGTTTTAGAGAAGCCTCATGACCAGTCCTTCTGCTGGGAATTGGATATTCAGGTCTCAAAGGCAGCTCCAAGAAATTCAGCCACAAAATACAGAGCTATCAAGTATGATTTTAAATGTGTCTGGTCTACCTTCATGAAGAATGGAAATTGTAGGTTCTGCAACAAATGGATGGAAATAAATGTTGAAAAGACTGAGTCACAACGAAGAAGTTGAATTACTGGGTGTACTTTTTAATAAATAGGACAAAAGAAAAGTAATCTTGATAACTTCGTGAATCTATCCTGCTCCTCTAATCATCAATCTTTATCTGTCATTTCAGTGATAGAGGCCCTGTAAGACATTCATTGTGTCACTTTTATATTAGTATGTAATAACATAAGTTCAGTCATCAAAGTAAAAAGAAACAAATATGAAAAAAAAAAATCCAAAGTCCAGGAAATTACGGTAGTTTGCAGAAAAAAAAATAAAAATAAAAAGATGGGTTTGGTTAAATCCTGAAAGTTGTAGTCAAGGTCAAAAAAGTTGCAGTTGAAGGTCAAACAAGTAGTGTTGCACAGATACTGCTGGTGATAGATAACAGTAGCACTAATACCAAAGTACTTTATATTTAGGAAAGCAAAATGCAAAGACTCAAACTTTAAGAGGGTCAGGGAAGGGGGGAAATGGGCTCTTTCTGCAACTTTCTGTGTTATGGGAAGCTCTGTGCCCCCAAAGTGTGACAGTTAACAAAAACTTCTGGAAAAAGGGTAAGTGCAATGAATTCCAGTCCAGAAAACATTCAGTTATTAAGACTGATTTCACTGATTTTCACTGTTTCAGTGAAACTGGCAGACCTCTGAGAATCCTTTGCCTTTTTCTACTCTCTAGTCTGTATAAAACACAAAACAAAATGGTATTTTTCACACAGATTACACATTGGCACCCAGCATGCAGTACTTGAGAGCACATTGATGATTGCTGGCTGTGCAGATCAGATTAGTCTGGAGCATTTGGGAAAAAAATCTGCCAGTCAGTTCATCAGTAGAGAGACTGCTGGAATGAAGAGAGGCATTAGCAGGATGCTAAAGAGGAGAAGAGAAAAGGAGAAAAGAAGTTAATGAGAGATGGATTGTAGCAGATGTAGTGGAAGAAGGAAGAAGAAATAGAATTGCACCACGAGGCTGAAGAGAAAACAGAATAGCAGCAAGGATAAAGCTGATAGTGGGAGAAACTCTTGAGTACTGTAGTTCTAGATGTTGTTATGGATTTCTGTGCTACTTAAATGTTTGAAATTATTGGTTGTAAATATGCATCAGCGTTTAAATTATCTGAATGCTGCCATTCTGATTCACAGCTTGTTAGAAGTGAGGAAAAATACCATGTCCTCTACTAAGAGGGATGCTTTATATGTTAGAACCTCTTTCTACTGTTAAACTGTTATTTTTCAGATTACATTATTGCTGTGAAGTTCCAGACAACATTAGAACTTAAAACCAGTACAAAATACCTAGAGTCACAAAAAATAATTTAAAAAAAGGAATCTCAGAAACTGAGACATCCCTTTGAAAATCCTCATATGCCCAGCAGAATGCTCAGCCTCCTAATATAACCATGTTCATGCCCAGAAAGAGAAATATACATGATCTTAATGTTTAAAAACAATCACTAACAAATTTGCAATAGCTATAAACACAATCAGCTTCCAAAAGCAGCAGCAGCCAATTACAATTCTGACTGCAGGAATATGCCAGAGCTGTCCATTGGCATCTTCTTCCATTTTGCTTCATCCTCAAGGTCGAATACTCTAAAACTGTTCTTTTCTTTTGACACCTGGTGGTGGTGCTGTTGCTCCTTCCTGTACAGCAGCTTAATCTCCAGGTTTTCACCTGGGATATGACCCCGAATTTATTAGAGTTTTTTATCTAGCATACAGTGCTGGAGTAATATTGGTATATTGTCCCCACTTCTTGGTGGGCTGTTAACTCAGGTGTCCCTGCACTTCCATAGGTATGTGTTAAATATTCGAAAAATCTCCTGGAAAACTACCCTCTTTTGTAATTAAACCAAGAAACAAACAAACAAAAAAGAGCACAAAAAAAAGCCAGCTTAAAGAAGGAGAATTAGACAGTAGGATGAGAGCAAAAAGAACATGAATTGATCAAAAGTGTTTGAGTTGGAAAAAGAGGTCAAATGTACTGTATTTGGGGCAGTATCATGTCTAATCACTCAGGCAGTTTTCCAGAGAGGAATTTCATTCATGTAACTAGTCCTATTTAGTTCAGAGAACTAAACTTGCTCATTTAGGTGACTGCAGAGATCATAAAAATGCAGAGCTGTAAATATCCCCCAACCTGCTGGGAGTGTGCTTCTAAGCAGGAATTATCATTAAGAAGACAAGCGGCTGCTATGTCTGAAATACTCTTGCCAGTGATAAACAAAGTATAATTCCTGCATAAATTTACAGATCAGAATTTCCAGCATTTTATAAAACAACTGAATTCTAACGGAAGAAGTGTATTCCTTTGACTTATTGTTTGTTATGAATATCAGGTATACATCACAGTAGATTAAAAGCTTGCTTCAAATGTAAAAATAAACATTGCCAGCTGAAAAAAGTTAAGCCATAGCAACAGGAAAATCTAAAATGAAAAAAGCAGCAGTTATGTAAATTTGTGAAATCCTACTAATTATTTAACCTTATTTTAAGAAAGGCAAAACAAAACCCAAACAAATCCAAAAAAAAGTTCTGCTAAAAGAACTCTCATTTAAAAGTTCTGATGTTTATGAGCTAAGGGGTACATAATTAAAATGTATGAACAAACATGGATTAAATAGTAGCAATGGATTTTTCCTGCTTTGCAAATCATCTACATGTCAAAATAGAACTATCCTATTAAAGAAAAAAGCAAACACAAAAACCAGAAACATGACTATGTCAAGCAGGACCGGATTAGCTCTTATGGACTATAGGTTTGAGACGAGGGTACCAGCTTTGGGAATAACATTATGAGTTGAGAATCTCAACTTTCATTTAAAAAGTGACTTTCATTGGTAAGAGCTTAAAAACAGAAACGAGGATTAATTTATGTCCTATATGCAGAAAACTCCAATGGATTTAAACTATAGCACTGAAATCAGTCATCATGGAAAGAGCAGAATCCCACTCAAGTAAAGGGAAGCAAGCAAAGATGAGGTTTGGTGTCCTGTATTATCTAATACCCTGAATTCTGTTCTTCAATTGCTGCTGACTTACATCCCATCTCCCTTCTTTCTATTTCTCAATAACAAATGCAGTTAGAAATACTATACTGAGCGATCTTGATTTTGAAGCACGTTTTTCCTCATTCACACACACACACACCCACACACCCCCCACTCTACTTCCTTGCGTGTGCACATTTATTATCTACACAACCTAGACAGTCACAAAGCTCTAACAAAATCAGGAAAACAGAAAGTTCAGGCAGGATGAAGGAAATATAAAAATTGGGGGGCGTAGGGGCATAAAAAAAGCCCATGTAGCTAAAGGAAATAAAACCAGAAGAATAATGACTTGTAAGAGGAAAAGACTACAGTGATCATATTTTTCAAAACCTTTAATGTTGAGAGAAAAGACAAAGCAACAAATGTGACAGTAGCATCATGAGCAGGAATAGTCACAGAGATGATGTGAATGGAATGGCTATGCACCTGCACAATTTTATCTACACCACCTGAGAACAAATTCAAGCTCTGAATGTGCCAGTGTTCATTTAAAGAAAGGAACTGCATCTCTCTCTATTAGTCACACTCAAATCCATGCTTGTGTAGTACCATCCTTCCTTGTTCTGAACATCAAACACGTAAAAAAACATTTCTTCTGGCATCCCTGCGACTACATGTCTATGTCAGGGCAATTCTTTCCTAAAGTGAACACGGGTGATACATCCCTTCTTTGGTACTGCAGTTGCACAGTTTGCACTATAATGTCGTGATTTTTTTTTTTTTTTCACCTAAATAAACTGCCTAAAAAAGAATAAGAAAATAGAAATTTGATAGTCATAGACACCCTTTCCAAGCACTTTCTCATTCACCAGCAAAATAAACATAATATTTTTAACGCCAAAAAACTCACAGGCAATCAGCTTCAGAATTTTAGATAAATAAAAAATAGAAATGAGTACTGTCCATTCCCGAAGTTTGTGATTCTTTTGACTTGACTCATTTGAAGTGCAAGACCCTGTACCTGGAGAGGAACACTCCCACGAAGCACGGAGTGCATGAGTCATGTTTCGTAAAATAAAATATAGAAAATTGAAAAAAGGATTTTCTCTGTCCAGGGGAGCTGTGTTTGGAGCATTCCAACATCCCATTCCCCCAGATCAGGCAAAACAGAGAGACAGAGGCAACTTCATAGTTGAAAACAAACCATCAGATTCATAAATTAGATTCTGTGATCTAAGAGCCTGCATTAACCAGGAATTTAAATCAGTGACCCATGAGACCTCTTCTGAGCTTTTATCTTACATAGATATTTTTTCTGATTGTTATGAGTAATTGAAGATTGCTGCCATACCACAGAACAGGAACCAGTATAATGTAAGGTCATTGCCTTTGATGTATATTTTTATATTTCTACATAGTAAAAACACTGTGGGTTTTGTGAAGAATGAAATTGTGATGAAAAATACCTTTTGATAATTATCCATAAAGCTTCCAACCTATAAAACCAGAAAATGTTCAACATCAGGCCTCAATGCACAAGAAAGTGCATGAAACAGCCTCTTTTAAAGTATAATTTTCTCTTAGTGGGCTTTGTTTTAGCTAGGCTTGCCAAGCCTTTCTAATAAAAACATTTTTTCACTGTGTGAAATCAGCGTGTGCTTTCCAAATAAAATTATGAACAATGTCAGGTAAACGTAGTAAGGCAATCATATTTTTATATTTTGATTAGGGTACCTCAAACAAAATTTCAGTTCAATTACCTCATTTTCTTGTAATAATGTATAAGATGGATTCTGTAGTCTCCCCCATGATGTGCTGTGGCCATAAAACTGACATGATAGGCAGAATCTGCTTCTTCATTTAGGAAGATAATGATATTGTCCCATTAGGGATCATATCAGTCTTGGTATTGAGTAAGATACATCATTCTGTCAGTAGAAGAGGATGTGAGAACAGGCAACTGGAAATGCATTCCCCTAGAGAAGTGTAAGAGCAACCTCAAAGCAAAATATTTCTGGAGATCAGTACGATGTCATCCTTTCCTCACACGCTCCTGCTTGCAGCCACTCTGGATATTTCTGTTATTGGAACAACACTAATCCACAGCACCCAATCACCTCTGCCTGACCTCTTCCTCTCTTTCTAGCCAGGATCCAGCAAGAGCTGAGACACTGCTCGCAAGCATGAGGGGGAGCTGGCAGCAGCTGCTCTAGTGCCTGCAGTCAGGAAAACACTCCTGGCTGCAATCTCTGTTCGCCGATGGACACACAGAGATGATTCATGTGGTCGGGGAAACACACAGACAACGGTTTGGGAAACCTCTTATCTAGAAAAATGGAAATCTCCTCTCCCCTGGGGAAACTAACAAGCACCTCACAGTACTCACAGTGTTGTGTTCACCTCTTCAGACACAGCTGCTTAGCATTGAACCAAATCCTATTTTCCTGCTGGCACGAGATGGAACAGGTCTCCCACACAAGCATTGATAAGCTATGAAGGGCTCTCCACGTCTTAAAATGACAGGTAGAGGGTCAAACCTTCCTTATCAAACAACAAATGCAGTCAACAGGAGTAACTCAGAGCAGCTGAAGAGCAGATGTCTTTGACTCTTCAATGGGGCCAAAGCTGCAGAGATCAGATTCACCACAAATTCATTCACAAGGAGGATAGGTTTTTTTCATAGAACACTTTGCGACTCAGAGGTTAGATTTGCCCCTTCCATTGCCAGTTGCCATTCTGACTAGTGTCAACTCTTCTGTCAGAGAAGACAAGTGATCTCATGCTACCAATTATTTCAAATTTGTTGCTAAATGATTTCTGGTAAAACCAGTGTGATGAACTACTGAACACTCAGTTCATTAGCTGTCATCCAGCTTGACATTTCCATCTTTCAAGCAGTATTGCAGAAAATCAAAGATACACAAGGCTGTGCTTCAAAAGCTGCAGAGGCAGCCATACTGTCTTCAAGAAAAGGGACTATGAAGGCTACTGCTAATGGAATGTGGAAGATTACAGTAACCCATGGGCAGATAAAAAGTGTTTGAAAACTAATTCTTCATGTGCCCTTTAGACACGCAGTTGCGGAACTAACATTAGTAAAACAGAATAAGAACATAATAACAGAACTTAATAATAAAATAAGAACATAATATTCTGGACACAGAACAAGAAAAAACAGCCTTGGCACAAATGACTGGTCTTACGCTGTGGCACTTTAAAAAGTCCTCCTATGTAAGTATGGTACTCTGTATCCATGTGGCAGTTACTATTTATAGAAAATAGGTGAAAGTAAAAGAGTGCGTTTTAACTGAAGCCCTTTAGGACAAAATTCTCACACCAATACATATGCAAAGGAGATAATCACTATTCTATAATACATTCTATATGTTACGTTACAGTACTTCTTTAATCGCTGTTTACATTACCAACTTTAGTCTTTAAGCCATCAGATATTTGAGTCATCTTCTGCAATGGTTTATCAACTGGATTCCTACCTTAGCTACTCTCTACAAAAACTGAAGAAAGTGCTCTGTTTTCTTCCTGTCCTTTTAGTTGAACTAACTAAATATAAAGAAAAAAAACCCTTTGCTTTCATTTCCTAGTTTTATTTGTTTGTTTTGATATTTCTCTTTGCCATGGATTTTAAAATCAAAACTTTCTTGGTCTATTTAGAAAACACAAAACCTACTCTAAAATGCTTTAAAATCTTCACATTCTTTAAAACTTTTCCAGTTTTCTTCCAGAAGAGAGGTACATAGTGTTTGCCAGTACTTGCTCAAGTGTTAAATGCATCTACTGCTTCCAGTCATCCTACCTACCTCACTTCTTTTGTATTGTCACCTTCTGTACCTGACATGACAGGGATGACACAGATATCGATGTATTGAAAGAAATGTTGGATGCCTGTGATTTACTCCCTGGATCAGAAATTGTGTTCCTCTGTGTGCTGTTTGTACTGATCCACTCAGGGCAATTCCTCTCCGTTGGTATTATTAGACTTCAAACTGACTCCCACAGCTTTCTAAGAAAATAATTGCCAGCTCCTGAGACCCTTCAGAAATCACAAGCAGAGCAAGCATGCACACTGTGGCACTCTTAAACTTGTGCTGCTCCTTGAGCAGGAGAGGTCTCAGTGTTAAATAACTTCTACAACTAGTTGTGGTTAAGCTTTCATTTAGCAAAGGAAAATGTTAGATACTTCATTAAGAATAGGAAACACAATTTTTAAAATGGTAGATACAAAGTATGTAAAACATTCTTAGGACTTAACAGTCAGCTGACTCTGTTTTGCTCCTAGTTATTAACTGCTGCGTCTGTCTCAGTGATGAGACTTTGGAACAATTCTACCCCCTACTCCTGAAATTCTGCTCCCCTTGGCTAATCTCTTTCTTTGACCTCTGTACAACTTTAGTGTCTTATTGAGGAAGTTAAACCTGCATCTCTGCTCCTTCAGCCCAGCTCTTCTCAGAACAGACCCTTCTCTAAGAAAACCATCATCAGAGATACTCTCCCTTCTTTGTCTTTCAACCCACTTGGTTTTTATATCAGCAGGACAAGCAGTCAATATTTATATAAAAAAACAGTTGTGAGGAACAAGGCTTGGTGAAATCTCAGTCTACACTGAGTACCCAATTGTTACCCTCAGCTTATATGAACCAACCCTTCTACAGGTGCCATCTTTACATTCTTTGCAAGGGAAAAGGGCTGTTTGATTCCAGGATCTCAGGTGTAAGAACTGCTTGCCAAATACAGGTATGTAAATTATAGTCAAAGGACCTTCAAATGCAAATACCATTGCCATTAAAGAACTGTGGCATTTTTTTAGAGACTAATTTGCTAGGCACTTAGTATTTCAATACCGTTAACTGTACTGAACAGAGAGAGTTCTGATGCCTAAAGTGGCCACCTAAAAACAGAGACTAGACAGAATAAGGGAATAAAGGTAGGTATTTATTTGAAAGGCCTTCAAAGGTACACCCTGGGGAGCCAAAGGCTACATCCAAAAAGGACCCCAAGGTGGGCAACGAGTCCCGAGTTCTTCACACTTTCATAGGTTTGGTTCATTTGCATATCAGCATAAATTCGCCAATTAAAACTTTAGCTAATGATGTAATTTCTACAATTTCTCCACCTCTCTAGAGGCCCTAGTTTACACCTTTTGGGCCTAGGACAGTCTGAGTGTCCTTGAATAACAAGCTCAGAGAGGCTTTGTTATGTCTATCTTAGCATGAGAGAGCAGAAATTAACAGGCTACAAGAGAATTCAGAGTTACAGCTAGGCAATACAGGATTTGAAGAATATAAAAGTTAAAACCCAAGGCACCAGTTCCAATCTCAATTTTTCTCCAGCTCTCCTTTGGAGATGGATTACAAAAATTCTGATTTCACAGAATCACAGAATATGCTGAGTTGAAAGGGACCCACAAGGATCATGGAGCCCAGATCCTGGTCCTGCACAGGACCATCCCCAGGAATCACACCATGTGTGTGAGAGCATTGAACTCAGACAGGCTTGGGGCTGTGGCCACTTCCCTGGAGAGATCTTCCAGTGCCCAACCACCTCTGGGGGAAGAATCTTTTTCTAACATCCAGCCTAAACCTCCCCTGGCACTTCTCTCCCTTGCACTATGGATGAGGCTTCTGCTTCCTCTTTCTAAACAACTTTGAATTTTTCTATCTAGTACATAAGTTTGAACATACTGCTTGTTTCAGACTTCTTTGCAGGAAGGATCATTTTCAGCATAGTAGGACCAAGTGACATGTCTGTTATTAGATTCATACATTTGAATTCACTGTGAAATCTTCAAAGAGTCTGCACATGAAATGCTAGCAGCACAAATGACAGATTTGGGACCCAACATTTTCTTCTCTTCCTCAAATTTTGTGAACATTGTACGTCCTCAACTGAGATTTCAGGAGTTGCTAAGATTTTTTTTTTTATAAAGTAATTTGCTTTTGAATAATTTGATGGATCTGTGATCTAAACCATACTTGTAGACTTTTCACAGGGATGACAGATCAGTGATTTCTTCTGACACTAAAAAGTGGCCATTATCTTTTACAGTTTAGTCATTTTCAATATTCAGAGTCAGCATTCATCTAATTCAAAGAACAGACACATATCAATGAGAATCTCTAAACATTTCTACATTTCTGCTAAGATCTCTTTATGTGACTTTGCATGCAGTTAAGTTTATTCCTATTCATATAAAAGCCTGATGGTTATATTTCTGCACAGTAAAACCCAAATAAATACTGAGAGTCATAAAGAGTTCCTTTTATTTCTTTAGGCAGTGTACTAAAGAGTGCAGAAGAGGCTAATAGGTTCTGCAAAGCCATTGCTTTTTGCCCTTGTGCAAGTGAGCAGGACAGGAGAGAAAGTGACTGAAAAATTATTGTGACAGGCTCTCAGCTGGCCATAACTCTGAAGTTGGAACCACTGTACTCTTGCCTTAAAAGTGACCAGACTAAAGATACGAAAATAGCTTGCGGCATCAATGATTTATTAAAACACACATTTAAACAAGTGACTTTTGCATGTCCAGTTAAGTATAATATTGTGAGACAGAGTAAAAAAAAAGGGTTTGCAAACAAATCTTTCTCTTATTCACTGTACCTCACAGAGTAGGTACTTCCATTCTTGTTTTCTAGGTCAACAACTTTTACCAGCTTCCTGGACTGCAAAAAATTTGTTATGGTCTTCTCAGGGTACTCATCAGGTTCCCCTTTCCTTCAGGGAAGCTTCTGTAAGCCCTCCTGTAGATTTCTGCCAGCTCCATGCTCCCCTCAGGAGTTTCTCAGCCTGTACTTGTGCAGCAGCATCCCCACTGGTGACATTTATCACTCCCCATCTGTCCTATCTCACTCTCCCCCATAACCATGTCAAGTTGTCCCCAGAAAAAAAAAAGCAGTTTCCCCACTTTCTTGGTGATACCATGATACTGGTGCTGTAGCGGTGTGAGCACTGCTGACAGGCAGCCTTCCTGCCTGCTGCTCAGCCACACTCCTTCATGTACACACACCGTGAAGTGAGTGGGAGAGGGTATTTGTCACAGTTATTTCCAGTGACTGATCTGGCCCGTGTGCAATTAGCACACAGTTGCATGACAACTTATCATACTTATTATTTTGAAAATCAACATATCATTGACTTCTTCAGGGCTGGAGGGAGGGGACATTTACATTAAGACTGACTGCAGGAACCCAGCTACAGCAGCAATCTTGTCCACAGAGCAATCACTTGTTCTCTGTAAGTTTCCAAGGATGCCGTAGGGCAAACCAAGTTGGAAATCGCTGTTTCTCTGAGGCAAGAAGAGCACTGTTGTTCATTGTCTTTTAACACTCTCTGTAGCAAGAGAATGACTTTGGGCAGCCTCAGACTGACTTTGGACTACAGTAGGAACAGAATCTTCTCTTTGAAAAGACACAAGAACCTCCTTTACTTTGCGCAAATAGAAGTGCCTTATTGCAAGCGCCAGGAAATACTCCCTCACAAAGAGGCAAGGTGCTGTCAGTCACTGGTATCTTCACTCTTAAAGAAGTAGGGTTTCTCCAGACTCAGAAACTTATGAATGTACTGGGGGAGATGGGGGCTGTCACTTGAAGTACTGCTTGTATCAACAAACTGGAGATGCCATGAGAAATTTCAACCAGCAGCATGTTTTTTAGGTTTTTCCAAAGTAGCAAAAAGAGAACAAAGACTGTGACCTACAATATCCCTGTCTCCCTAACTGCACCAGAGCAGTCCAAGAACAAGTCATACATTACTGCCAGCTACCCTGCAAAGGAGATGAGGAAGACAACATGATCGGAATGTGCTATGCTGATGTAAAAAATTCGCTGTATTTATTTTCCTCTTAAACCAATTGATATTTTGTACTGAAGATTATCTTTCTGGATATTATTTTTAAGGATATGATGGCTTTCTGTAATTGCTTTGAATTGAAATTTTTTTTATGATGAGAACTTTTGACATTAAAAAGCAGATTTACTTGCTTTTTTAAGCCCAGTTACATTTTTCCCCTTAAGCTGTTTGGCTCTTTGGCTCTCCTTTATAGCTGCAAGGAGGAGTATGCTATTATTTTTGGAAAGGTAGCTTTTTATATTCTTTCTTTATTACTTACCCTAGTCTCTTAATCTTTTCTGGATATGTTTGGCTGTTCTTTTCATCTGGAAGTTTATTTATTTTTTTCTCTGTACAATATGTTCTGTACTTCCAAAGCTGCTAGATACTAATTTTACTTAATTATCTCTCCTTAGAAGTTCACCCTCTTAAAAGGATTATGATTCAGGTTCTGGGGTTTTCACAAAATACATTAAAACATTCATCACGTTTTCCCTTTCTTTTCTCTCTTGACATCAAATTGCCTTTAATTGAAAAAAGAAAAATAAAAAGAAAAGGAAGACTTAATATCCAATTTGTAAATGGAAGGGAATAAAATGCATTTAATAATGTGTTAATAGATAGCACACATTTTTAACTAAATTGTAATATGGAAAAAAGCACAGTATTTTTATAGTATGGATGGAATTGCAAATCTGATTTTTGTATGAGTTGCCAGATTTACTGAGCTATTTCAGAAAAAGCTTAAAATTTTAATATAGATGGTATCTTTCATTTTAGTGAATATTTGTGTACAAGATGATTAATTAGACTGATATAGCATAAAAATGAAGTTCAGTGTTTGCAGTCAGGCTGACGATGTAGTCATCATAGGTGAAATTTGCAAAGTGTGGATCAGCCATATAAAGGCCCCCATACCTTTCAGTTATTTACCTTCTAAATTTGCATGGAGCTATAAAAGTGGTGCCCAAGCACCAGCTTAGCTCTGTGCTAGAGTCTGGTGTTCTGGCTGCACCAGGGGAAGGTCCCACCCACGGGGGTCCCACCTAGACACCAAGTTGTGTGTGATAGGATCAGGTATGAGACACAAGAGGTCACAGCATCCTGGACTGTTTTTGTTCCTGACAAAACCTGACACCTGAAAAGGGAGAAACAGTATTTTTGAGACAGAAGTGCATCTTCAGTCACATTCCTATTCCTGGCTTTGCAATACTTTGTGGCATAAACATGGATTACACTCAAGTTTTTATGGGTTGCACTTAAGCTTTTAGTGGAGCCCATAAGTTGCATCTGTCCTGAACATGTATTCCTTGTTTGACAACAGCATAAAGCACATCCAGACAATGATTTTTGTTAGATTTCTGGAAGCATTTGTCTTTCTTCATGTCTATAAAGGCATCTAGGCAGATCAATAGCAGTTTCCTTTCACTTCAGACCTATTCACACTGTTTTTATGTGTATTACGAGTCACACAGAGGTTTAGGTCCTTAAAGTCCACCTAAAGACACTGCATAGGAGGTCTTGCTCGCAGTGTCTAATCTCTCATGAAAATCAAGGTTATTAAAATTCTCCACCTTCTTTTTATTCACAATTGTCATTATTCCTAACAACTTTTAAAACAGAACATGAACTGAGAATGGACAATGGACCTTACAAATGCCAAATATTAGTCTGTAATCTTGAAGCATATATCTTATTTTTTTGAGGTCTCAAGAGCAAAATATTTCCTATCAGTAGCATTTGGTTCAACCTGGACTTGAAATTATCAGTACTATTCATGGGTCACAGCTTATAGTTATCTTTTCTCTCTCAGACCTTATTAATCATACAAACCATCTATAATAGACTTTTAAAAAGGCTTTATTTTGCCTGGTTTTGCACATAAATACCGTGTTTGTATTTACTTCAGATACAAATGGTGCCACCTGCTCCTCTTAGTACCCTGACATTTGGTGCTAATTAGATGGACTTGCATTATCAACAGCACAGTTATACAGTGCTGCAGCAGGCTAGGTTACCATGGATCCTAATGCACTCGGCATTCCACAGGAAATTTAGCAGAGCATAAGAAATAAATCTATTCCTGTGTGAACCTGCACCAGTTCTGTGACACTATTAAGGTACATCCTCAAAGTCTTCTAAATTCAAGGGTAAACACCATTATTATTTCTAAACTTTTATTAATACATTCTACCACTGAGTCACCATGTAGGTGAAACAAAATTGCAAGTCGATTTTAAACACCCTGACAGTGCTAATGGAAACAAGTCATGCATTCAAACTGTAAAGGAGAATGACTCTCAACTGGGGACCAGTTGCCACAAAAGACTACTGGCATCCGTGAGTGAGAAAAGTCAAAACAATCCATACTCATAGGACTGTCTCCGTTGCTGTGAAAACTCATGCTATTTGTTCTTTTTGAAGCCTACCTGAATGTACCTAATTATTATATTCTAAGACCTAACAAATGGGCTAATCCAAAAGTTGCTTCTACAGAGTGATTTGACATAGTTCAATAAACTCGACAGATGAAATTAAATGAAAAGAAGGACGAATGGATTATGGTGCAAGCAGAAGGTGAAGAAAAGATATAAAAATAACCAAGAAACCAAACCATTAAGTCAGCAGACAATATAAAAATAAAACTCTTTCTCCCTTTCTTACAGTGAAATGCATATAATTCTCCCCATCTGTTCTAAGGCCCGACAACTCCATATTTCACAGTTGAGATAAATTAGCAATTTCTGCTTCAAGCATCAAACTCTGATATTCTTTGGGGTTCCTCCTTCATTATCAGAATTATCTGCATTTCTGTCTTGTACATATCTTTGAGTGCTATGGTGCCAGAATTTCAGATTCTTTCAGAGTTGTACCCAAACACACACAACTCAGAGGAAAAGTTCAGCACATGAGTTATAAACTGCACATCCTCTGTTCTCCAAACGGGCTTTTTTCAATACAAAAGGCAAGTTTGAAAACTGATGCCTTCCCCTTGTGATTGAAATGATTTGCAGTAGTATGAAGCAACACGTTGCAAATAAGGTAAAACCAGGGATAGATTCACTTCCCAAAGCTTAAAGCCTCCCAGCACAAGGGTGTAGGAAGTATGAGGTGTGATACACCACCACACAAGGCTCAGGCTGCCATCTCCATGCAAGCCCCCTAAGCTTCATCACAATTGAGTTCTGTTTAAAAGAGTTAACCTTTAAAAGAGGAAATTCATTTCAGACTCACCTCATCAAGCTCAATTTATGCAAGTGACATAGCCCAAGAGGAGCGGAGAGAGACAGGCCAGGCAGCATCTACAGGTCTAAAAGCTTTTTATGGGGTAGAACAATTAACAAAGGACTGCATGCAACAGATAAGCAATCAAGCGGGTAGGCAACACATGCTTTGGGGCAGGATAGAAGTAACATTTCATCTCCTTTTTTTCTCTCTCCTTTTTGGAAGGTATGAATGGGCAAGGGACCTATGTTTGCATAGCATAGTTCTCATAGCCTAAGATATTACCAATCTGTCTATATTTGAATTACCAGTTGTTAATTGTGGGAACATTTCTGTACCTAAATTATCAATTCCAAGTGGCAGTGAAACCTCAAGGCATGAATACAATGCATGTTTCAGAAAAAAGAAATCTCAAAGTTTGCACATGGCCTGAAAAAAGTAAAATATCCTCTGATTGACTGAAGACTTTGCTTTGTTTTGAGCCCTGAAAACCATTCAGCCTCCACACTCACCGGATGCTTCCCCTCCACCAAAGCCTGCCAGCTCACACAATTTCACAGCTGGAATGGTATCTGTGTCCACATAGCTGAGTGCATTCTTACCCTCAGGGACTTATGAATAACCAAGAATTTGTCTGTTGTATGGCATGAATACTGCAAAGGAAAAAAAAGAGCTGCTCTAACACCTGGCCAAGAAAAGTCTATCCATCAGAAAGAAGGGCTTGGTTTTAATAAATGTCAGAAGAACATGTACCCGGTTTAGTGGTGAACATGGCAGTGTTGGACTAGATGATCTTAGAGGTCTTTTCCAACCTTAACAATTCTATGAAACCTTGAACACAACAGTCCCCACAAATAAGGCAGTATTTTAAGAAATCTTCTGAACAAGGAAAGCTGGTGTTAAAAATGAGATTTCCACAATTACCAATGTACTTTGAATTAAAAACAAACCAAGGAAATCACACCTTTCTTGAACAATAACTCATCAGGAACCAAATATACTCCATTTCTGATGTCATCATACTGCCAAAAGTTAGTCTTCCAAAAAGCTGAATAAGCTATCCCTGTGATACATGTGCAGTAACTTGTTAAAGTTTTCATCCTATTTTTTTCCAGGGATAATGGGCCAGTATAAAAGAAGAGACATAAATGCTCCATTTTTTCGAAATGTTTAAAATAAAAAAGTTCTACAAGAGCATTAAATTTACATTCTTCACAGAGTTTCATTCTCTTGTAGGAATTGATATAGCTGGATTTCAGGAAATACGTAACTGTTAAGTGGTCATTTTATCCAGCTCTCACCTGACATTCTACTTCTACAAACATGTCTTTGATTTTGAGGAAAAGGTGAAATGCCTCATTTAGACAGTTTCTTCTGAAAAATAGCCCCATAGAAGGATAAATCCATTGTCCAGAGACATGGAAAACTACTAGACATCATTGTCTATGTTTTTATCTGTGTGATTCATCATAATCAGCATGTCATTCATGCACACTGTCACTATTGTCTCCATCAACTGTGTGCTAGATAAATATTTACTGTTCATGCACGTACTGTATACAATAAAAAATTATGCACTGCCCTGATAATTTTTTTTTTCTGGATCCCAAATCATACATTTTTGTCCTCAACTTAAGCTATAGACTTATGATGGGGAGGCTTTGTTACAGAGTTCCACTTCAGTATAGAATATAGTTCCATTACAGTAAATATACTTTCTAAAATACTTAGCAACATTTTGGTTTGTAAGGAAAACAGCAGAGAAAACCAGGACTATGTTGAAAATGGGACAGTTGCATTTTAGAACTGAACCAGTTTGAAAATTTTGGTTACATGTATTTGATTTTTATGTTAGATAACACGCTATAGTACTTTCATTGTAACGGAATAAGGTTTAATTCTCTTTTGCTTTGAATTGTAAAATGGATTGGTTTAATTTCAATTCCAAATGTCAAAATCCTTTTTAAAATAGAAGATTGATCTTCTTTGCAGCTCTGCTTCTCAAGAGGATTTCCTGAATAATAAATTAAGAATAAAGGTTTTGACCCTCATTACATTTTTTCCCATCTCCAAAATAGGTTCTTAATGTGTAAATTCTTCCTTTCACCTAAGATGAGGAACGAGGGAGAGGGGACTGGGAACAGTTCTCCTGCGGCCTGACAGTGCTTGCCAACACAAAGAGGTCCAGCCCCAAGGCCCAGCTCCCACAGCATCAGGTTCCCTTTCTCCAGGCTGTCTGCTATTACTCTTAATGACTTCCTCAGTCCTTTAATTCTTACTTAGACTTTCTATGGTGAATTGAAGATCAATAACACAAAGATTAGAGATAGGAGAGAGGGTTGGGAAAGGCAAAAGATTTTGCTCCAAAAGCATCCTCTGTAGACCTGCGTACAGATAGGGATGACAATGGAATTAAGGGAAAGGAGATTTTATACAGGAGATTAATGCATCCTGAGACATATGTACATGCATGCTGCAAACCATGTTAACATTTAAAAACTGAATGTTCAAGAGAGTAGATCTGTAAGAATGTCAAAACCCAAGAAATAGGGTTACATCATCATCAGAAAGTCAATCACATAAAAAGTTGAAGAACATATGACCAATGAAAAGTATTAATAAAACATTTTTTCAAATAACTCCCTGCTCTCTAGGGAGATATCATAAGAACACAAAGTACAAGCACTTAAAATGACTATTTCCTTGTTGAACTGGCTATGGAACATTTATACATGAGTAGAAAATATATTTAAGACGTTCTTCAGGTAGTCATAATCATTCATAAGATTCTTCAGCTGTGGAATGCAGTCCTGCACAGATGCCTAAGTGGCCCCCATACAGCCTACCTTGCAAGACTGGAGCTGTATTTCTAAATATTGCACAGCAATTTATTTGAATGCATAATTACACCTGAAATGCTTGATCATAATGTAATTAATTCCTCATTCTGAAATAAGAATTAATTTAAACTACCATTAAAAACTTTAAAAAAAAAAAGGATTACTTTGAAAAACAAAACAAAAATAGTCATAAACTTGTTGATAAATGAATCAATAAACTGAGCTACAGTAAAATGTACATGGTCTTATAAAAGATTTATTAAGGACTTGAACATCATGAAAATGTAATAATTTGAAATTTCACACAGCCACATTTCAGACAAGTAAATATCATAATGAAGCATCAGCCAGAGATACTGTAAATGACCAACAAGAACAGAGAACCCCAAGAAGAGAAAGGATGCTGGTCTCCATGTGGATGAATGCACTAGACCCAGTTTGCGATAGGATTAAAAATTATCACCTTTGTAATCACAACCAATAAATGCTCAGATACACCTATCTAAAATTGAATAAAAAATAAATATATAAACAAAGAAAGGGCTTAATATAGGATTTTTTTTTTAATTAATTGTTTAAGGAGCACTGTAAAAAGGTGAGGAAGGTTGTAAAACCAGCATTCACATTCTAAAGATACACTTTCTTTTTTCTAATGTCACATATATTATTGGAAGTAAACATAAAGCATTGATGTTAAAGGCTCCAAAAGCAAAAGCCAACGTGACTCAATACTACAGTGAAGGAGGTTACAAGAAGTTTTAATTCTTTTTTTCAGCGGAGTGATTCATGTTAAATGAGAAAAAAATAAATATATATATACACACTGTGGAAAAAAGAACCACATAACAGCAGACCAAGGGAGATTTCGAAGAGTAATATGCACTGCAGTCCACTCTCACAAACAATTTTGCCTTCATTGATACTAGAAAATTTCAAAATTTAGTATTGCTGAGATCAAATCTTGGTTGGTTACCCTTTTCATAGGATGTTCAAACTTCTTGTCTCTATTTCAAGGTTCTGTTCAACTTGACTACAAAGCTCTGCTTATTTTCACCCTACTCATAAGATCCAACTCTTGTCTTCTGAAGTGAAAAGCAATGTAGCTTTCCTTCTCATCATTCCTTTAAAGCTTTTCTTATCCTACTCAGCCTTTGATTGCTGACCGCTCTGTGATTTCCACAAAGAATCAAGTTATTACTCTCATTTGGGGGGCCATATCTTCTCAAATCTCATAACTCTTCATGTCAATAAAGCAACACTCATGTGCAGCATTGAAGATCTGGCCGTTATACATCCTTTGTATTTTATCTCTACGAAACTAAGTTGCAAAATGTTTGGTCTGGTGTTTCAAACCCTGCTTCCTTTATTATCATTATAGATTACATGTAAGATAATTTCACAGAGGAATGGGTAAAAACATTTCAGGTAAAATGGAAAGTGACCTTAAAAAATTTCAGATTTTATATGCAATATAAAATGTCATTTCCAAAATTGAAACAACTGGACATGGTGGTGTTTGGTCCAAGGTTGGACTCAAAGATGTTGGTGGTCTTTTCCAATCTTAGTGATTCTGTGATTCTAACATATTCTTCACAGAGGTTCTGTGAATTTCAGAGATTATTCTATCACTCTCCAAGCCAGCACTTACAATGCTCCTAAAACCTGCCACTCTTAGAGACCTAGTCAATTTCTCAAAATTAAAAGGAATAAAAGTAATTTGTTTCTTGTTTGCTGCAGTTTTAAAAGTCACAGTCAATTCAAAAAGTTACCTTGAAGTGCTTCTGGTGCTGGAAACTATTTGTTCATTTCAAGATGAGAGAACAATTGTTGATCTACTTGAGAGTCTTTGAAAAACTGTTCTTTCTAGAGTATGGCTCAGGAAAAAGTCTACCAATAGTCAGAATCTAGCACTAAGAGTGAAAAAGCACCCTTTTTTTCGGAGCCAAACAATGCTTATGTTGCACTTAAATTCCACTGGATTCCTACAAACAGATTTATGATGGGCAAGTGCCCCCTCATTTTTCTTGTTCTTTGTTTGAAAGAATAGAACAGGGAAAGACTGTTCAAAAACAAAATCTGAAAAATGCAATCTCTGGCCAAAATATATTGTATTCAAGCCCATGGAAAAACAAAGAACAGATTGGAAGCAAAGGAACCCTGAACAGCATGACCTCAGCACACCACCTGCCTCATCACCAGCACCTGCAGAGCTTTTGAAGGCATTTGGATCTTCTTGTTTTGTGGGGTCAGGTGGAATGTATGTATGTACTGCATAAACTTTCCCTTTCACTATTTTACATTTTAACAAAGTAACGAATGAACCAAGACCATTCTTGGCCGCTCAAACTTCAGTAAATGCTGAAGTCAGAGTAGAAAACACCCATTGTCTACTGACACGACCAAAGATACCACTAAAGGAAGCACACCTCATTCCATGGTATTGCTTTGATAAACTGAAAGTAACTTATTTTCCACAAGGTTTGCGAGATCACAACACCAGCTGTGTTTGTCTGGGGGACAGATCACATACATTATGTAGATTCATCAAAGATTTTAAATCCTTAATTTCTCTGTCTCCTGGTATCATCTCTTCACAACACAAAAGGATTTCAGCAAGAATAATTAAATATTTAATTTTTAAACAAAACCTAAATATAAAGCAGAAATATAAATCTTTTTCAACAAGTTGCTTTAAAATATTTTTGCATAATTCCATGGGATATTGCATCCTTGAAATCTGTGGTATTATCAACAAGCAAATGGCAACAATTTCAGATCTGAGGAACATTTTCTCATAATCTGTGTACAGAAGACTGTCATGTATTGACTGCCCTTCTGCTTCTATGTGTGAAAGTACCTGTAAGAATGCTAAATTATCTCTAAACACTTAAGTAATACAGTCATAATTAATATAAACAAATATTAGAATTATCACCAGCATCTTACAGGAACTGGGAAGGAAGATTGCTTTGTTGAGAAGGTGATGATCAGTGCAACCACGGAATGGGAGTCATTTCACTTGGTTTGAGCAATCTAAATGTGGGGCACCTGATCCAATTCAGGATCATCTAGGCCTATTTGCAATCCGTAAAGAGAGATGGCATCCTCACAGGGTAAGTCATACCAGTCTAAGCAGTTTACTGAGACATATGAGGTGGCCTCCCAGAAGCTGGAGAATTAAGTAAATCCTTTCTCATGAGCTCCGTCCAAGTGCAAGCCTGCAAGCCCTAGACATGCATTAGTCTGGAGTCCAAATCATTATGCCCAGCCATGCAGTTAAACCAATGTTAGCTCAATATAACAAATATACCTTTTCTCCCCTGTACCCTGATTCTAACACAAATTAAGGACACTTGTGCTTCTACCTGACCTTTCATAAGAACCCTTCACACAAAAACACCTATTTCAAATAGTGGACACAAATAACATTCTGGAAATACTGAACTACAAGTGGTACATTTAATGGCTACACTTGACCATTGAAAGACAAATTCTGACCTCCTTTCCTACACTGAATTATACTAAAGTTCATTGTGTATGTCCCATTGAGTTTGCAGGGACTCCTTCTGCAATAAAATTCTAGTTGGTAGATTTAAAAGCATCTACATCTGTTTACAGGTGACCAGTCTGAACTCACTTCCACAAAAGATGAGCAATTACTTATAAATCAGGGGTATTTAATGGGTGAATAATTACTCAATGTATTGAAAATGTTCATGATATAAAAGCAATCCTAGGTATTTCCATTGCTACTTGATGAAATAACTTAATTTACCCTTACTAATTATATTATAAAATTAATATAATTATTAAAAACATAGTTTTACTTCTGGTATTGGTGGTATCTAACATCAAAATAAGTTGAGATATATTTTAATATCAAACATAATTAATCAGTAAAGATATCACAATAGAAAGATAAGCAATTTCCTTTGTTTTACCATTTGCTTTGCACTTGTTCTCTTTTTTTTTTTAATTGCCTATATCCTGTAAATCAAGTACTAATAGAGAAAAGACAGTTTTGTGGGAACTTTTGCAGCAACAGTTTATGTTGCAAGTCACTCCATATTCCCTCAAAGTCTTTTGGGTCCAATTGATGAGATGGGTAGCAAAGATTCAAGTCAACCTGGCTCCTGCTTATGCTGCAAATCTGACTGCTGTGATTTTTATGTGCAATTACTGTACTTACACAAAACAGCAAAAGACATTTCAAAAATATAAATAAAATGTCAAAAATTATTTTGTGATTCGTTCAGAAGATACTTTTCAAATGGGATTCAAGAAAATGGCAAGCAACACCAAAAGAATAGAAAGAATAAGAGTTGCCCTTTCTGAATCTTATGCCTAAACATCCCGGACACAACTCACAAATCACAAAGAGGGAGAGCAAAAGCTGTTTTTATGCATTCTTTTAGAGCCCCTCCTGAGCATTAGGGGCTTTTGAGAATTGTGCTAAATGCACATATCTCAACTGCACCTATGCCAGTTTCTTAATTTTCTGCAGGTCTCATCAACAAAAAAAACCTATTTAGGAGTGATTTGATGGTAATGGAACCATTACTCAGACTAAATAGCAATTTGTAATTGTACCTCTAAAATATTCACATTCTGGTTTTCAATATGTCCTATAAATTTTTCAGAATGTGACTGCATACACACATGAGTAAATTTACTTTTCTCTATTAATATTTTTAGGGGAAATTGTAATTTCAAAGAGGTTAGTTAAGGAAATAGTTCGATACTGCCCTTGCAAAATTCCTACGTATGCATGGTTTCTATTATACTGCACCGTGATTTTTTTCAGTGAAGCAAACAGCTCATTTTCATCGAGCAAACTGAAATTAGGCTAATTGACACAGGTCTCTATACTTTTGGAAACTCTTCCATCTTTATTTTTAGCAGCACAGTCAGTCATTATATGCAGTTAAAGGCTGATTAGGTTTGCAGAGTAGTTAGAATTCTAACCATACAAAACAGGGGCAAGACTTCTTCTGTGGGTATGTACACGAAGAAGATTTATAATTAACATTTTTGTTGAGGTTTTATGAAAGTGACACATTACATTGATGTTTTATTAAAGGACCCCATTTTGCTGTTCAAAGACCGTAATGTATGCCTTCAAGGGATTGTATGGGCAAAATCCAGAACAAATCTCAATGGAACTGTGTCTTATGTCAGATTTGAAGTTGAGGCTATGATTTTTCCCATTAAAATATGATATAGTAAGCAACTTCATTTCATGTTACATTTCTATCTGCTTATGCATACAAACACAAACACATACCTACTCGTATAAGCACACAGAAATATATACATAGAAATAAAAAAAGAGGACTTCAGAAATTTTTGTTAGGTTGAAATCAATTAGCAGCCTGTGAGGTTAATTGAAGCAAATCAAAGTAGATTTCATTTAATTCTTGCCCTTCTCTCTTTACATTTCATCATTAATGGTGTTTTCTTTTACTATCACTGTTTTGCTTTTCTGAAAGAGTGATGTTGTATATTGTCAGCACATCTATTCAATGCAAATTATTAAAAGAGTATTCTGCAATATCTTTGTTTGATTTTCAAATATTTGAATTCATCCTTTTGTAGGCTTCTTAAGAAAGACAAGATCTAGAAATCTACAGTAAGGTGGGACTGACAAGTAATAGCTCAACAACCAAGAGTCAGAGCTAAGAACAAAATGCCAGAGGTAAGTCTGGTCAGTCCGCAGTGTTTCTAAGTAATGCTAAATCTTCAACTACCAAAAACTGGCTCATCAGTAGAGTCAACTGGGAAGCTGAGTGCATGGGAAAATTCTCCAGGATGTTAAATTTAAAGTAGAGCAAGAGGCATAGAGTCTCTGCCATCTCCTGCAACCACCATGCAAGCCCTTCCTCTTGAAGAATCAACAGGAATCAAAGGATGAATGAATACTGTCTCTGCCTTTATGGTTTTCTGCTGGGGCACAGGGATGAGTGAAAACCTTTCCACCTCCTCACTTCTCCTCCCCACAGAGAACCCAGTGCTAGAGAAAGACTACTAAAGATCTCTGAAAGGTTCATGTCTCACTAAAGATGTTTTTATTGAATACAGAAAACCTACACCTTGAATAAATATGTAAAGTAAGGCTTCTTGTAACCTCTGCACATGGTTTAATCTTGGTAGTGCTCCTTTCTTTTCCATTTTTTTGCAGTAAGACAAATGAGTTTTCTCTGCAAATGCCTTTCTCCTTCTCCAAGTAAAATAGTTTAAGGGTAGTCATTGAATTATTGTTTCATGCTTACTAAGTTAATAGCCCAATTTGATATTTTTTTAATTCCAGAAAAGTCAGAACAAGAAATCTCTAATATTTCTCAATGAAATATTCTAATATTGAGGATTTGATCAATGTACACTCACATTCAGAAACACACAGAGCTAGCTTCAAATTAATAGCGGCAAAAGAATTACTTTTTCAAAGTTTAGGTGAATCATTGCTTTCTGTAACATGGCAAAAATCAGAAAACAAACAAACAGGCAAATTGAAAAGAAACTTATTACTTTATGTATCTCCAGAGCACAAATTCTTTTATGAATAAGAAGCAACAGCAGCCACAAATAAACAGGATTTTAAAATTCAACTAAAGCGTTCAAGTTATTACAACACTAGACTGCAATAGTCAGTAATGTATAAGAACAGAAGAAGGTAAGAAGGCTTATGCCCTTGTGTAATTCTTAACCTTAAAGGAAGATAAATTCCTTTCAGACTTCCAGTGCTTAAAAGACTGTAGATTTTACATGGAAAAGAAAAGAGAGAAAGGTTTTTCACTATTAAGCATTTTCTAGTATCTTCATAGGAAAAAAAATGCTTGAAATTGGATTAGATCAGTAGCATCCTCACTGCAGGTGGCAAAAATTTGAAGCTATGAATAACTTGACTAAATAGAGAACAGGGATATCAGTTTTGTTGTTGTTGGGAATTACAATGTTATATGAGAAAAAGATTCAAGTACCTCCTAAGTAAGATAAACGGGAAGGTATAATAAAATATATCTCAAGCCTGAGAAAACTTTATACCAATCAATTTGCCTTTTAATATCATTGGAGAGAGAGATTTTCAGATTATGGCTGTATCTCAAGCTTTGAATTTCTTTCAGTGCCTACTGGCATCACAACATCACAGAACCACAGAATCATCAAGATTGGAAGAGACCTTCAGGATCATCTAGACCAATCATCAACCTGGCACCACCATAACCACCCCTAAATCATATCCCAAAGTGCCACATCCAGGCATCTCTTGAATACTTATAGAGACAGTGACATGATATACAAATTGGACTCATGGGCAAAACAAAAAGAGAATCTTATTTTCCGCAATGCCCAGATAAAAATACAGGAAAATTAGAACAAATGGTGGTTATAAGTTCAGTCTTCAAGCTCTCAACTAGAGATGGGAATACAGAATCACATAATTGCAGAATGGCTCAGGTTGGAAGAGACCATCAACCTCCCTGCTCAAGCAGGGTCATCCCAGAGCACATGGCACAGGACTGCATCCAGACAGTTCTTGAATATCTCCAGTGAGGGAGACTCCACAGCCTCTCTGGGCAACCTGCTTGGTCACCTCCACGTGCCTTTTAAGGCTGAAATTTGGGCTGAAAATTAGGACTGAAAAACTATGCATAAAATATCACAGAAAACCCACTGGAAGGAAAATTGGCAGTGGGGATAGGCTGAGGTTCAAGGTTTTCAATATTAAGTTATAAAAAACTAATGTTTTAGTTTTAGAACTAAATGGTCTTATAGCCTTATTGAAATTTGGGAATTCGTTCATTTTTTTCATTTACCACCATTGTTTCAGAGAAGACTTGGCCATGAGGTAATGCCTTTGGCCTCTCAAGGGAAAGATAAATTAATGGGTGGGATATTCTTAATTTTTAGCAGACAAAGAAGATCATAGTACACACTCATCTGTTTTGAGGGCTGTGGTATGAAGAATCAGCCAGGATTTCATTGCTGCCTCTCTTTTGTGCTCCAGAGGCCCTGACAAATGAACTGGGGTGTGTCAAGACATCATTTGTAATTCTCTGAGTCTAAACTGGGCTGAGGGTCATTCCCCCATTCTCTACCTATCATTTTCCTTAAATCACAGGAGGCTTATTTTTAACTTACTACCACCACCACCACCACTACCATCTCTTCATTCAGTTTACTTAAAATGAACATATTTTGGGTGCTTTTGTCACCCAACCCTTTAAATCTGGGCTAGATAAGAATAGGGATCATGATGAATTGCCAGTTTGTGTCAGATCTGCTGCTGTTCGAGTGGAGACTTTTTCTGTTGTGGCAAGCCACTTTTAAGTGGTTTTAGTCAAGAGTCCTATCACTCATAGGTACTTTGCAGAAGAATTCATTGTTTTTTCCCCTGCTGGTGAAAATGCATGTGCAACCACCCATGTCTTTGTCCCATCACCTGATATCCTGTTAACTTTCTGGCCACAGAAAATATGTTTTCTTTCTATTTTCAGGTTCAGAGAACATACCATAATTTTGTTTCATAAAATATACAGATATCTGTTTCAAATTACAAATTATTTTGGTTCAAGATAGAGCCTATGCGTTTCATACACTACTTTTCGCTTGGTAATTCAATTTGACAGATGTGATGAGGCTGAGATAAGTCATACAACCACCTGTGGTAACATTTAGAGCTTCCCAAACTACAACACATACACCAGTCATTCCACCTGAAGAGCTTTAAAAAACCCACCTATTTTCCACTTAAAATAGTAATAACAAAATAATCCCTTTCCAGACGTGAGTAACTATCCAGCCGTGACTTATTGCTATATGAATCAAGGCCAAGGACTAAAGGATTAGAGTAATGAGCTATCATTTAGCTCTGTGAGGAACTAAATATTACTCCTTTTTTTTGTGTAATATGTGGTAAAAGGCAGAAGAGAAGGCATTGCTGAAATGAGAGAGTGAATGCATGTGAAGCCCAGTGCAGTAAGTGTTTGAACCGATGGCACAATAGACATACAATAAATCTGATGGTCCAGAAAGTGCAGGAATGCATGGTCTTAGAGACTTCACAGTGTTTCTGTCTGAAAAGCCCAGGAGAAATGGGGTGCTGGTGTGCAGAAAGTTTGGTAGGGCACCCCTATAACAAAGGCTGCATGAAAGTTTCAGCAAGCAGCCAGAAATCTTGGGATAGCAAGTGAACAAAAAAGTTCATGTTTCATGGGGAAAATATCATTTGGTGAAAGAAGAGACCACCAGGAAAATCAAGGCACATCACAGACAACTTACGTATGTAGTGCAGGAAAATTGTGTACTGCTGCTGGCACTGCTCGCAGACACGGTGGTCACGATCAGTAATGCTGGGAGTGGTGGCAGTAATTAAGGAAATGACATAAGGAGCCCTGACATTAGGTAAAAGTGTCTACACAAAAAGTGACATAAGCAATCTTCTGTAGTCACAGAAGTTAACACTCTCGTAATAAACTTTTCAAGTAACAGTGAGAAAACAACATCTCATAGAGAAGATCAAAGTCAGCTGCTGATGTGTCTGCTGTATTAACTGTTGTGACAATTGCATCCGGGTATGATGCCTGAGCAAGCAGGTTTGCAAAAACTAGTGACAACTACTTCAAGTTTCTCTCAAACTTTATAGAGTTTCAGTTTTATAATATGATATAGAATCCTTCTTTTACACATGGGGACAAGTAATAAGAACATATTGATTTGCTTTTTCCTTCATCCTCAAACACAGTTTGTAAACTAAATAGGATTTCAAGACTTGACCTATCATCAAGACCTCAATAGTTTAAACAGAAATTTAATTTTCACTGTATATACACTTCAGGGTTAACAATATGAGAATTACCGTGATGCACACACTTGCTAAAAAAAATCATACTGACAACTACAGATGGGGTGAGAGAGGAGGTCATTGAAAACATAAATGGAATTGAACCACTGCCACTGGTCTTTAATAAAATCTGTACCATCACTGGATTTGTGCAAATTAACTACTAAACTTCTCATACATTGTCCACAATTTTTTTCTTCAGGTGTAAGAAAAAATGTCACACTTCTCTTACAACTCAGCAGTATGCATTGGAGAGCTGAAGGGAGACAGAAAAGCAATGAAAAGAAAGTGGTTCCTTTCCTGCAATCCTATAAACAATTTACAGATAATGTTTTACTTTCACAGTTACCTGTGCATTTCTTGATATTGCTGTTTCTTTTTCCATGTGATCCTAACTTGCATCCAAAATTCTCCTCCCAAAATTCTGCAAACCAGACATTTCTTCGATTGTTAGCAAGTGTTCTGCTCCGAAAATATCTATCAAATCCTACATTGAAGAGAAGTGAAAGAAGCATTAAAATATGATACAGTATAAAAATAGTAATTTAAAGACAGTAACAGATTTTTTTATAAACACAAGAACAAGAAAAAGCTTTAGGCACAAACTATTTTATGAGCATAGTAGCATCCAAGGATTAGATTTCATTTCAAGGCCACCTAAAATCATGGGGCACCTCTTTGTTGAAAAAGAGGGCTTCCAGGACACCCACAATTCTGCTTTTATTTATACATTTAATGACACCAGTTGAGAAACTAAAGATTCCTACTTAAACCTGATGATCACCAGCCTTACTCCTGCAATCCAGCAGCCATAATGAAATCATGATTAATACATCCCATCTGAATTAGCTCCTTACAAGTATTTCCCTGTGGCTAAATTCTCCATGTAACATCAATAGTGCTCATTTTTCCTAATGAGTTACCAATTTAGCACACTTACCCAGACACTAAGAGGTGTTACTATATCCAGTACCCTCACAGGAATAAAGTGCTTCAAACCAACTTCCACTTCATCCACCAAGTCAGAATCTTTCTTAATATAGGGACTTCTTAAAGCAAGTTCAGGAGAGGAAAGCAGGGCACAGATCAATCTCCTCCCCAGAGAATAATCTGATTCATTATCACCCATCCAATACTCTCCTTATTTGTCCCAAAGAATGGCCAGGCTATGGTTAAGAAGCTCTCGACCCCAAGCGGCATCATTATTAGACAATTACAAGATTGCCTAGTTGCAGATTCAGCATCTCCTCATCTTAACAGATATATTAAATTATTTTTGGATCAGGCCAACTCAGGTAACGTGGTTGGAAAGTTTTTCCTGAATTCCCTGTAATCAAGGACTACACAATTCTTAAATTATTTTTAAAGAGACCTACAGTACTTGAACTTTGACGGAAATGAAAGGTTTGTGCTGCTGGTGTCCTTACCATCTATGGACGTTCTTTTGGGTAGAATGGTTACTGCTCCTTCCGCAATCTCCTCCTGCTGCTGGACTGGTGAAATTTTCGACCCCCAGCTGTCTGAGCCAATCCAGAGGAAATGCCCGGACTGATTAGCTTTTTTGGCTGCTTCCAGTACTCTCCTGCAAACAAATAACAAATGACCAAGTAAACAAATTGCATTTCCAAAGAACTTGATAAACCCCAGAATTTATTTTGGTTATGCACAAGTAATCTTACACTAACTAATTAATCTGTAATTTTCACAGTCTAAAGCATATTCAACAAGAGCTGTGATGAACTCAAGATACAGTGATATACAAGTTAATTTGTTTCATCTTTAGCCATATTTTTCTAGCATTTATTGGTTTCTTTCTTTTCAGTCACCAAATAACAATCTATTGGCACTGCACTCTTAGAAGCTAGGAGCAGTCTAGAATTACGCAGAATAAAGGACCAGCATACTCTATAATTTCTATGACTCAATTTCTTATCATCAGATTTCCAAGAATTTTTACATAGGATTAAATCTGAAACCTCTTTGTTAGTCTATTTTCCACCAGCCAACCAAGCATCTTCGTGAAGAGGAACGTCTTCAAAACACAAAATTAGGAAACAGGCACCTAATGTCATCTTCGTTCGCAAACATGATCACTGCTCGAGCGTTTGGAGTTTCCAACAAGCGCTTAATGATCTTTTCAAATTCTCCTGGTCTTGGCTCCCGAGGGATTTTGAGTGACTGAGCAATGCAAACACCTCCTAGGAAAAATTAAAAGGATAAAAAAGGAATTTTAACACAGAAAATAGCCACATTTCAAGTAATTCTTAACTAACCAGGCAAGCAGAGAAAGCAAGGTGCTAATCTGAGATACAACAGCACGGCCAAAAGTAGCATTATCTATGTGTTTTGAAATACGCTCTGTACAGGCTTACACACTTAACGCTGCTTTAAAGACTATAACACAATTACCTGTTACTTTATATTTTAAATACATTTTCAAACAACATTCTGAGGCCTGTTGTCAAGCACCACTCTGGCTCAACTGCACTGAGTTCCCCGGACCTACCTAATCTGTGCCAACTGAGAAACCAGCCTTGCCACAGCATTGCATTGAACCATGGATCCACAGTTTTACAGTTCCTAATGTGGCTCTTCGGTATCACACACTGCTGCTTACAAACAGAGTTTGCAGCAGAGAATTTGCAACGTTCTCTAATGAACGAATACAGACAGATCACTTTTAATTGTTATTATGACAGTCTTAATTGAGTTGTCTAATTATTTGAGAAGTTGTCATTGAATATTCTAAATTAGTAATCAGCAAATGAACACAAACTCAGAGATGATATTTATATTTCTTCCTGACAGACGGTGCTAATTGAAATCTTTATATTTTACCTGTTAAGTAAAAAGGGCCAATTTCTACAGAAAGTTAGTGATTTCTATCAGCTTTCATAGACCAGTTCAGGGGAATCTCTACTCCCCAATTACAACACTGTTATCTGTGTTTGACTATGCAAGAGAAAAATTCCTTGAGCCTGTTTCATGAAGCACTGAGTCCATATTGCTACCAGCTTCCTATACCACAGATGATCTGACTGTTTGCTGATTTGCTTATTTTAATTATTTTTTCTCTAAGAACTATTGCCTGATTCTCATTAGTACATCTAACGCCCACCAATGTTTGTTCTCGAATGTTGTTATTCCAAGCATAAGAGCCTATTGTAGGGAAACTAATTACTAATAAACCCAGAAAATTAAGAAAATGAGAAAATATTTAACTCTGACAAAAAGTGACATGTTACTAGACAAAGGCAAACAAATTGTACATTTTGCATCTCTACATCTAAATACTTCTACACTTGAAGATTGTTTTCAGTGTGACTAAGAATGTGTTTTAAAAGAGATCTTCTATTTTTAATGAGTTTTAAAAGAGATATTCCATTTTTAATGAATGCCGGTATTAACCTTCTGATGCATGAGATCATTTGAGGCACATACATTTCTTTGCATTAAATGTAGTTAGTCAACTAAAGGTACAGTTAGACGGCTGTGTTGTATATGGGGAGGCTTTCCAATTTTCTCATCCGTCTTGTCCCTCCTATTAAAATGTTAGAATTCTGTTTTTCCAAAGTACTTCACAAATTAGGTTGATGCACACCTTCAGTGATAGGATTTGAACAACAACAAGGGTCCAGCCAGGTGAAGCTTGGCATGTAGATCTACATGAAGATGTTACTAAGGTGCCTTGTGTAAGCTTTCTTAAGCTTAATTAATTCAATCTTTAAGCAAAAGACACAAAATAAAGGTATTTCTGAAGGTATTTTTCTTTATTTTAGTCAAAAAATTAGTAGGAATGGTTCAAAGCTGTTAGTGATTAAGAGGTACTTGGACAATGCCTGCTTTGTCTTTCAGTTATGACCTGCTTTAACTTTTTGGTTAGCCTTGATTTGGTCAGGCAGTTGGACTACATGATCATCATAGGCCCCTTCCAACTGAAATATTCTATTCTATTCTATTCTATTCTATTCTATTCTATTCTATTCTATTCTATTCTATTCTATTCTATGTAATATTTAGAAAATGCTGTGAATTCATTATCAGATTTTGTGCTGCCTTTGCAGAATCCCATTGGCTTCAATAGCTCTCTGCACAGGCAGATCCTAAGTTTGAATCAAGTTTAGACATGCCATAAATGAAGCATGGAATTATCAACTGCCAGTGTAAAAATAACAATTTTCAAATTATATCACCCAGTTTTAGTCATAAGCAAGCCTATCACCTTTTTCAGTAATGCATCAATTACTTGGGATGTTACATTATTATTTCATTCGGTTGAGAAATTCATTCTACAGTGCAGACTTGTCTTGAATTCTTCTCTAGTTTACACAAAAGAAAAAATATTTGCAAGTCAGAATACCTGCCATTTCTAACTTTTTTTTTTTTGTATATAGGTCTTTACCATCCATAAATAGTGCAAAAATATAATATAAATAATTTACTCTTATCTGCTATAAAATGGAATGTAGAACCTTTTTATGGCAACAAATTTCTTCACATTTTTTACTAATAACCTGGCTCTGCATGATGGACAACTAATATGCCAATAACAACAAATAAGCCTTTATAGCAGATGATCCTCCTATTTACCAGGTATTTTTGAAAATCCAGTAATGAAAAGACAGACACTTTATTGTGAAAAGCTTTAACCAATTATCTAAGCTGATATTAGGCTACAGTGATAGACACTTCAAAGTCCTTTACTTTCTTTCTCAAGTACTAGGGCTGAAATGTAAGAGAAATATTTAGCAGATATCCTGTAAATTTAACAATCAGCAATTCACTGTCAAAAAAAGAAACACTTGAAAAAAATGCCAAGCTCTCAGCTGTCCCCAAAGTCATTCAGCACAAAAAGTAAAACAGATCCTAAAAATGATATAAAGGAATAATTTGTTACCTCATATATATTTTTAAGTGCATTTTTCAACTACTTCTATTCATGCAATGGCCCTTAAGGAAAAAAAAATCATTCTACCCACATAAAACTCAAATGCAAATATTACAAGTTGCATATATATAACAAACTACGTACATCCATCTACAATCTGTGTGAAATGGATATCAAGCAACGAAGAACTGCAGTATCTAAAAAGGCTATTTTCAGTGAAAATAGTGTAGAAGAAACACCATTCCATCATTGCAGCAGCAAGTTCAGTCATGACTGTACTGTGTATCTTGGCATCTCTGCATTGAAAAATGTGTTAAGTACTACTAGGAACAAAATAAAATGCACTTCAGCCTTGTTGCTACATTTATAATTAATTGTGCAGGCTGTCTCCAACACACAAAACATTTTGTATACATCCCTACCTATATATTGCATATATAACTGTTGCTCAAACAAATAACAGGTTATCAATTTTCAGCTAATGATGAATTGCTAGATCCACAAAGGTATTCACAACATTACAGTGTCTAACCTCTTGGCACCCTGCTGCCTTTGAAATCTACAGCCTGGGCTAAGTGCCCAGACATACAGAGAGAGAAGTGCCTAGGAAAAGGATTCCTATCAGCCAGCAAACTAAATAAGGAATAATTATTCCTCAAAAATAGGTAGCAGAGGCACTAAAAGGACAAGTTTAAGGCCAGTAGTTAGGATTAATTTTATGATGTGTGAACAAAAGAGAAATTTCCCCAAATCAAAAATAAATAGGGTTTGGGAACAGATGTCTCATACGTGATACCAACGGATTTACCATTTGCTGCAGAGGTGCCAAAGGGCATATGGTTCAGACATCTAAGGTCTCCAGAGAATTTATAGCTCTGAATTATAAGAACAAATAGAGTTTCACTCTGTCAGCATTTCTGACTTATTTGGCATGATGACTGTTCGTCTCTGTTGCTGGTTTCTAAAATCCTTCATTGCCTGGGGATGTACTTAAAAAAAATGCATAGGTCTAAATTTCCCTTGGCTAAAATGATGATAAATCTAACATTTGTATAAGGAAATGAGAGTTAACTTTCCTCTTACTGAAAAGAAAATTATATGTTTAAGTCCCATTAATTAAAAGGACCTATGACGAGGCTTCAGAGAGCACTGCACGAAAAGCTGTTATTGAGATCAAGAAGCGAGTCAGCCAGACAGACTCATTTCAGGTAGGTACTGCAAACAGACATAAGTAATTGTACACACTGCTATTGTATCTATTCCCCAACTCATATATGACACAGGAGATGAAACTAAGAGTTTGCATCTATCACACATTTCAAAGACATTAAGGGGGCACTGAAGGAAAGTAGTTCTTCAGCTACTGTGAAGGAAAACAAGTCGTACCACCAAATTCTGCTAAGCCTCTTTTACCTGTTTCCAGATTTGTAAAGCCAAGGTTGCCCTCAGCCAGCCCAGAGCCTGATTGGAGGAATAAAACAGTTAATATGAACCACCTTGTGTCAGTGGTGACAAGTATCCATTTGTCTTCTGTCCAACAGCTATGAAGTGCCATACCCAGCACCTGGGGCAAGGGGATGATAAAGAGAAGGAGAGCAGAGGTGGGAGCTGGAAATCAGGCTCATGGCAGGAGCTGCCTGACTCCTGATCAGGGGCTCAGTCCTGCCACTCTGCACCATGGTTACAGCTGGAAATTCATGTGCTTTTAAAAACAGAGACATAACCAGACCTGGTCTACAACAACATGTTTTTATCTCTGCTGAGATAAAAATCACATCTTAAAAAAATTGTTCCAGGCTAGGATTGCTTTGCTTACAGGTACTCTGTATAACACAGCTTGTGGGGAAGAGGTTATCACTAAACAAACAAACCAAACCAAACCAAAAAGTGAGATTTTGAAGGTATTGTCAGTACAGTGGATAAATAAACCTTTTCTTGGTGGTCTCACAACAATGAGACAAATGGGGAAAAAAAGATATGTAGTACCCACATAATTTTGGTAGGTAACATAATAATATTTATAATAATAAATACTAATTTTTGCTTGTGTGGGTTTTGAAGTCACGAGATGGCATGCTGATGGTAAACTGCTAAATACTCAACTATATGAAGCTGTGTGTCAGAAGATGTTGAAAGTGTATTTGGAAAATAACAAGTGGACTTGGTAGAAAACTTGCACAAACAAATTAATTTCCTGAAAAAAAGACTGAATGATGAAGCTCAATGCAAATACAAGGGCTGAATTTTCTCCCACCCCAGACAGGATTCAGCACTATGTTATGAACCAGCTAAGTAGGACACACAAGAATGGTCACTTTTTTTGTATCAAGAAAGCTGAAGACAGTTTACAGTTCAAGTGATCACTGCTGGGACCACAATCATACACTCAGAACCAGTTTACCCTCTAACTATTTCCCCACATAAATATAAATAGCCTTACCATTGTAACAGGGAAGGGATCAAGCTATGCACTTTGACTATCTGTCTGTTAGCATAAGGTGTCCCCCACCTGACTCAGTACACAGCATTGCAAGTCCATTATTTCATGAAAGCTTCATCACAAATGAAATAGTTCATGAAAAAGCTCAAGACAAATAGCCAGGCCATGTCTCGGATCCAGTCCTACCTGGCAGGAATTTCTCAGCTCCCTTCAAGTACACACATCCTTTTTTAAATATGATTTATATGTCAGTGGTCATTAGGCCAACAAAATTTTAATGCAGGTCTGTGGAGAGTTTCCAAAAGACATGACAGAAATATGTGAAGGCAGACAAGTTCTTATTCCAAGAAGGGGAACAGATGTCAGAGACTCAGAGGAAGCCTCAGCAAGAAACTCCTGTGAGACCCACGGGGTGCTGCTGCAGGCAAACAGAGTCTGTGTGACTGCACATTTCTGACAATATGACATGATGCAGAAGAAAATGAGGAAAAACACGCAACTGCATTTCTCCTCCTCTTCTAGTCCTTCTACTGGTTATATTGAAAGCCTAGAAAATTTAGACCCAGTTATACTGAAAGTCTATTCTAACTGCCAGAAACCTAGATCAGTATGAAGATTATTGAAGATACCACAAACAACAAGATGCTCCAAACTCAAGTTCTGTCGACAAAAATCAGAACAGTTTTGTCACTTAGCGAATCCATCAAGACATTCTTTTTAAGCAGAGAGTTCATTATTTCTCAAACTTGGATGGTAAAAAATCAGAATGTTAAAGAAAAATAAGTTAAGTGACTATTCTGAATGGGACTTTTACGGAAGTTGATAATCAGTCACTTCTAGCAATTATTATTTAAACTAAAACCAACATGCCATCCTCTTGTGTGTCCCTAGATTCCCTTAAGAATAATTTTCTAGAGTATGAATCAACAGGGAGTGACACCTAGGAAGATATAATTACAAGATAAAGATAAAATTTCTCAAGCAATAATTGTTCAAAATTAAATGTCTACTTAATGCCAAAGTGCTGTTGTTGGGAGGTCTGAATGCAGCCGTGCATTTTGTCCAGGAGGGTAGCTTAGCTTAATGAGTAAGAACCTGAGCATTCAGCATGCTCTGTGCTTCCACCAAAGCCAATGCCATGGCATCTTGCCCGCTATTCATGTCCAAATTTGGTTAAATAAAATCCAATTCAAGTGTACCTCTTTTGTTGAAGTCACAAACTAACTGCACTATGGAAATAAACTAAACTCTCATGGCTTTTCATTTCCCCAGAAGATCACCAAATACCTCAGCAAAAAATTCACTGACTTACTTCTGCAAAGGCAGTTAATTCTTCAGCCAATAGTGGCAGTGCTTTTTGATGTAAGGTAATAGAAAGAAAATAATTTTAAAAAATAACTAGTATAAACAATAATTTACTCTGAATCAACAAAAGTGGCACTTAGTATCCAATACACTTAAATTTAATGGAAGGTGAGAGATTTTGTTACAACCCTTGAACAGACAAAAACGTTCCGCATTTCATATATTGGTGTCTTATTTCCTTTCCTTAAGTAAAACTGCATCTCCTAAAAAGCCCTTAATATTTATGATAAAGGGTTTTTTTATGACACAAGCAGGTTGAAGATGCTTTTTCACTAACATGTCAGGTACAATTGCGAGCTTTTCTACTCAAAACTAACAGCTGCTAGGAGATCAAAGTCTTTCTTGTTTATTATAGTGTTTCAGAAAAGGCTTTTTAGCAAACGGTTTATTGTTGGGTCTTACATTTATTAATTCTTTTGCAAAAAAAAAAAAAAAAATTAGAAAGCATTAAGCAAGACCATGAATAAACACACAACATTCTGGTAAATGCAACTCACCCATTCCTTTTGAACCTGTTTTTCACATTCCTACATGTATTCACAGGCATACAGCCATGCATATTTCACTAGCACATGTGCTCACACAGATCCTTACACTGCGGTCGAAGCAGATGCTAATTCTAAAATAGAAAAGGAAGAGAGAATAAACTAGCTCTGCCACTAGCTGAGACCACTGGCTACTGGCTTCAAACATCAGAGTCAGTTTCTAAGGTGACATGAAGCAAGAGAGATCTGCTATTTTGTACTTCCATTCTGAAAAGTAAAATATTCTCCTTTCATTTTTTTTCCCCCCAGAAGAAACATTTCCAAATGTAGCACTATGGATTCTGTTAGCAGCAGCATCTGATGGAAAATAACTGCAAAGAATATTCCCACCATTTCCAAACCTACAGATTTTTTTTTTTTCAGATTTGAAAAAAAAAAACCCAACCTACAAACAACACATTTTTTATCCTTTGATTTTTAGTGCTATTTGTGTAAGCCAACTTTCACAGTCTTGAAAGTGAGAAGCTGGAGATGTTCATGAACAGGTAAAAATCACCTAGCCACTCAAAAAAAATTGTGAAAAGAATGAATCCTGGAAGGCTGTGAGACAGGATGTTTCCTCTCCACAGTGACTCCCTCTATAATTAGCTCATCAAGGATATGGGATGCCCAGTCAAACTTCAAAGCAATCTGTGGCCAAAACAATGTAATTGAAATAGGCTTCCACTTACATTTACTGGTCAGCTGTTGCAATGTTTTCACAGCTATGTCTTTTTATCATCACAATGGGTATAAATATTTCCCTCTGAGGAAGCATTGTTCTTGCTACTTGCAGATTTAGAACTTGTAGAGGCATAATATAGAAAAAAGAAATACACTGCTATTTTCTGTTTTCTGGCTACATGCCAGGTACATCCTTAATGAGGAAAGGAGACCCTCTATATTTTTGGGTTTTTTTTCTTTTCTAAAGATCTGGGAAACCTAGGTTGTGAAAAGAAATTTCTTAAATTCGAAAATATCTTCAAATTTTGCTTTTAAAGTAACATCAGTTCTGACTCATATTAAAGTAATAGCATAAACTCAAAGCCTGGCATGTGGTTACTTAAAGTATTTTCCTCCAAAAGTAAATTTGCTTGAATATGGCCCTAATTCTTTCCTCCATTTCTCTACAATTCCCCATATTAATGGGCCTGACTAGTTGCAAAGATTTGGGTTCGATATTCTGGGGACTTGAGATGCTAATTGACAATTCAAAGAAATTCCAGAGAAGGGTCAGACATAAAAAATTGCCAGTTCACCACCAAGTATAGGTCCCAAGTCACAATCCACAATGGTTCATAGAAAATCAGGAAGATGACACAAGAGCTTATAGCATTCTTTATAAATATGTTTAGGCAGGAAAAGGAAGTCCACCAGAAGAAGGACAGAATTTTTTAAAATATTTATTCCTAAATAAATATAAACTTTCTTCTTTCAGGATATTTTGTTCCCTGCAGGCCTCTTTACTTTATCAGTTTTTATTCCATTCCCCATCTTGTTTATTTTAAATATTTTACCAGTGGTATAAAAGACTGTTTTCAGTTTAGTTGTCCTGGGTTGCCTGATTTTAATAGTAGGCTGCTATCCTGCTTCTCCCTTGCATGCTACTTAATGGTATCATGGTATCCAGGGATTGTATTCAGTCACCTCCTTTGAACTGGAATGCTGTACACAGGCAGAGGAACCCGCCTTTTAATCATGCCTTCTATGAAAAATAGCAGCTGTGATTAATGTTCTCATCCGCAAACTTCTTGGTCTGCTTTGTGAAGTGAAGACATTCTTCTTCTTTGTGGTCATAAAATAATCACAGTTTTCCAGTATTAAAAAAAAAAATCCCTTCTGCTTTTTGCTATCTTCAAGTAGCAAAATCAATTTTTATCTTTCTTCATGTATTTCTGCAACCCTAAAGTTCAATATCAAGAAATTGTTCTTAAAATTAAGTATGTTTTATTTAGATTAGGTTATCTTTATTCATCCAATATTTATTTTCTCATAATTTGAACTATCAAAACGGTTTGCATATAAAGAACTACTTTAATGAAGATAAATCTGAGTTTGACTAGTGATGTTTGAGCTTGAGTGTGACATTCAAATTATACGCATAAAATTGAAGTGAAAATCAAGAAGGGATCACTTCTGACAGGGAATCTTGTAGGTAAATCTTATACCCAAAAAATAAATATAATACAGATTCATAGTCTCCTACAACAAAATGGAGATGCACATGGATACAGTGGGCTATCCATGTGTGTTTTAAAGGATGAAATGACATAGTGGTTGGATTCCTTATCTTAGCAATATTAAAACATTAAGATAAAATGGGATTTTTTTTATTTCAAATGTATAGTTTTGAGGGTTTGTTACTTGGGGTTTTTTTTAACTCAGTACAAAATAACATGTCAGCACTACTGAGACAAAGCAATTAAATACTTGAGAAGTAAATGTTTTATTTTCTCTGTGTATTTCTGAAATTTCACAAAACAAATTTCTATATTTGTTTTATTTTTTTTTTTAGTATCAGAGTTTTCAATATAATGGAAATAGAATTTCTGAGTGGTTCATGTGTAGTGAGTCAAAGAATGCTACCCTGTAACATCTGGATCAAATGGTTTCCATGTGACCTGAAGTGTACATAGTTTAAAAAAATAAGCATTTTAAGGCATGAAGGGGGTCCTGTGCCGCTGTAGAAGTTTCTCAAATTATTTATAGTCATCTTTACTGAAAAAAATTCCCTCCTAATCAGTTAAATTTTTAATGTTTCTAACTTCAGTTTATAAACAACTCAGTCTGGTTACACCTTTTTCATCAAAAACAGACATCCACCTCCCTCATTCTTCCAAGCACAACAAATTATACATTATTAAGTTTTCTGGTCAAGTTAGAATAATAATTGGGAAGGCTGGCTTTACTTTGTTAAGTATCTAGGTTTCAAGTTACTTTTTCAAAATTCATATATCTACATATATCTATTTTGATGTTAGCATCTAACTCTATTTATCTGACTTCAAAGTTCTTTGAGAGCTGGACACTTGGGTAAAAACCACTAGGATCTAAAAATATTAAGGAACTTTATCTGCTGACTTCTCACCATTGTGAGTAATAAAAAATTGAGAGAATAAAGCTAAGTCTTATATATTGCTTCAGGTCTTTATGTTTCTTTACACCAGTTGAAAATACAGTGATATTAAGAATCAGCAATACTTCTTCTGTAACACAGCAGTAAAGTGAGAGTTACTGACTCTGCAGGTGTCCATGTATATAAACTTACAGTAGCCTACCTAATTTTAAAAATGTAACTGAATTCAAGTTGGCCACACAGATCCTGCAGCTTTAAGAAAGTTTGCTGCACTTTTTCTATGCATTTAATACCGAGAGCCTTCTGTCTCTGTGCATTTAATAACAACTGCTAAAATGTCTCTTGAGAAGGGGTTCAGGAGCGAGCAGATCAGCTAATTGGTCATTTCTTGAAGCATGTTGGGATAAAGGATTAACTGAATTCATAAAAGTCTAGAGAAAAAAAAAAGAGCATTGGGACAAAAATGACTAACCAGGAGACATCCTCAGACAGCTGCAATAAGCCTCAGAATTTACAGCTGAAGGAAGCAGCTGGAAAGTGTTCAACAGACCTATGCATGCAATCGAAGAGAGACTGCAAACTGAACACAGTTGCAGTGTCAGTCTGCTTCAAGGCACGTAACAGCAGTGTAGAAACACTGGGACTAGAGTAAAAGCACTGAAATGGTTTTAATTCTGGAATATAATAAATGCTGAAAAGATTCTTGCCCGTTCTTGGAAAAAAGATACAATGTACATGCATCAGTGCAGGTGGCTCGGTGAGCAGCTGCAGTGAGAGCTGCAGGCTGAGCTCTGGGGAGCAGGAGCCTGAGGCAAGAGGCAGTGAACTGGTGCCAGCCTTTAGCACAACAAAGGGCATGGGGACCTGTGTCACTGCCAGGTGAAAGGCAAGGAAACCTTGTCTGACTGTGGAGTGAGCACAGGGAGTGAAGCAGGGCATCCATTGGCTCACTGGAGCTGCCCGCTGCGAAGGCATTTCGGACCCAGCTCAGGCAGTCTGAGAGTGACTGCCAGGGAGGCTCCAGGATGGCCAGACAGGCAAGTTTCCTTTACATATAAAATAAATTGCAGAAATACAGCAGTGTTTACTTTTATTGAATATCTAATTACTCACATCTGTTTTTTGTTTGAGGACACAAATATCAAATTAATCTTCTGAATTAATCCTACCTTGTAAATGATACAGCAGACATATACTAAGGTTTCTGGATAGGAGGTCTGATGAGTTATCTGATTCAGATCACTATTTCTATAACAGTGGGGATGCACTTGCCTTATTGGGAAAGGAGCAGCAAACAGAATCAAATATTTATGTAGTCTGTCAATAGTTGTACTAGGACAGGATTTAGCCCTACCCATTCTTTTTTTCAGATGTTAGAGACACGGCTTCATTTTCAATAATATCATGAAAGGAACGAAGGCCTGACATAACATCAAAGTCAGAAAAACATGGCAAGAAAGCTGCTATCCATGCAGGAAGAAACAGGAAACCCTTCTCTTTCCACGAAAGTGCACAGCTAATGTAAAATCCCCTGGAAAGGATGACAGCCAGTGGGAAGAAGAGGTTTTCCTCTCCTAGTCCAAATTTGGAAAGTCTCAGCTAGAATATATGGATCTCACTCAACCCCAGCCAAGCTGCTCGGTGACATCAGATGAATGGATGCAACTCTGTTCAGAATTAACACTACAGTAACAGGGAAACCTAGATACTTCTACTAATGCAGCTATCAAATGGAAGAAAGGCTTAAGACACAGAACAAACACCAGGAAGGTGGTTGGACCACAGTTCAATCCTTGCCACAGAGCTGCATCCTTCTTTATTCTACCAGAGATGAAAACTTGCAAGTGCTCTATAGGTTTATTTCCATCTGATTTTAATGTTTTAATATTACAATACTCCGGATCTAACTCTGTCCATGCAAATAATACCTGTGCTACCGTAAATCCTCATTAGCTGTAAAAGAAATGGAAGTGGTTGCTTTGTCATAGATTATGTGTTCATGGTATACAGTAACTGATAAAAGATGTCTGCAACTCATCCCCTTCTAATACAAGGTTTGATAGATCCACCACATTTTGTAGAGAATGAGACAAAAGAACACGCCAACAATGACACAAAAAATATAGGCACCAAGTACAAAATTGCTTTTATGAGCATTGCACAACAGTGGACACTATTATCCTGTTAATACAAGAAGAAATAAAAGCCTATTTCAGCGTGCGTCTAGTCTCCTCCACGTAGACCTTTGAGCAACAAACTGTCTCATCAAGGGCCTAAAGGATTTTTCTCTGTCCACACTACTCCTCTGATCACACAGTTTCAGTAATTTGAGACAATTCATCACGTGTAACATTTTTAAGCATCCTCCATTATGTTTTTCTTTTTCCCAAAAGCTACCAAAAATTATACCAGACAAAAATCTATTATTCATGGAGCACTTATACCTCACACATTATAAAAGAAAAATGCAGAAATACATGTTTTCAAAATTAATTAATTCTGAAATTTATTGCCCATCAAATCTGTCAAAAGATGTAACATGGAAAATGAAGTTACTTAAATTTACTCTGAGTTATATATTGAATATAGATATGTGATTAGCCCTATGGACTCATGAGAAAGAAACTCCACCTTGCAGTAACAAAAAATACATTCTATATTATTTGACAAAAGTAGCAAATGAGGAAAAAAAAAAAGAAGATAACACATAAGACAAAGAGAAGATAACAAAGCAAGTAAGGACTGCAGAGATGTGCTGCAATCACTCATTGTTCAGTGGAATGCACAAATAATGGTGCTGATCCTAAAACAAAATCTTTGGCAAATGCCTACTGCTAAAATAATAATATACCTTTGTTTGTAACACTTTATGATTAATCACTGTCAAGTTTTGAAGTGGAAAAAAAAAGCAGTAGGAACCAATCCTTTATTCTCCAGACTTCCAAAGAACTTTCTTGCTCTGCTTATTTAAAGAAATTTCCTCAGTGAAATACATACTTCTGCTATAAGAAAGAGTAGAGGAACAAGGATCTTTCAAACCTTTCATAATAAACATACTACGGGAGTTTGCATTGAAATTTTCAAGTCAAATGCATATTTTCAAATCCCAGAAAAATTCAATAGCAGTTACTAGAAATTTGAGTATTAAAATTTTTACTTTTTCATATTCTGATTGCTGATGGCAGCCAAAATACTACAACTTTGAGAATATTTTTCTTTGTATTAGAAAGACTGCAATCAGCCACAGATGTTCAAAGTTCCACTGAATTCATTATGTGAAGAGACAGTATCCCTTTCCCACCACTTAGAAAGTTTTCAGTGATGGAAAGGAAGGAAATCAGTTTCAATTGCGTGCAGGTTTTGGCTGGAATAGAGTTAAATTTCTTTGCAGTAGATTGTGCAGTGCATATTTTGGATTTAGGACAAGAATAATGTTGATAACACATGGGTGCTTTCATTATTGCTGAGCAGTGCTTACTCAGAGCCAAGGACTTTTCTGCCTCACACCCCAATCCCACCAGTGAGGAGGCTGGGGGTGTACAAGGAGTTGGGAGGGGACACAGCTGACCAAAGGGGTATTTCAGACCATATGGTCATGCTCAGCATAAAGAGCTGGGGGGAGAAAAAAAGGGGGTGGGACATTTGGAGTGATGGCATGTGTCTTCCCAAGGCACTGTCACCTGTGATGGGGCCCTGCCCTCCTGGGGATGCCTGAACACCTGCCTGCCCATGGGAAGTAGCAAATTAATTCCTTGGTTTGCTTTGCTTGTGTGCACAGCTTTTGCTTTACCTTTTAAACTGTCTTTATCATAACCCAGGAGTTTTCTCACTTTTACCCTTCTGATTCTCTCTCCCATCCTGCTGCAAGTCTGAATGAGCAAGGGGCTGTGTAGGGCTTAGCTGCCAGCTGAGGTTAAACCACAACAAACAGTAAAAAGCAAAAGATACCTCTGAAGAGCACAAAGAACTTCTGCCTCTTTTTTCCAGTGCTTGTTTCTAGCAGAGGGACTAACTTATTTTAGAACAAAGTAGACAAAAAATGAAAACAAAAGGAATAAGGGAGGAAAAAGAAAAAGATATTAACTGCAGAATATCACTCCTGATAGCTTGTCTGAAAATAAATGTAATTCCAATGAAGAAAGCACCATTATATACATACACCAGTTTAAGACACCAGAGCCACTGTGTACAACATCTGTTTACAAGAAGATAAGTCATGGACAGTGGTGTGGTCATGCGTTTCCCCACCGTGGCATATGCACGTGAGCTCTACTGGAACTCATACCAGACACAATCTGCAAGACATGCTCCAGTTCAGGCTTCAGATTAAGGCTCCCTGGATGAATGCATAAGGATCTCGTTGTCCAAATATAATGCATCTGAGTTTTTGTAAAACTGTAAAATGTTTAGCCTGGGCTAGCCCTTTTCACAATGACAACTTTACTTCTTGATACATAAACTAATCATTGGCAGGTTTTCCACATGAGGTCAACTAAATGCATAGTGATCCTAGTAACCAAAGTCTAGCCATTTTCCACTCAGACTTGCACAGTTTTCCTCTCCTGTGAAACTTCTACTCACTTGACTTCATCTCTTGCATAGGAAGAAAAATATGAAGCATGATACTAGAGTTGGTAGGGAGGAGAGGAACAGAAGGGGGACTCTAAGGATCTTCGGCTTCTCTGTTAGTCTCCTATCTCCAAAAATATATATTCACAATACAGCATTATTCTCTGGAAAATCCCTCTGGATGAGAATACCTACAAAAACCTACAGTGATTCACAGAGCCTATGCCTGTTTCATACCATATCTCGCCCCTGTCCCATGAGAAAGACACTGGCCTATGCTGTCACATGTGAAACAGAACGGGAATGCTTAGTCTCCTCACCACCATAACTGTAGTCAAGACCAAAAGTACTTAAGGAAGGAAATGCATATGTCATGCACTTAAAGAGATTCCCGCAGCAAGTCTTTGTTGTAAAATCCTATCTGGAAAAAGGACATTAAGAGCACAAAACTATGTGCAATAGAATTAGCTATTGATCGGCTTCTTTTGATGCTGTCTGATTTTTTATTGGAAAATAATATACTAATATCCTAGAAATCACCTTTAACCATCTGTGTGGCTGTTAGATTCAGGTTAGCCCTTTAGAAGCTGAAGGGCAATGCTGCAGATGACAAAAGTCCAGAGGCAATCCCACATGGGACTTCCTAAATTGAATTACTGCTCTCACAGTGTTGCTATGTTTTCCTCCAAGTTGCATGCCTCAGATTGGCATCGCATGCCAAGCTCGACTAGGGCACAGTGAGAGCCTGATTTAAAATCAAAGCCAACAGAATTTTTTTTTTTTTTAACAAGGCACAGTGAAATGATGCCTATGGCATTGGAGAATTTACAGTCAGTCCAGGTCCCTGAGACAGAGGCAGTGAAATGAAGAAGGCAAGGACCTATCAAAAACTAACAGAAGGGCATGTACACAGAGCTGCCTTCTGAAGTTATAAATTCTGAGAAATTATCAAGAACATGTCATAATAGATAACTTAGATTTTATTCTCAGAGCTAGCCAGGAAGAAGCCCGGCTTCTCTCAAGTGCTAAATCTAGTGACTAGCAATGTAGAGGATAAGAAAATATTTTAATTATACCCCAGTCTCCTGGTATTTTCCCATTGAGCACCTTTGCACTATTTTCAGAGTATCTGTCAAATGCTTTCCTCAGATACTTCTGTCTACAAAGCCAGGGTCATCCTTTCCAAGCATGAACCAGTACGGTGGGACTTAAATGACTCAAAATCAGTTTTCACAGGCAGGATGCAACGGAAAAAAGATTACTGTAGTGTAAGCTTGGGTATGCAGAGATCCACCCCACTAAGAGATGGATACCAACACTCTGTCAGAGAAAAACCCCATTCATTACAGGAAAACAGCATGTCCCTGGGCAGTCACAGCGGAGTTTGAACACAAATTCATTCCTGGGCTGATTTTACAGAATCTTCACAAAGACATGAAAACTCTCATCATTGCTTCTCAGACCACATACGGGCAGCAAACACCTCTACACACTTTGTTGATAAATAATGAAAAATGAGATAAATTCGAAGAATAAATGATTTTTGCATTTTATCACTGAAGAGACTATGAAAAAGGCCTATTATTATAATATTATTATTATGATTGAAGTCTAGAATGGACAATATTCTTTCTAATAAAATTGAACTTATGACAGGAAAGGACACATTTTTGCATCTCTGAAGAAGGATTTAGTTCCATATTTTTACTTGGAATAGTCTCTTTTTTTCCCCACATTTGTGGCTGAAAGTTCCCTGCCAGCTGTCATTTAATTAAATTTTGCTAACTGAGCTCACTGGATTTCCAGTTGCAAGGGAATCTCTACCGGAGAACAACCCTTGTGGGTCTGACCAAAGGTTCATCTTCCCTGACAGTCCTTTTCTGGCTATGACTCATAATGCAGGAGTGGAAGAATAAACATATGTGCTGGCACATTGTTCTAGCCTTCAATAATCTCCAGCTCGAGGGCTTTTTGAGAGAAGGTGCCTTTATGCTCATCAAAAGCCCTTGCTAGAATTTTTCTTCATTAATACACTTAGTCCCCCCAAACACAGGTAAAAGCTATAGTAGATGGTCCATGGGTTCCCTCAACATCAATAAGCCTAAACTTTACAGTGCCTAAACATCAATTTTCCTTTTTCTTTTTACATGATTATGGTCTTAAGCTCCAAAAATCATAGTTTGATCCTAATGTTGTGGCAAAGTCTTCCCCACGTTACATGTACTTTGCAGCTTTGCCTTCTAGTTAAGCTGGTGGTCTTATTCATCATATAAACACATCACTTTCCCCCCTCTTTTAGGAACAGATCTGCCAAGTATATTTAGAAACATTTCTATGCAGCTTCCCAGAATATTCCAGTATCTAAAACTGTAGATATATTTTTATATCCCCATATGTGCGTCTGCAGATTTTTTTCATGGACCCCAGAAAACTGGCCAAGAAAAACAGCATATGCAAGAATCTGAATGTACAGGCATATACGCACATCTCTAAAGGCTGCATGAAAGTCTTTTTGAAGTAACAAGTCCTTTAGTTTCTAGGATAACTGAAATCAAGGACCAGATATATTTGACAAGCAATTTGGTGCTCTGGAATCAAGAGAACTTTAATTTTTTTATGAATGACTCAAAACACTAATTACAGAATAATCCCAGCTATATCTTCTTAGTGACTTTTTACAATGGCCTAGCACTTATCTGGTACGTACTGAATCCCTTCTTGCTATATGTTCAAATATGGTGATTTCCTACATCTGTTTGTACCTATCCAGTAACTGCAGTGTTTTAAGGTAAAGTTCTTATATTAGATGCTGAAAAAATCTTTTCCCACGCACCTAAAATAATTGTATTTATAACAATAAATTTAACAAGACAAAATTAGTTACTGATTTGAGTTCACCAATTTCATTAAGTTTGCTTCTAGAAGTCCTGTTTCATACTGCATAGCTCCCTCTGAAGTCCTATTTCATACTGCATAGCTCCCTCTGAAGTCACCAAAAGGGTTTCATTTTTCATAGTTTGGAATGTTCATTAGATATTTATATGAAAAATGAGAACAAACTATGCTACAGTAGATAGAACAAAAACAATTTCATAGGGCAGTAAACTCTCATACTCCAGGGCATAACCCAACCAGTAATTTATAGGGTTAGGCAGAAGCTTTGCTCACGGACAGATTATTTCGAAGAGAACACAATTAAATGTTAAGTACCTTCCATCAAAGCATCCATTCAGTTGTAAACTGGATAAAATATGGTATCACAATTTCTTTGCCTGTATCTTTGTGAAACCAGCTTCCTACCTACCACCTTTGCTCGAGGGACTTCCACAGCAATCTTTCTCAGTCCAGATTGTTCTCAGTACACTTCACATAGTCAGACTTCAATTGAACTAGATGATGATATCTTTTAGGATTTAAAATGTGTTTCCTAGCCTATATACTTCTTCATTTTACTTTCCTACACCCTTTTTTCTTTAAGGTATGAAATGACCATTTTTTTTCAAGTGAGCAAGGCAAAGCCTCTGTGTATTGCTTTCATACTGTATATACCACCCTGAAATACACTTACATTTGAAAGTATAAATAATCTCTTTCTCTCATTTGCACATGGACTCTTATGTGCAATATCTAAAACTGTATTGATCAAATCTATCCAAGGCTTGCAGTAAATGAAGTTAAAGAAAAATCCTTTTTAAATGTAGAAAGGTTAAACATATAAAATACATACAATTATCTACCTTGTCACTAATACATTTCTGAAAAATGGTGGAATAAGCAAAACCCTTTGCCCACTGCAACCATCGATCAAAGAGTTTTTACAAAGCACCAGAATTAACTGTCTCTAAAGTGATTATTAGTCTGATTGTCCTTTTAATTCAAAGGTGTGTTGCATTTGCTTAAGCACAATTTACCATCCAAGTACCTTATCATTTAATATCATTATGTTTTTGCAACAATTTTTCAGTGAATGTATCTCAAAAAACTCCTCATCTGTAACTTACTTCCCCTTTGGGTTGTATCATACTTCTGGCAAATAGGTTCGACCTCATACAATGGGAAAGGAATTAAAATAAGGAAAGGAGAAAGTGATTTAAAGTTTCCATGAGACTCCAAAGTGACTTCACAGAGTAACATAAGGGCCTTTCACTCAATATAGTGCAAAACCACAATCCAAACCCAGAGTGCAGCACAATGAAATGTAAAGGCTTGGCCATTAGAATAGAAACATCCATTCTTCTTCTTTCTCACTTCTTGGAGAAAAAATGAGTTTGTCCAATTTTAAACACAGTAAATAAGGCAGGGAATTTGCTCTTATCACCCTTCCATCCGATAGCCACATGGTGACCACTGCAGCTGGCTTTTATGGGTGAGAGGGCTGGAAGCAGGTCCTGTGGCACATTTTATCAGCATCAAAACGAGCTGGTGTCAGCTCCTCCTGAAGAGACAAGCACGAACTTCCAGCAAAACGGAGCACAGGGGCAGCCTAAGGCGTCAGGAGTGACAGCCACACACTGGCCTCTTCCCTGCCTCCCCAGAATGCACACAGCAGCAAGGGACCTGCCTTGCAAACATCCCAAGCCTGTCCAGAGCCAGAAAATCCACCTTGCCCAGGTGGGTACTGAGGTTGGAGGCTGTGTCTGCAGCCTTCCACTTACCTCTAGTTCCCCTCTCCCCAAAGCTGAGATTCCTCTGAGAGAAGGAATAAGGAAAGTTTGCTTTAACAAGTCCCTCAGCATAAACTGCTGGATAACTTAAATCAGGAAGATCTTCTGTGACATTACAGTAAGTTCTGCCTGATAAGAGAAAAAAACTAAATAAATGCTGCACAGACACAGAAATTTATGTTTGATTAATTGCAATTCTTGCATGCTATTTAAGAAAACTATGCTTTCAGAATGAAGCATGATTTGCTCTCTGAAACACCCTTGTGTTTGAGATACCCATTAACTTTATAAGCAACTACTCTCTACCTCATTGGTATACAGTGTGCAACTATAGCTCTCTGAAGTTAGGGCAAATCCTACCATCTGAACTTTAATCAAAAAATTCTGTTAAATGATAACAGAAAGCATTTGTTACAGAGCTGTGTTTTAAGGAGAGGAGGTTCAACGACCCTTCTTTAGGTTCACTGTGGTTTAGAGCAATTAATGATAATAGCAAAAAAGAGTTCCCAGTATGATGACAAATTACAAACAAAAGTTATTTGGTTACTTTTTTAACTGAAAATCCAATATCAGCCTGCTGATGGTAAATGAAAGGAAAGCACGAGGACAGGTATCGACATTTTGTATTTCTGAACCCATCCTTGGGACAGCACATTCTTTCTTTGGCATTTCTTTCACATTTACTTAGAACACGATAAATATATCTATCCAGGCAACTATATCAACACTAGGAGCTTATTTTATCTAAGTTCAGGCGCCTTGTGTTGTTATGTAGGTGGAAAGGCAGATTCGTTTCTCCTTCTTCCTCGAGATGAGTAGGTGTGTGGAAAAATGCCATATGAATCAAATTATCTTTGATTCATCATTATAACAGCCACATCATACAAAATGATTTGTGCTTAGGAACTCATTTTTTATCCATGAGTTCCTGGCAAGTATACTGTAGGCAAAAGAAAAGACAAAAACCCAAGGACCCCACTGATTCAAAATGCAGTTTATCTCTGCATTTGCTCCACATTGGTTTTTTTATTATTCTTTTAGCAACAATTTGTATAATAATAATTAGTAGAACCCTATTGCAGTCAAATCTTTTTGGCAAATGCCTCATAAAGGACTTAGAATGCCTTTCTTTGAAATACTTATGGTTAGAGTAAATCACATTAGCTACGGCAGCCAGCTGAGCTCAGAACTGCGAATGTTCTCTTTTAATCCACCTGGATCTCCTCTACTCCTCCCCACACATTTTGTGGGCAAGGAAAATCAAAGGCCTTGATTACACAGAATGCCCCACAGTATTTTCTTCTAGAGAATTTAAGCATAATATTAAGGACATGTTGCACCACTCCTGAAGTCTGCAGTACTGGTATTATCATAAATCTCAAACTGACTTCCTTATTTGATCTTTTCCCAGCATGTGAACATGCAGGCACTGGAAGCATCTGTGGGATTCTGAATACATCTGAAGTAATGTGCACATCAGTCTCCTGCTGAATGGGTCTTAAATCTACAGCTTTTATTGTTCAGGCCATTGCTTCAAGTTGACTTGCAGTGCAAGAGGATTCCTGCAGAGGCTTTATTAAAGTCCAAATTCTGCAGTCTGACATAAACAAAATGCAAATTCTCAGCTTTTTACATGCAAAATATATCTGCTAACAGCCCTCTATTTCATTCATGTGACATGCAAAACCAATTGGGAGAGTGATCTGTGCTGGAAGAAATTGTTTTGTCATCTCATTCCAGTCAAAACACTGAGGATGTGTTTCTAGCTGACCCATAAGCAACTCTCAAGAATCATATCTTCTTCTTCCTCTGTCTATAGAAAAAAAGGTATTTCCTATTTCACTTGTGGACCAAGCAGGCTAAAGTTTTGTTGATTTCTGATCCTATAGGAGTGAAATAGAGTATCCACAACAAAAATATTAGTAAAATGGCTTCTTCATCTGAATTTTAAAAAAGCCAAAACAAATACCCAGTTTTCCCAGGCTTATTCCATTCTACCACAGGAATCACCTGAGCATTGCAAAATAGCAGAAAGATACTGGTGAGTTGGGTTTTGGGATCTCAAAGGGGTTTTACTTAATTATTCATACAGCAAATTCAGCGAAAGGTATTATTAGTTCTCTTTTTCCTCAGTTCATTTAACACAGGTCTCTCTGCTTCTCCACTTAGTGTTATTATTTCTAGGTGTGAATGTCTTTTCTGTCATGTGAAATTGAAATCAATCTCATTAACATACAATTTCTTTTTAGATTGCGTTTTCTCTCTTCTGTATAGCTAGTATTCACTATTTTGCTTTTCGCTCTCCTTTTTGTTGCTGCTCCTCCTCTAGAATATGTTTTGGAATATAGTTTACATGAAAGATGTTATACAAAAAGCAAAGGATAATCTAATTTCTTTTTACCAAAGAAAACAAAGTCCACTTCATGCAAGGCTTATACCTATTATTGTTGTTATTCAGGGAGGGTAGATGATGAAAATGCCAGAATAGGTAGTGAGGGTGTATCCTGCATTATTGCTGTTCTGTCAGGACAGAGGGAAGGGAACAGGAAACATTGTTTTGTTTGCGGTCATTAATTTCTGTGCTGCAAAAAAAGTAACACTGAGCAGATGCACCTTTTTTCTGAACAGAAGTGTTTTCTCTTCCTAATTAATTGGGGACTTTTTCAATACTGGCTCAGCAATACAAAATTGACCTTTGAAGATCAAAGTGATAAGCCATATGGGGCTAAATCTTGTCTCTCTTATGCATGCTAAACTCACACATTTCAGATGAGTTTGCATCAGAATTTAGACAAGTGATCATCATACACCATGAAAAACAGCTCCTGGGATGGTTTAATTTGTATACACAAAACTTTCATGTTTCACTTTATTTTCTTCACCCTACCCTCCCTTTTTTGGGATTTCTTCTGGGAAAGCTTCACCCCGACTCACATCTCCCTCAATCATCCCATTTTGCTTTAGCACAGTTGGCAAACTTCTTACAACACACAAAATCTTGGGAGCGAGAATATTAGCACTGCATAATTTAGGAGAACCTCCTCATTACACTGCTTCTTCATTTCAATTGTTTGAAATTCTTTTGCACCTACAGGCATATGTAGAAGCCAAACCAGGATCCAAGTGTGCTTACATTACATTACTATTTCTTGAATACCAACAGCCAGAGGGTTAAACTAATAATTCAGAATCAAGGAAACATTTTTCTTTCAAAATACCTTACAAACTATACTGCCTATATAGTTTTTGTAATGCATAATATAGTTTATATTGAAAACCCTTATTACAATAATACTGTATCTGCTGCCATAAGGATTGTTTTAACTATTTTTCCCCTGAAATACTCTTAAATTTAAAGTAAGTCCTGCTGGTATCAGAAGGTGAAACTTGTAAGACCTCAACACCAACAACAATAGCCATAATATTTTAGAGATTCATGTATTCGGTGTATTTTACTCCCTTCTCACTACCACTGTTGCATTTTATGACTATCTAGACACAGAATACAGTCTACGGTCTACAGTCTACACTCATTCGAGTCATTAAAAGAAGTCTAAAAAATTTCAGGGCTCTGACATTGTCAAAATAGCCAAATAAGAGGTTGAAGGCATTTACAGTGGTCTAATAATTCTTCAAAGGCACGATTACTTGCATGACAGCCACACTCATGGAGGGCTATACGGTACCAATCACAATCTAAGTAGGGGAGAAGTTCTTTAAGTTTGTAGCAAAGCCCTGCACTGCTATTGTTTAGACAATATGGGAACAATCCCTGGATGGTGTCAATCAACATAGTTCCTTGATTGTCAATACAGATATGTTTGAAAACACAATGGTGAATGTAACTTTTTTTGACTGGTTGAAGATGGAAATAAGAATTATACAATCTCACTGTATGCCATCTTAGAATCAACTAACAGCCCGAAAGGAATTTGATAGTATTCATCAAGATGTTTTTAAATTACAAGATGGAAGGACAAGACAGATGAGGATTCACCTGGAAAAGCGAACAAAGCTTTTTAAGGGTTTTCTAATGTCAGGTTCTTCTTATTTTAAGACATCTTTCTGGATGCTAAAAGTGGAGGCAGCCAAAAAACACTACCCAAACTCCCAATCAGTGACCTTAGAAGGTCAGATACTGCAGCAATAAACATAAAATCAGGTACAAAATTATATTCAAATCTTGTACTCTGTTATGTTTCAAGGTTACCTATTTAAAAACCAAACAGATTAAAGTCAAAAATGGAAGACCTCTCAAAGGTGAGACACTAGAATGCTGCATTTGACCACACTCTATGAAATGGTAAAATGCCTACCTACAAAAGAGTGAAGCTGACAGGATATCCTAATTAATATTTTGGATACCTGAGATCTCTGTCTACATAAATTCTGCATAACACTTGCAAAATATACTCTGGACAAAGTTCTGCACTGAATTAAACCACTCATATTCAGTCCTACTATGGTAATCTGTTTCTCTCTGAAGTGACAAAAAATATTGCAAGACAAAAGAGCTATTTACATAAATTATAATGTTAAGACATGAAGAAATGGAGACATGCACATGGTTAGGCTAGAAATTAGAAGCTTCTAAATTAGCTGTGAAAGATAGAGTATTATTTCAGTAGATTTAGGGAGAGCAATAAAGCCCAGAGGTTTTAAGAGAGATCTGCTTTTTGCCTGGGATCATACATCCTCATCACTCTAATCAGTGCCCACAGTTTCTTCAATCAGGTACATTTACGGAGTTGAGGGCTGTTCCCAGAGCTCAAGTCAGCATTATAAGCAGTAAGAGAGAACCGTAGTCCTTCCTGCAGACCCAGGAGGACTTGTGATGCTGTAAGCAAACAAAGGCCATGCTCCTGGCTAGAGAGCTGAGCTGTGACCTGGATTCAGTTCACTGCTCTGCTATTCATCTCTCATGTTTCCTCAGGCACATCACCATCCCAGAAGCTTTTCATCTGTGAAAGAAATAAATACTTATCACCATCAGAGGTAGGTACAAGGATCAATTCTGTATGGATTTAAGATACCAAAGTAACAGGGAACATTCAACTACCTTTACAGGGTGCTTTTAATCCCAAAATCTCAATTTTTATGGGCACAGTCTCCTCAGGTCTATTAGCACACCTATCAGGCATTTGCATTTCAGGCCAGGCGGCAGAAGCACCGCTAAGAGGGCAGAGACCAGCAAGTGAGGCAGCTCGCAGCAGAGAGCAGGAGGCAGCCAGGGATGACGCACTGCCCGTGGTCCTGCTGCCTACTGAGACCAGCCTGGAGCCCGGACCGCACTGCGGCTGCTGCACCGAGGGGAAAGGGAGCGCGTGTGTCTCTGCGGGGGTGTTAGGGGGCAGCGTCGGGCTGGAGGGCACAAGTGGACCCCTCTGAGCATAAGGGATTGCCATCCTCTGCCTCCCACAGCCCCCTGCATGAGAAACACGGCTGCTTCTCTGGGTCTTTCTCCTCCGCCTCCTGATTCACTTCCATCCTCCTCCACTCCTGCCCATGCCAAGAGAAGCACGACTTTGGCCAGGGCTGTTCTGCCACCTCTGGTGAAACAAAATCAGTTTCACCTGCTCTCCTGGGAGGCACTGAGCTGCAGCTGGCTGCTACATCAAACAATGGCTCTGCCACTGACACCGTCTCAGCTGCTTTTTAGTTCAGGTGCTGGCATGCTGCATGTCTGCTGCTTTGTTGCTGCCTGGTGGATGCTGTCTGATGACTGCATCCCCAGAAGAAAGCGTTGGGATTAGTATGCAGCTTATCTGTATTTAACAGTCAGCCAAAATATCAAAAAGCTATGGATAAAATTGTATCTCTGTTGCTACCCAAAGAAGTCTATACTCTTCTGTGTTTTTCCCATGAACACTGATTTTATAGTATGTTATTCAATTAGGACTTTTTCATACATATTTTGTAGTTGAAGTCATACATCCAGCTTGTTAGCCTAAAATTCACAGATTGCCTCCAGTGTTGAACTTTCACTTTTAAAAGGACACTCAGATTTCTGTTTCTAGAAAGTAAAGTTAAATTACAGCTCCCTGTGGGGCATTTCAGAGGATGACTCTAAATAAGCCAGAGGCAATATATTAAAGAACAGATCTTTATTACAAAAGCTTATAAATTCACAGTAACTGGTAAGAAAGGAAGGCCACAGAAAATTCAAGAAAATAAACTAAATTCAACAAATATGCTTTATTGATGAGTTAGTGGAGAGTAGACAGCACTGCAGAAACAACAGTTTAGAAGACAGATCACTGTCTGGGCTAATAAGAGTTCACACCCGTATCTGGCTGTAATTCTCTTATCCCCATACGGAAATCAGGTCTAACTCAAATAATCAAAAAGTCAACGTAGGATTTGGAATCTAAGCCCTAAGTTGCCAAAAGGTCAAGAGTATAGAAGGGCTCAGCTCTAATTAGCAGTTGAGGATCTCATTTACATCCACAGTTTCTGCATGTGCATAACAACAGAAAAGGAAGGAAGAAAATTTTTTTGCACACTGACTCACTGGATTGTTTACCTCGAAACACATCCTGCTTCAGAGCTTGTTAAAGTAATTCTCACCATAGGGCCTCCTCCCTTTACAGAACTGAAGTTTGAGTCTCTTAAATGCTATGTGATCCCATGGCATCAGTATTTTAAAATGCTTTATCCTCATGTTAAATTAATAAAGTTCAGTGACTTCATAATGAAATTGGTCATTTGAGGGTCTTGTATCTGACAAGGCTTTTATGATTTTTTGTGGCTTGCTTTTGGTTTTTGAGGGGGTTGGTGAGGTTTTTTGGTTAATCACGTGGGCCCCATCAATGTTTTTGTTTTGCTTAAGGAAGCAATTTCTTTGGGATACAAAATTCTGACTAAATTCTTTAATCAGCTTTTGCTCAGAAACTGTTTATTTCCATCTGCATTACAAAGGCAGGATTTAAACAAGCTATCAACTCAGCATAAGCAGCGAGTCATCTTGTCAGTCTGTCCTTTCCTCTCAGGGATGCAACTACTGTATTCTGAAGAAAGGGAATAATAGGATTAGAAAAACATTGAGGAGAAGGGGATGTCAAACAAAAGAAAAGCATGCTGTGGTTCTAAAGCAGTCTCATCTAGTACTGGGAATTGTAATCCATTTGTGCTAAAGACTTGGTCTCTGCTAATTAAACAAAAAAACCCATGAAAGACTTATACAGTTTGATATTGTAGTGCGGCCTACAGGGAACTGTAATTAAAACACGTTTGAGTGTGTTAGTTTTGGCTTGGATGGAGTTAATGTCTTTCCTTGTAGCTACTAGGGGCTGTGTTTTGGGTTTCTGCTGAAAACAGGATTGATAATACAGTTATTTTAGCTATTGCAGAGCAGTACTTACACAGAGTCAAGGCCTTTTCATACTATCCTGCCAGTGAGGAGCCTGAGGGTGCATAAAAAGGTGGAAAGTGACACAGTCGGGACAGCTGACCCCAACTGACCCAAGGGATACTCCAGACCGCATGGCATCATGCTTAGCAATAAAACTAGGGGGAAGCTGGCTGAGGGGCCACTGCTCACAGACCGGCTGGGCATCAGTCACATTTCTCTAAAGTAGTTGGGCATTATATTTTTGGTATGCTAATTGAGTTTTATATCTGTCTCTTTATTATTTTTCTTTTCATTACTATTACCATTATTATTAAAAGAAAAATAATTGAACTGTTCTTATCTCAACCCAAAACTTTTCTCACTTTTACCTTTCCAACTCACTTCCACCTGTCCTGCTGGGGCAAGGAGTGAGTGAGAAGCTCTTGAAGCTTAGTTGCCGGCTGGGGTTAAACCACAACAGCATAAATGCAATTTTAGTCATTAATAAGCAATCTAAAGTACAGTCAGTCATACAAACGTACCATTATTTAAGGATTACAATGTGTGAGAGAGCATGCAATTAAATCACCTTATAGATCCCGTACTCACTTAGCATACCAAAAATATAATGCCCAACTACTTTAGAAAAATGATTCTATACATCTTTGAAGGAAATACAAAAATGTGGCCCAACAGGAATAACTAATTTTAGCACTTTCAGCTCTTATGCGTTGTATCCCCATTAGACAGTTTTATTAAAAAATAAATACTATTTAAATAAGTCAATGTAACATCAGATACACAGCGCAATTTTAAAAGAAGAGGTTTTCGGTCTATTTTCTTCATCTTCAGAGACACAAATCATGGGGTTTTTTCATGTACTCCTGTATTGGCTCAGCTTCAGGTAGTAGGCTAAATAAGCATTCACTTAAGACTTAGTTTTGTTGAATGAGGGTGGTATTGAGAAGGAATGACCTTCTCTGCATATTAAAGTTTACATAAGAAAGGTGAAAAACTGTTTGTGACCTTGTAAAAGGCCATTCATTCCATTTAAATAGAGCTGCAGACAAGCACAGAGCATCCTGAATGGTGTTAGGATTGTGTGCTAATCACGCTGAAATCTGTAACATTGAGTGAATAGCATCTGAATATTGGTCAGGAAAACACACAAAATAAAAGCTGAAACCTATGACTACTGATAATCCATCAGCTTTAAAAGCAGAATAAAAACTGTTTGGAAACTCAAAGTTAAGGCTTACGGTATTTCTCCTATCAAGACCAAACAAAAACCACAAATAAACAAAACAAAACAAACCATGCCACACCTCCTCTCTGCCCTCCTCCCACTCAAAAAAAAGAAAAACCAACCGCAACTGAAAACAGACAAACAAAACCCCCACCACTTTTTGCTCAGAAAGTATTTTCCTGTTCCTGGAGTAAGTGAGCTGCAAGTCTCAGAAAAGAGGACCATTGGGATTTCAAACACAGAGAGTCCGATGAGACTGTGAGACGCGAGACATCAGTCTGTCTCACATCTAGATCAAGGTAATTCAGATGAGAATTCACTGTTTCGGAGATGAGCTGAACTCAAAGCGGAACGAGAGCAATTTGACATTCCCACTTGCCGCAGTTTGCAAAGACAACTGATGTTTACAGAGGTTTGCTTATTGTTCTCACAATGCCTTTCCTTGGCCAATTCTTGTGTGCAAACACCATAACAACACAGTATAATAACACCAACCTGCTTTAGGCCCCTGCAATCCCCAGTGCACATTCAAACAAGGCTTATGCAGTTTGGCCCAGATGCGTGCACATTTCCATGTATCGAGGAAAGCAGAGAAAAAGCCAAGATCAAAGCTTCTTCTCTCCCAGGTGAACCGAAGATCTACAAACTCACCCTCCCACCCCACTGAGCTTAGTTATTCATGAGACACAGGATGTTTGTCCTATCAGAAAATACTACTCAAGCAGGGTAAAGCTATCAGTGAATATTTTGGAAAATGCTGCTGGAAAGTACTGTAAACAAGCACTTGTAAGTGTCCATCTGCTCTCTGCAGAAAACAGGATGTTGAGATGTGGCGATAACACAAATGTTCACAGAGAAATACAAGTTACTCGATATTTCTGACCCTCTTGGCTGCTAAATAAATAATAGGAAAAATCATTAAGAGTCCATAAAGCTTTACTTTTTAGAGCCATTCAAGCCTGCAGCATTTGTAGCTTCACTAGCCTGCTCCATCACTGGTCTGATCAAGCCCTGCTTCACACGATTTCCACCAGATCTGATCAAGCTCTGCTTCATAGGATTTCCACCAGACTACTCCCTCCTCGAGTATTTCCAGGGCCCATCCAGCACGACTTGCCTGACGACTAATCTCCCTGCTTGTGTCCCTGTGCTAACCTTACAGATTATCCCTCAACTCCACCAGCCAGCTGTCTCCCCAGTTTGCATGCCAAAAAGACAGGAGAGCTATTCCTCAACCTAACCATGTCACACTGGAGGTATTCAACACCTAGAGTTAAAAGCAAAATTGTTTGCTACGTAAGTATGAAAAATACATGGTCTGGAGATAGGTAAGTCTTGCAAATAAGCAGAGCTTCTCATCCTGTTAAGCTGTACCTTAAGTATCTTCATGACATTTCTGTGCATCCTGAGTTACTTCTGAACCTTGGAGTCTTTTCAGCCCAGCTTATCTTAGCAAGATCAACAGTTAAGCCATGTACACACAGTTCCTCTCTTTTACGGGCAGTGTTTCATGACAGGCTTTCCAGATGATGCTGGGAGTTTCTCTCTATGTAAAAAACTTGGCCTCTTTATTCTGTGTTTAATCATATTCCACCCTCTTCCTGCAGATTAATAAAGTGTATTCATTTTTGGTCAAGGGACAGTCACTAGAATTTAAGTACTGTCCTGAGGCTGAAGGGTATATGCTGGAAAACTTGTCAGTAAATGTAGATAAATATTTGCCAAGAAGTATTCACAACACAACAATTTTCATAAACACAGAATAATTCTGTAATATTGATTGGAATTCATGTAACATACGCAAGCTCCCCTAATCACCCCATGTACCCACTGATGTCTCTTTGAGCTGCTGCAAGGACAGGCAGCACCCGCAGTTGTTGCAAAATGTGCATTTATGTAACAATATAAATGTATCTACTCTAATTTTAGCTCCTGCCGGCAGGGGAAAGTGTTTGCAGCTAAAATACAAAGTTTGAATCTTTTCTAAACAATTTATTCTTACTGTACCACCAACCATACTCACCCATTAATAAAACGCAAGGGATTTTCCTGTTATTTTTTCAGGATATATTTCAAATCTGAAATATGTTCAATTACAGCTTAGTTAATTTTCTACATTTCTTCTGATTGTTCAGCCCCTGTCCTGTAAATGATGAGAAGCTCTCTGCTGTGACTGTAGTATAGACTCTTTCCTTTCACTATTAATAATCCCATTGAGAAAAATGAAGTAGCCTTGCACGATTTGTTTAAGCTTCATTATTTTCCCAATTTTCCAAAACTGAGTATTTCGACTGTTACTATAAGGATAGGTTATATTGAATATTGCTCTTGTCAATTAAAAGAATATTTTCACATTCAGAAATATTTCCATGCTATACAGTAGCAGAATAAAGTGGCAGAGGAGGATCCCTAAAGATGGACACTACATTCCTTTTTCATTCCTTCAGTTTATATTATGTTCAGGTTCAGGATTTTTGTTTTGTTTTAACTGGTTGCCATGTGAACTGGCAATAAAGTATACAGCCTTCTATACCTGTTAATGTCTTCCCATTTTGAGAAAAGAGAGGCAGCTTTTAATGTATCTCTCTCTGAGAACAGATTGTGTTGCAGACTCGACCTCATGCAAAATAAGAATTCAAAATATCATAAGCAATTCAGTAAAACTACATCTTGCACCCAGCAAATCTGCCAACATGCTTTAATTTGGGAGCAAAACTACTGACTTTATTCTTCCAAATACAAAATCATCACTAACAGGACTAATAGCAAGTGCTATCAATGGATTAGCTCTTGAATATTGGGATTTGGTTATTCATCTGAACTTCCTGAAAATTGAGCATTTATTCATGAAAAGCTTTTATGATCGGTATCCAATCTCTGCACAAACCATATTATCTTGTAGACCAGGAATCAAGTAAAATGCAAAGGAATATAAAAACATTTGTGATGGAGACGGAAGAAGGAAAAAAAGAAACATTCCTTACAGGAAAACAACATTTAGATTAAGGCCAAAAAAAATAACAGGATTGCTAAATATGATGGGAAGGAACTCGTACATTCCAGCCATATGCTGAGACTAATCTCTTCTAGAAAAACTGCATTCAATACAAGTGTATCTGGAGAAGAGCTCTTAGCTGGGTACAAACCATAGACACTTGTACTCAATTTGTAAGGGGAGGAAATGGAAGAACAAGAGGGAGAGGAAAAGCTATATTAAGAAGTCAAATTGCAGGAGCCCTTTGACTGCTATTACAAACTGAAGAATATCTTCAAAACTGAAAACCTGATATTAATCTCTTATTTACATGGAAAGCACATGCTCCTTTTTATCTGAAATACTTACAGTAATGACAGGAGCTGAGACTAGACAGATAAACACAATATGTCTGGTTATCAAGAAATTTAGATTTATCTAAATTTGGGGTTGAAGCTGATATTTGCTTACTGCGAGCAGATAGTGCATCTGCTCAGTGAAACTTATGTTCCCATCATTTTTACTGCTAATAGCAGTAGTGAAACAGCATTTTCATGGGGCCCATTTTTTCAGCAACCAGTCATTTCTAAGGGGGAGGAAGTCCAGTTACTGAATCATCCCCAAAATCAGAGATTATAAATCCCAAAAGTTTACAATGGTGAAGTCCAGCAAGAAGCTAGGTACAAATCTATAACATTCACTCAAAAATTTTTAAGCTAAAATTTTTCTGAGTGAAGCATTTGAGCTAAACAAACAGACATTTTATAATGCGGCTGTTCTCAGGAAATTTCCAGGAAGGACTGGCTTTTTCTGCATTTTTAATCACACTTGGTAAACACAGCAGCTGTATACATCTGCTTTTTTCTATGCATGTCTGCTATAAAAGTGAGTGACTGTGAGTGTCCATGTTTATTTATCAGTTTATTTAATTTTTTGGGAGTTCTGGAAGCATGTGTGATCTTTAACAGAAGATTGTGTGGTCCTTTCAGCAGCTGTGCTGCATAAAGGAAAACAGCAATGTTTCTGCTTTGCTTAATCAGCTAAGTCAAAGTCAGGGGAAATAGGAGGCCATGATACAATTCATGCAAGAAAGATAAAAAAGTCACCTCTAGTTGGTTTTTGGGGTTTTTTTCAGTGTACTCTGCCATGCAATTTGTTGGCCTTGTTATAAGCTAACATCCAAGTCACACCTCTGCTTTGATCACAGCATTGGTTTTGGGGGTCGGCTCAAAGTCTCTGTATGGGTACTCGTGGCATCCAACGTAGCACTTTTGAAAGCAAATGCAGAAGACATGCAAATATAGCAATTCAAGCTTAATCACACAATTCATTTAAAAAATTGGTTTTTTCACACTCTGCTACGTGTCCATCTCAATCTCTCTCTTATTTACATAAAACTCCCACTGATTACACAGATGATGGTAATTACACTAAATCATTCTATGGGAGTGCTGCCAAAGACACATAAACCCAGGTCTTGCTGTACACGTGTCATATAATGGGGATATCAATTACAGTGCCCAAAACTGAGCACAGAGTTTATGTTATTTCAACATGCACACATACTCTTACATTTATCAACCATTAGGCCACAGTTTATCTATTGATCTATGACCAAATTCATTGCAGTGGGATAGCACTAAGTACAACTGCTAGAGAAGTGTCTAGGCATCTCTCAAGATTTTACTCATTTGTTCTTTTAACACCACAGAGTTATACATAACAAAGAGGTAGGTAATGTCAACATCATGTCATTCTTTAAGAGTCAACACATTTCTATTCCTAATACATGACCAAAACATATTGATTCTTGAAATAATTAGGTTTGCTCCTTATTTTGAGAACACACTCTTCACCAACAGTTGAATGTCATGAGGCTGATGAAGATGTGAGTCAGGATTGACAGGAGGACTGAGTGATTACCTACCCCTCATATTTTGAATGCAAGACCATTCTGCTAGCTGCTCACGTCATTAAGGTGACATTGCACCTCTGAAACAAGTTGGTTTACATTTTAATGGTACCCTACTGCTTGGCCCCCTATCTTACATTTGCTGAATCAACACTATCACAAAACAGCAAAGTCTGTCTGACATAGCAACATTTTAATACATGATGATTCATCGTGACAGGACACTGAAAGCCCTGTGGCATGTGCAGAAAAGCTTAAAATAGTACATAGTCATTAACTTATTTTAATTAAAAAGGCAAATGCACAAGAGAGATAAGAAAAATCTTTCTGTATCACATCACTTTTATTTGCTCTACTTACTAGCACAGAATTGTTTTGGTTCCATTAAGAAATTCTATTTTAAAAGAATGTCTTTTTCCCTATTTTCATATTTTCCTTTCTTTTCTGCATAGCATATCTAAAGGCATACAGCTCCTGGCTGCAAATACTACAGAGGATCACTAAATATAGGACAGCATGAAAATATGTTGAATACATTTGTCAGCACTGTATTAAAACAGACCTGCATAGCAGAAAGATTCCCTCATTGTTAATATATACTGGCTTTACCACCTTTCCAAGGTGAGAGCACCCACACAGGTATCATAATCAGTGACATTTTTGCAAAGTGCTTCAGGATATTTTATTTTTTTTCCTCCATAAAATGCATGCGGAAAATGTGCTAATGAAGGTTACACTACTTTTTAATTTTATATTATTAGCAGAAATTCAGTATTACATTTCAAACTACAGAGGTCTGAATCTCCCTTGTTTGAAGTGCTGCCAGCACAGCTGCAGAGTGCACCTCAGATTAATGGGAGCCACAACAAACAGAATGAGTTAACCCAGTGCAAACTTTCCATCAAATATGCACAGCAGGTAAACAATTGCAAACTTCCATATTTTCTCTGCACTGTGAAGTCATTGCAGATGACATTAGTTGTTATGTAGCAAGGGACATCAAAGCAGTATGTCACATCAGCAAAAAACCCAGAAATAGCACAAGAAATATCTCCACAAACTATTTTCAGCCTTTCTCAGGAAAACTACTGTAAAGCTGCATGGTAGAGCTAAAAAAATCACAAGAGTTTGCAGAAATGGACCAAGGTTTCTTAATGAACAACCTTCCAGCTTCATAATAGCTCTGCAGAACAGAAGTGCTGTAGAATTCTCTATCCGCAAAAAAAAAAAAAAAGGAAAAAAAAGTTTTGCTAATGATACAACACCATAATTGATCTTTTATCTTTGAACACATCTGTGAGATCCACAATGCCTCCTGAAAATCTCGCATTAAGAGCAAAAGTCCCAGAAACCATCCCTTCACCAGACTTTAAAATAAAGTGGTTACTTCTATTCCTTACAGGTAACAGAAGCTCCACCGTGCATGCCAAGTTGTGATGAGGCATGTTTTAGCACCATGACTGCATGGGAAGACAACTCTTGGAATACACATTTAATCTGCTCTCTGCTACCAATTGCTGTTTCTTTAAAATCTGTTCCAGAGACTGGCAGGGTTCACTGTCTGCCTACAACATGTTCTACAGCCCTTGAACAACTAAGAAGCAGTGTAGGGACATCATCTTGCTGGTACTTTTGAAATTGCTACAAAGGAATTTGTACATCACCAGTGTCAAAAAGCTCAACTATGCTCACATCAGAAATGACAAGTTTTCATGGTGATTTTGGTACAAGTACTTATACAGTTGGAACTATATAATGAAAGGCAACTTGGTGCGGGTTACAGTAGAACAGTTTATGTCTGAACATCTCAACAATAATCAAATACAGATATAATAATTTGTTTTCTTAACATTGGCTACTTATTGAAGACATATATTTAGCTGTAGTATTAACCACAAAAACAAAACAAACAAACAAAAAATCCAAATTCTCTTTCCCTTCATGACTGCATGTTTGTATTGACTCTCTCCTGTTCCCAGCAAATTACTTGGGTCAAGTACAAGACACTCTTAATAGCATTTGTTATCGTGCAGACTTCTGTCAAACTGGCATTTCTTATCATTAAATGTCCCTGTAAGTCTCCTGGTTTTAGCAGATATCTTGCTTACTGTTCTTTTCTTCTCACATTTAAATCAATAATCCTCCAATCAAATTAGTAATACTTAAAAAGCTTACACCTATCTGCTAATTCAGAATACTAAATGACAGATGAAATGCACTGTCGTATGAAATATCTTACACAGAAGGCAGTATGTCTTCTACACCCATGGTATAAAGGACACAAAGTAATGAGATTAAATTACAGCAAGAAAGATTCAGGTTAGAAACAGGAAAAGCATCCAAAGAACCAGGGCACCTAAAACACTCAAGCAGGGTGCTTGGGGGTGCTGTGACACCCCTTTCATTGGAAGTATCTAAGAGCATAAGCAAAACTCTACCTTGAAGTGTTACAGGTCTTGTCAATATTGCAGTGGGTGAGATGGACTAAATAACTTGTTGTAGTCCTTTCTACCCCAAACATTCTAGAATGTGCAGGAAGCATAGAAAATACAAAGTTCAAAAATTGGACTAAAAAAAAGTTTATACTACCATCTAAATTAGTATTTGAACTTATCTCTAGAGCCTACTTCATTCTTTAAACTCCTGTTAACAAAAAGCACACCCCTCGGGAACTGATACTTCTAAAGTAGAGAGTGTGAGAATGAAGGGGAAAGCAAAAGCATCCAATATGACCGACAGTACAACTGATGAGACATTCACCTTTATTCTTTTTGCCCGGTTGGGATTTGGAAACTCATAAAAGTGACATGGCTCAGGTGAAAAGAATTATAAAGAAAAGCTACACAGTGCAATATTTCTTAATATTATTTTCATTCATAATAGCAAGATCTCATTAAAATATTAATGAAAATGCCACAGTAAAGCAAAGTGACTTAGACATGTCTTCTCTACTCACGGCTTCAATTCCTCCAGGGGTTATCTTCGTACCATTAGCTACATATTTTGATGTCAGAAACATTCAAAATGTAGTAAGAAAAGAAGAATCTTAAAAGCACACACACATCCAGGAGGAGACAAGTAACCCAAAGAAATCTGGATCTGTGTTCCAGGGAGCCAAAGCACCACAGCACCGTGGCAGCAACCACCCAGCCTGCTCCACTCCAGCAGAGGGGATCACCCTGTGCAGTCATCCCTACATTCACCCCTTATATCTGCATTGCATTTCTGACCTGCCAGTGCAGCTGTTTCTGCAGTGGCACCATAATAACCCAATCCAAAGGCATGATCAAAGCCACTAAAGCTTCTGTAGTCATAACTCCAGTAATGCCATTTACTTGTATCTGCACTAGCTAATCTCAACCTGAGTTCACTATGGTCAGGACATAATACCATGAGCAACTGACTTTGTTACATGAAAGGACGAAGGGGGAGAACGACCCTGGTTGCAGGGCTTATAACCCTCCCAGCTGGCCCAGCAGCAGTGGAATGAGCATGTGTGTTCAGGCCTCCAAGGAGCAGGGAAAAGTGATTATGCTCTTTTTTCCTGCTAGCAGAATGCAACTTGGCGTGCCATTTCTGTGTTTAACAGCATACTCATCCTGCACCATTTTTCTCTAGGCAGATAAAAAACTCCATCCAAAAAGAAATTGTAATCCTATCCCACACTGTGGAAAGATGAATGGAGATACAATTAGAGGAAACTGAGAAGCTACATTTGCATCCTAACAGAAGTTATAACGGTATGGAAATTATAGGGTAAAATATAGTTGCTGTTTCCTGGATGGAATGTGGTTGGCATGCTCGAAACATATTCCACAATGATTCCCCATACACATAATCTGCAACTGTGAGCACGTGCTAAGGGGGATGGAATGGAGGGTGGAGCAGAGTGGAGAAATCATGGCCCGGTACTGTTGAAAGCCTTGCAGGGAGGGTAACTTGATGGTAGGTTGCAGTTGATAAACTGCATAGCACCTGTCAGCCAGGGGAGAGAGGGGAAGATGTCCTGCTGCTGAGCCAACACCTGCGGTGGAATCATTCTCCTCAAATGAACTTGGATCATTAAAGCCATTCATTAATGGTAATATTAACACACACCTCCATCCCAAAATTACCCATCTCCAAGGTACAACCACCCCTCATGGACACGTGCTCTATATTCTTTTTGATTGTATCTTTAAAAGGGAAGGGAGAGAATTTTACGCCAATCAGTAACAAAGGTATGCATGACTAGAGTCACTCAAGCTCCACCTAAACATAAAGCAATAGTATGAAAGTAAGTCAAGAATGGGGGAAAGGTCAGGGAAGACTCCATCGTAACTGCTGGGATCAGTCAATGGGCTGAACCTGTCTTCCCCCATAGGGATGCCTATTGGGTGACAACCATACTCTGTGTGTGCTGAATACTCCTACTGGGGATTAGAGCTTGCTGTGTATTGCTTTGAATACATTTTTGCAGTCAACAAACCTTGAACCTTAATCTGTAACAATTTTATATTAATTAAGAGTGTTATTCCATAAACTCTTGGTGTGAGTCCTTCACAGGCGCTGGCAGTTGCCTACACCAGGGAACATACTCAAATAAAAAGAAGACTGGCTGAGGGGTCTCCCTTGTGCTGTTGGTGCTTTTCCCTCGGTCAGTCAGACCCCCCTCCAATCCAGCATGAGTGCACAGTGAAGGGTCCCCATGACAGACTGGTCAGACACAAGGGGCTAGGCTTTCCTGGGGTGCTGAAACTCCATCACAGACAAGTTAAACACTAAGGGTCAGATAAATCTCCCCACACTAAGGGTCAGGGAAACCTCCCCTTTTCACATGACACACATCCCTTTTTCTTTATTCTTTCATCACTTTAGAATACTTTACTGGAAATTATTTGGCAAAGAATAATTTCTTCTAGTCTCTCCTAGCCTCTGTCACTTAAAAGCTGCTATAATCAAATTCTAACTCTATTTTCAGGTTATAAAGTGGTCCATAAGATCAAAAAGTTAAGAAAAGACATCTAACCTTTGTGCTTAAAAAAACATTCATGGACAAATTGCCTGCTTTATGGAGACAAGGAAGCTAAGAAAAGTTCTCTGATGACAGTTACAAAAGAAGCAAGACTTCCAATCTTCAAAGTCACATGGAAAAGATCAGTAAAACGCTCTGGTATTTAATACTTTAATGTAAGCCTCCATAATTAAATGTTAGATTTTCTATTACAGAAATGATCAGATTAAAGACGAGTTGATCAAAGGTTTAAATTTAATTTGGCTACTTTAAATACTCTAATAAAGATGTTCTGTTGATTCTCAAACCAACAGCACTTACATTAAGAGTATTTCAGGGAATGCCTCATCACATTGTGAACTACAGTGTGTTCTTCTGTACCAAGCATAAAATTCTGTTCTGTTAGGGGGAAAAAAGAAAAGCACACAAAGATTTTCTGCTGATCTCTGCAGGCTAAAAGCGTAAGAAAACTTATACTGTATCCTATCCTTTGAATTTTCTCAGTTTAATTGTGCACTACACCCACAACTCACTTTCCTAGAAAATGGTATTTTAATAGACTTTAACCTATACCTCTTAAATTGCATTTTGTATTCATTGTCATGTTGAACATATTTCTCAGCAGAGGATCAAACCTGAGTCAACAAAGCAGACTTCACCTTGTTTCCCACCATGTGCAGTATATGATGCATAGGCCTATCAGGACAATGAGGACATTCCCTTCTTATGTCAGCTAAAAAGGGAACTCCTTGGACNTACTCATCCTGCACCATTTTTCTCTAGGCGGATAAAAAACTCCATCCAAAAAGAAATTGTAATCCTATCCCACACTGTGGAAAGATGAATGGAGATACAATTAGAGGAAACTGAGAAGCTACATTTGCATCCTAACAGAAGTTATAACGGTATGGAAATTATAGGGTAAAATATAGTTGCTGTTTCCTGGATGGAATGTGGTTGGCATGCTCGAAACATATTCCACAATGATTCCCCATACACATAATCTGCAACTGTGAGCACGTGCTAAGGGGGATGGAATGGAGGGTGGAGCAGAGTGGAGAAATCATGGCCCGGTACTGTTGAAAGCCTTGCAGGGAGGGTAACTTGATGGTAGGTTGCAGTTGATAAACTGCATAGCACCTGTCAGCCAGGGGAGAGAGGGGAAGATGTCCTGCTGCTGAGCCAACACCTGCGGTGGAATCATTCTCCTCAAATGAACTTGGATCATTAAAGCCATTCATTAATGGTAATATTAACACACACCTCCATCCCAAAATTACCCATCTCCAAGGTACAACCACCCCTCATGGACACGTGCTCTATATTCTTTTTGATTGTATCTTTAAAAGGGAAGGGAGAGAATTTTACGCCAATCAGTAACAAAGGTATGCATGACTAGAGTCACTCAAGCTCCACCTAAACATAAAGCAATAGTATGAAAGTAAGTCAAGAATGGGGGAAAGGTCAGGGAAGACTCCATCGTAACTGCTGGGATCAGTCAATGGGCTGAACCTGTCTTCCCCCATAGGGATGCCTATTGGGTGACAACCATACTCTGTGTGTGCTGAATACTCCTACTGGGGATTAGAGCTTGCTGTGTATTGCTTTGAATACATTTTTGCAGTCAACAAACCTTGAACCTTAATCTGTAACAATTTTATATTAATTAAGAGTGTTATTCCATAAACTCTTGGTGTGAGTCCTTCACAGGCGCTGGCAGTTGCCTACACCAGGGAACATACTCAAATAAAAAGAAGACTGGCTGAGGGGTCTCCCTTGTGCTGTTGGTGCTTTTCCCTCGGTCAGTCAGACCCCCCTCCAATCCAGCATGAGTGCACAGTGAAGGGTCCCCATGACAGACTGGTCAGACACAAGGGGCTAGGCTTTCCTGGGGTGCTGAAACTCCATCACAGACAAGTTAAACACTAAGGGTCAGATAAATCTCCCCACACTAAGGGTCAGGGAAACCTCCCCTTTTCACATGACACACATCCCTTTTTCTTTATTCTTTCATCACTTTAGAATACTTTACTGGAAATTATTTGGCAAAGAATAATTTCTTCTAGTCTCTCCTAGCCTCTGTCACTTAAAAGCTGCTATAATCAAATTCTAACTCTATTTTCAGGTTATAAAGTGGTCCATAAGATCAAAAAGTTAAGAAAAGACATCTAACCTTTGTGCTTAAAAAAACATTCATGGACAAATTGCCTGCTTTATGGAGACAAGGAAGCTAAGAAAAGTTCTCTGATGACAGTTACAAAAGAAGCAAGACTTCCAATCTTCAAAGTCACATGGAAAAGATCAGTAAAACGCTCTGGTATTTAATACTTTAATGTAAGCCTCCATAATTAAATGTTAGATTTTCTATTACAGAAATGATCAGATTAAAGACGAGTTGATCAAAGGTTTAAATTTAATTTGGCTACTTTAAATACTCTAATAAAGATGTTCTGTTGATTCTCAAACCAACAGCACTTACATTAAGAGTATTTCAGGGAATGCCTCATCACATTGTGAACTACAGTGTGTTCTTCTGTACCAAGCATAAAATTCTGTTCTGTTAGGGGGAAAAAAGAAAAGCACACAAAGATTTTCTGCTGATCTCTGCAGGCTAAAAGCGTAAGAAAACTTATACTGTATCCTATCCTTTGAATTTTCTCAGTTTAATTGTGCACTACACCCACAACTCACTTTCCTAGAAAATGGTATTTTAATAGACTTTAACCTATACCTCTTAAATTGCATTTTGTATTCATTGTCATGTTGAACATATTTCTCAGCAGAGGATCAAACCTGAGTCAACAAAGCAGACTTCACCTTGTTTCCCACCATGTGCAGTATATGATGCATAGGCCTATCAGGACAATGAGGACATTCCCTTCTTATGTCAGCTAAAAAGGGAACTCCTTGGACATCATAAACGGCCTACTTCATCTTACCTCATAAAAGAGTAAACTATAAGAAATAACTAAAACACAACAGCTTTAGTAAAACAACAATACAATTGGTTATATTCCAGACACCTATGAAAGAGGAAATATCAATGGCATGAAAAAACTAGTTCATAAAAAAGTTAAAGGTCCCCTCCCTGTGTGCAGTGTATAGCTCAGCTAATGGATAAGAATGAAACTCGACAGTAACTGAACAGAAGGAGCAAGTCGTCTATCAGCCAGCATTTCAAATACCGCATGGACATTCTTAGCTCAACTGCCTTGCTTGGGCTGGGAGGGACCTGGAAGATCACCTTGTTCCAACCCACTGGCATGAGCAGGGACACCTTCCACTGCACCAGACTGTTCAAAGTCCTATCCAACACTTCCACAGATGGGTCATTCACAACTTCTTTGGGCAACCTGTTCTAGTGCCTTACCACCCTCACAATAAAGAATTCCTTCCTAAAATCTAATCTAAATCTATCTTCTTTCAGTTTAAAGCCATTTCCCCTTGCCCTTTTACTACATGTCCTAGTAAAAGTTCTCTCCAGCTTTCCCATAGGTCCACTTTCATTCTGGAAGGCCGCTCTAACGTTTTCCCGAAGCCCTCTCTTCTCCATGCTGAAAAACCCCAACTCTCTCATCCTGTCTTCTTAGGAGAGGTGCTCCATCCCTTTGACCATACTCGTGGTCCTCCTCTTGACTCACTTCAGTGGTTTTATGTCATTCTTGGGCTGGGGACCCCACAGCTGGATGTAGTACTCCAGGTGGGGGACTCATGAGAATGGAGTAAAGGGGAGAATCATAACTCGGAAAAATGAGTTTCCATTACACCTATGGCATGTTTCACAAATGTTGGGTAATTTGTTTACTCATGTTCTTAAGTTCTTGCAAAATGAGGGAGACTAAATGCTCATGTGTTTCCACAGTCCCACAGATGATCCAGTCTAACTTTAAACCTGTAACAAAGTTGATGCCTACACTAAGACCTTTATCATTCTTGTCCCTTCATTGTCTGTATAAAAATGACAGACTTTGTGCACAGGCATTTTCCCAATCAAAATCTCAACAATTTTTTATCACTTTCTGTCTCTTTCATATGTAGCCACCTAAGGGTATCTAAAATGAAATGGGAAGAATCTGGGCCTTAGCTGCACCTGCAATCAATATGGATTAAATGCTTCTACTTACCCACTACATAACATTGAGTCTGAGCACTGGAAGATACGAGAATCTGAACCCAATCCAAACCAAAAACTTGAATATGAATCATAAACTGGGTTCTGAATATGAATCAGTTTTTAAAACAACACCATACCTAATCCTCAGCTGATTCTGAAGTCACAATTTGAGTTCTGGTTGATTTTTGTTAAAGGAAAAAAAATATGTTTTCCAAATGTTAAGGTAGATTACAATAAATTCTCCAGTGGCCCTACTGATGATCACAAGAGGTGTGGTTATTTTAGCAGTCTGAAATTTCAGAGGGAGGAACTGTAGGCACTCTGTTGAATGGTTTAACACATAATTCTAGCAGTGATGGTTTCAGTAAGTTGAATGTCAGAAAAGAGTGCATGAAAAGAATGTAATAAAGTGTGAAATAGTTTCATAAGAAAAATGACAGAAGCAGCAAGATGTAGCAACCTAATGTTAGACACAGAAAGGCACCTCATATGGTAGACAAATATATATAATACATCCACAAGATCAGTTTTTATTCATCTACAGTAATGCACATACAATTATTGGCTCTCATGTATATGTGAGACAAAATATGAAAAATGCAGCATGTTTATATTTAAAGCTGCACATGCAGGTAATGAGAGTCAACTTTGACAATTCTCATGCTTAGGCTACTGCTTCATTTTAATTTCTCTTACCACCTGAATATGAGGCTAGGAGAAACTACAATACACGATGTCTGATAACAGGAAGGATTTTTTTTTAATTCTTCATTTTTGATTTTTTATTCGGATCAGAAAATAGAGAATTCTAAAAGTTAACAAAGCTTCTTCAGCTCATGAAAAGGTATCACCTGAGTTCTAAAAGGCCAGAATATCTCATATCTATATTGCAAGGTACAATTCTTGAAATAGAGCCATAAATCCACATAAAAGAGATTAATTGTGATATTGAGAAGGAAAGCATATGTAGGATGACAAAACGGCAAAAATTAAAAGTGTTACTACACAGCTGTTGGCATTGCTCACTGTAGAAAAAAATTTCCTCCCCTCTTGAACATCACATCCAGTCTCCTTTTCACAATTGGTTATTAAACATGTTGCAGTTTGGAAATTACCTTTTTATTATATACCTTAAGCAACACTGAAACTTTGTTCCTGAACACATTAAAAAGACTTTTTTACAACAAAAAGAAGATTCAAGATAGCGAGGTATGATTCTTAAAACCTAATAATAGTACTGTGGAAAAAACAGATTCAAACAATTTTATAGTTTTCTGAAAAAAAAGAAAATATCAGAAGCACAAGTAGCTTGAAGAAGAATAGAAATATCTGGAATTAAAAAAAAAAAAAAGGTGTAGCCAGATGGGGAAAGAAAACTGTGCTGTGTTTTCAAGTTCTGCAAACAATGGCAAGCAGCTCTAGCAGAAGGTAGCTGCTTTCATTTGCAAACATGCACTTTTCTATCAGGATTCCTTCATTTTCTAGTAATTTCTGATGCTTGCAATAGTACAATTAATGTTGGGAGGTTGGAGGTTTTTTTGGTCTATTGATCATCATTCACCTTCTTACAATTTTGGAGGTTTTTTACATCAAAATACTTCTATATTTCAATATTTGATTTCTTTTTAAAAAATTTTTCCACTACCATTCTGTCTTTAAAATGCTTTTACAATTTCTATCCTCCCTCTTTCCTCCTGTTTCCACTTGCTTGTTTTCTAGACAACTGTTCTAAGTGTGAGCTCTGGAAATATGAAGAGACATCCGCTGTTCCTTCTTCATGCAGCAGAGCCTTGGGTGGCTCTATCAAGAATTTCTCCATATTAAAGGGTTATAAAAAAAGAATTTACATCTCTCAGACTCAAAAAGGCCAGGATCATTAGAATTTCATCTATTATAATTAACTCTTTATAGAGAGAAAACTCAAAGCAATCAGGTATCACAGTACAGAAAAAAAGAGAGGTTTGAAACAACTCTCCCATCAACAAGTCTTTGATGTCAGGTTTGACTTCAGCTTGCTCAGGAGCATAGGAAGGGACAGGGAATTCTGCAAAATCCTTGATGGACTCTCAGAAACCTCTCCCCAGCCCACTGGGGCTGATGCTGCTCCTGGTGGCACTCAGCCTTCTGTTAGTATCTGGATCATCGTGTACCCCGGTACTCAGGAGCCGGCAGTAACAGACAGTTGTGACATCCAATGAAAGTTGCAGAACACAGAGATTTCCTTGCATCTTGCTACAAACTTTATTCCATGAAATTTTACTTTGCAATTCTACACATATACTAAATCAAAATTTTACTACCTGAGATGTGTCACCTATTCAACATTTCTTAACACTACATGTAGTGTCAATAAAATCAGTATTTTCCACCAACCTATTGACAACCGTATCTGTTACTGCTGATTCACCCAGTTGCGTCAATCTTTTTGGCTAAAATTGCTATTGCTAATCTATTACATAATTAATCACTAATTTAGAAGTTTCTCTCTATTTTCTTTATGAAGTTCTATGAATGCATTGAATCCAATAAAGTAATTGGAACTTTTTTCTGAGAAATTCAGAATTCATTATACAGTATGATTTTTTTTTTCCTGTTCTCAGCGGTTCATAATAAATGAATAAACCTGATTTCAAGATTCCTGCTCAGAAGGAATATCCTGTCACCCAGCCAGTGACCTGTTGCAACAGCTATTATTAGATGCTCTATTTAATTAGGATATACACTCAGGAGATCTTCTTAATCAGGATGTCTCCCAGTGAACACATTTAGGTCCAGCAACATTTACTGGCAATGACTTTCATAACGGGGATAGTAACGTCCCTTAATTGGGATACCTTAGCATGAGTTAGTGTGTTAAGCTAAGACTTGTAGTACTTCTGTCTTCTCTAACAAGAGCTTTCAGATTTTCTCATGCTATGACAAAAAACACATGAAACATGTATTGCCCTGGTTTCAGCCACGAGAGTCATCTTCTTCCTCGTAGCTGGTAGAGTGCTGCATTTTGGTTTTAATATAACAATAAACATTGAGGACACACTGATGTTTTAGTTGTTGCTAAGCAGCGCTGACCCTAAGTCAAGGACTTTTCAGTTTCCCATGCTCTAGCCCAGTCTCTCCTTCTTTTTGGAACAGGAGGTCAAGCAGTTAATACTTAGATTATTATTATACTAAGTTAATACTTAGATTCTATCCCCTGCCCTCTAGAAATGACCCTGTTTACCTTCATGGATGGGTATGTAGAGAAGATTGTAAGCCAGCTTACAGACTGCACAGTTATTTGGTTGCCTGCTTTTCTCTTTTACACCTTTTAAAAACCCTCTCTTCCTATCTTGAGAACCACTTTAAGGTCATCAACAGGGCCCAATTGTGAAAGCTGATGATCAGAAGAGACTGAAGGCCAAAAGCCATAATGTCTCACAGGAGGTCAGAGCTGGCTGAGAAAAACTCTACCACATACTGGAGAAGAAAAAAGCAAGCAGCTGTGTTATGTACCTTGATTAAAGTGGTATGTACCTTGATCAAACTGCCTCCTTATTCATCACCAATTCTATCAGCCTCAGTTGAAGAAACCCTACCAACAGGCAATTTTTAAAAAGAAAAAGAAACTAAATCTGCAGCCTTTATGTGCACATATTCACATTCCATCTCCAAGAACACCTACTGAAATATTTTGAGCTAGAAATGTGCTGTTCAGTGACAATCCAAGATAACCAGGAGCTTATTGATCTCTCTCCTCCACTAAGAGAAAGAAGGAATGATAAAGACTGTTGAGATAAAATGCACCATACTTAACATCAAGTATAATGCACAAAACCAAAAAGCTTAGGAGTAGCTGAGTTACTGTCAGCATAACATCAGTGAATGACTTTTCTTTTTTTTTTTTCCCCTGCCCTACCTTTGCCCTCTAAATTCAACAACAGATGGAAAGAAAGCAAAAGATATGAACATCCTGGGAATGCACAAAATCCTGTGTGAGTGTACAAGCATATCCACAGAAGCAGATGCAGTTACTTGTTCACTTGAGGTCTGAGCTGGCTGGATATAGGCCAGCTCCAATCCAAAACTTATAGAACCATGTTACCTGGTTTATTATTTTAGGATTAGCACTATGGTAACACATGCTGCTGGCTTGCATTCAGCTGTCTGAGAGCACAGATGGAACGGGAGCACAACTGTCCAAACCTGTACATGTAAACATGGTCTGCATGTCATTGCAGATCTCCATTTGAGGAGCTAGGACAGGAACTCCATGGGCTGTTCTGAATGAATCTGATTCTCCCTTCCCTAACATCCATATAGGAAGTAATGACACAAGAAATTGTTCCCATGAGCACAGGTATTAAAGCAATGAGAACCTAGCTTAGCAGCATCTTCAAAGTATACTAATTCTACCCACCTATCTAGTGCCCAATTGTTTCCTTTTCCAGCTCCTGAGAGGTTTTTTCTTGCATTTATGCATGTCCAGGATAGATTCTGATGCCACAATATGCGACCAAACACTATACTTCATGCCTGGACAGTTAATACCTGGCAGCATCTTAAACCGGCACTTCTTGATTCAAATACCCCTGAATAGAAATTATGTCAATAGAAAGAAATTACATTACAAATTTCTTGGCAAGTCACATTGATAATTTTTACAGAGGTTCCTCATGTTATACCCCTATCTGGCAGGGTACTTGAGGAAATTCCGGATGGAAACAGCATTCTGGCCTCTTACTGGTAATTGGAGTGGGAGTTCATTTAGAGAGCCTACTTGATCAGAAAGTCTCTTATGTCTGATCTCTCTCCTCTTTCAGCAGTCAGTGTTAAATGTTTTGTAAAATGAAATGGTTTATATGATCTTTTTCATTCAGTTCCTATTCTGAGATGCAATTCTTTTATTTTAAAGAAAATCTAGAACTTTCTACTAACACGTGTTATTATCTCCTGCACAGTATATGCTACATCACCTAAAAGTTTCTAATTTAAACCCATAACTTGAGGTTGAAATCGTGATTTCTATTTTCTTGTGTTTTCTGTTTAGTTTCCAAATTCCCAGATGCAGAAATCATCTTTTTGCACAACAATTACCACACTACTAGCAGTCTACAGCATTCAGTAAAAAAACTTCCAGATATGGCTGACAGTACTCAGCAGTGGAATTATCTTGTATCTGCTGTACTTTTCATATCTTAGATAATAACACTGACTTTAAAAAATCTTCCTGAATTTCTGCAGCACTGTTTTAGCTATTAAATAATGCAATGTTTTTCATTCTATAAAGGATATCTTCACTTCCTGAAAAGAGACACACAGACTAGTTCAAATCACCTCTTGACCTTCTCTTCAGTGAGTTCCTTATGCATCCCATCATGAGATATACTTTCCAGCTCTTAAACATTTTCTTTCTCTGAACCATCTATTTTAACTGCAGGACTAAAAACTGAATATGCTATTTCAATAGTAGTCTCACTAACACATATAGGGGAAACATCCCTCTGCTATTCTAATACTTTATTTATATACCTAATGATGCCTTTAACCTAGCTAGGGAAAGCTCCTTACTGGATATTTTTCTTGTTGTACCACCCTGCATTTAAATGTCTTCAAAATCATGTGGCTTAGGTGCATACATCTTTTCTGTTTGATCAATATTGTTTCTAGGTATAATTTGTTCTGAACATTCTATAATTTACTTTATTTTACCACTTCATTATCCTTTGCATTACCTATAAACATGAACAGCTCCCCACTCAACAAGTCCTGCCCCCCTCAGTCTTAATATTTTATATTTATACATGGGAAATACATCTCTGCTTCTGTCCAAATGGTGCATATGGCCTTTTTAACATGTTTTCACTAGCTTATTCACTGAATTAATTAAGTAGGTTTTAGCCATTTCAGTTATACACTGTGCACCTTCCATAATGTCTGAGTTTACATAGCAATGTAAGGCTTCTATCTAGGAGGCTAAACTCTCCAAACTGAACCACCTTCCAGAAGACACCAGATTTTTTCCAGACTGCATAGGCCACCTGAACAGATTAGCCTTCCACCTTGGCTAAGTAAAGTGATGAAAGTTAGACCACAGGATTCTCCTTCCTTCATCCTACAGCCACGTGCAGTCTATTCCATGTGACAAGACATCCAGAGAGTAATATCACAGTTCTGTGGCACTGTCTGCACTCCTGTTTCTGCAGAGCTAGATGAGAAAGCAGTTAGGGATCATCCAAAAGAGACTCACTGTGAGGTGCAAAAGGCAGCATCAAGCATAAAAGCAACTAAAACACTAAACTGTCTCACCAGACCCTTACTCAATTTTGTACAATTTACTAATTAGACAGATCTTCTTGGTACTTTGTCTGACTTGAAAAAGTCTTTAAATCCATCATATTGGAATGAAAGTTCCAAGTTCAAGTCCTGATTAGCATTCTTGAAGAATATTCTTGAAATATCCACACATTCAAAATATCTGCAAATGCCTGTGCTATGTGTATGTGATTTATGTGCACAAACACACACACAGAATGATAAAATTTCTGTGGAATTTGACAATTAATCTTAAGCAATCACAGTGGGGGGTCTGAGGTTATCTACTCTAAACCTTTTATATACCAGATTATTAACCTGATCAAAAGAACGTCAGCACTGGAGGAAACAGCTTTGATCATTTTACCAAGTGAAAACGGTTGAGTTAGATTAGGGAAGAGAGATTGCCTGAAAAGTTCTCCTAATTCTGGATTCCTATTTTAGCTCTTTAATACAAATCTACTCATTTTGAGGTACCTAAAGTGTTGCTTAAGTGCTGTTCAAGTGATATTAAGAGCTACTACATGTGCACATGCAGGAAGACATGGATTTGCATAAGTTCTACAAACATGCCTTCCATCCAGCAGCATTTGTTCAGCCACAAAAAAAAAAATAGAAAGACCTAGAAATTGAGAATTTATTAAGCAAATACACTTTCGCTTGGTTTTATTCAAAGAAGATTAAAAGTAAGGTTAAAACTTAAAAAAACCCTGTGTTTCTCAACATCTTCCTAGCCTTGCTCATCACAGTGATTCTGACTGGCAACATACAGCATTTTACAGTTTTTCTTGAAGCTGAGAAGCTTCCTGAAGCTGAGAAGACGTCAGTGGGAGTTGATGATGCTGAGTGATCTTACCAGCACCTTAAATAATTGTATGCTGCATTGCAGATCTTAAGTCTGGTGTAGTTACATAAAATTATATGAACAGATTGTGAATAAATTATAAGTAATACAACAGATTGTGGAAAATTGTAAGTAAAACCATACTCATCTTTTGATATTGTTGTGCTGGGTTTGGCTGGGCTAGAGTTAATGTGCTTCATAGTAGCTAGTATGGGGCTCTGTTTTGGATTTTTGATCAAAACATTGTTGATAATGCAGGGATGTTTATTTCATTGCTGAACAGAGCTTACACAGAGTCAAGACCTTTCCTGGCCTCACCCCACCAGCAGGGAGGCTGGGAGTGCATGAGGAGCTGGGAGGGGACAGAGCCAGCACAGCTGACCCCAACTGACCCAAGGGATATTGCAGACCATATGGCATCATACTCAGCTCAGACAAAGTTGGGGGAAGAAGAAGGAAGTGAGGAGGACATTTGGAATCTGTCTTCCCAAGTAACTGTTGCACATGATGGGGCCCTGCTTTCCCAGACATGGCTGAACAGCTGCCTGCCCATGGGAAGTGAAGAATAAATTCTTTCTTTTGCATAGCTCGTGTGTGCTTTACCTATTAAACTGTCTTGTCTCAGCCCATGTGTTTTCTCATTCTTACCCTCCTGATTCTGTCCCACATCCCACTGGGGGGAAAGGAGTGAGCAGCTCATTTGTGCACAGCTCTTGGCTGGGATTAAACCACAACAATTGTACAGCCTGATTATATAAAAAGCTCATGTTGTACATTACAAAACATATAAACATAACAAAACAACTGCTTTTCCAGATGCTGTCATGTACGTGAAAACTTTTAAAATAGACTAACACTCCATTTTGTTACAACACCCTTTGCATTTTTACAGTTCAGTTGGGCACCTTGTCACAACTGATCACACATCTTGATGCTTTTTTATGGTTCTTAAATCAATGTGAATATTTCTTCCTTGCATTAATAGCATTTCATGTAGCAAAACTGGTAAAAACATTTCTATTCTCATCATAGTTTATTCCTCTTCCCCAGTCCTCATCCACGGAAAGATTTGTTGGCTGGAGAAATATTTTTCTGTTACAGATATTTAGCAGATATGACTCCCTTTATCCGAAGCACACACTTCAGTGCTGTTTAGTCTAAATAATTTCTATTATAATCATTTGCCTCAAGACTTTAAAGAAAACAAGTTTATATGCTCCTAATATTCATTTACTACCTTTCCTTCAGGCACAAAAAAAAAAAAATCAGTATCAACCTTAATTCCCTTAAAAAGAAAAGAGGATCAAACATTCGAGGGTACGTTTACACAGAGAATTTAAGTGGACATAAGTTATATACAGAGAGAGAAAGAGAACAATTTGTTTCTCAGTAATTCATTCATTTCTCAGAACATTTTTCCTCATTGATGCTATCCTGCTTTTCTTGAAGGGTTTTCCATAAAACCAATGTTCTTAAATTGACAATCTTATGTGCTAGATGGGTTGGGAGGAAAAGGGAAAAGGTGTCAGAGTGTCTCTGGGCACATAAAATCTTTTGTTTCCTGTCTTTATCACCAAGGTCCTGATAACACTGTTACAATCTCTTCCCTTCTAACACATTGAAGCACTACAGATATAGCAGAAGGGTGGCCACTTCCAGTCACCCAGAAATGCTCGTCAAAGAATCAGTGAACAATATTCCAGATTTTTCACAGGTGAAAAACGAGGGCAACTGTAGATGAGGTGGCTAGCCTCATCTTATCTCTCACTTTGAGCAAGATCCAGACTATCCTACATCATCCTAATTTGAAATATAGAGGTTTTAGGCACTTAATATCTCAAGTACAAATACCTCAAGAACAACCAAGAAAACCAGTTCGCTTGGTAACCAGACTCTTACTCCAAGTCCTGTAAGTGTACAGAGAGATCAAAACTCCTTCCATTTCTAAAATTACATCCCTCCTGAGCAGGTGTATGCTCAGCAGTGGGACACCCCTACTTCAGGGCTACTTGTGGTTCCCATGGTCACCTTAAAGCAGTAGTAAATCCACCTTTGAAGTCTGCTTTGGCTGGTATGCTCTGAGCTTATCATAGGAGTATCAAATAAACACAAAACAGTCATTTAATTCCAATATTTCTTCCATGTGACGGCTGAGCAGCTAACATGCTGGTTGATACTCTAGGAAGGCAGGCAATCTCAAAAGCTATCCTAGGTCATCAAAATCCTCCTCAACTCAGATATCCTAAACAATCGTATTTGATTCTATATTTCATTCTTAACCTTTTTCATTTTCTGTATCTTCATACAATTTTGATATCTTTCTATCAGAAACAGAGACAAATTCTGGTCTTTGGAGAGGGTTCTTTTTACCATCTTCTTAAAGAACAGAAATTAAGAAAAAATATTAATAAATTGAAATTATTTTATCAAACTCTTTATGTAGAATTCAGTCAAACAAAATGGACATCCAGAGCCGTTTTAGGGGCTGCAAATGCCTCCTCTCCTGTGGGCACAGCAGCACCTGAGGTACCAACTCCGCCCTTGCAGGGGTGGCACAGGAGCAACAGGAAACCAATGCCTGTTGGGAGCCACAGCTGGAGGCGAAATGACCTACCCAAAAATACCTAAATATCACTAAGTGCCTTTCTTTCAGCCACTGAATCCTGCCCTTTTTCTGATAATAGCAAATCACTGCATGGAATACAAAATGGTAATGTAACAAATAAAAATACCACATATCAAGGCAATTTCTGTTAATGTAGTAATACTATATGCAACTCTAAACAAAATTAAAGTATAAAGAAGCAATAAATGGAGGAAAATAAAAATTCCATTTTGATAAAAATAAAGATTTTGTTATATCAACTTTTTTTCAGTATCTCTAAAGCTATTTTTCGGGGGCAGGGAAATGACAACAACCACTATAACCACCACAAATAAAACAAAGTCAAATTTTTCAAGTTTCATTAATCAAAAACAAATTTCAGTCTTTACTCTTCCTTCCCAAGGTAATAGTGTTGGGTTCCTAAAGATAGTGGTGCTATCCATGTCACTTTCCTGATTTGTTTTAGCGTCTTTCTAGTTCCAAAGTGCCCAGCACTGTAACATTTTTTCTAACTGTAGTGTTGGCAGCTCTCAGAAAGTGGAATTGTCACCTCCTGTTCTAGCAGAGATACCTCTAAATCTAAACGGCTTTGACTTTTTGCTGCCATATTTCACAACAAACTTATATCTAATTGTCTATTATTGCCCATAGGTCTGCTTTTCAACATTATCGATTTCCATCAATCTTCTTCCTGTTGAAGGTGTTGGGGATTATTTTTTCCCCAGATAAAATCAATCTTACTTCCTGCCCATTCTTTAAATCTTCTTTAGGATCCTGCCAGTTCAGCTCTGTGAAACTCTCTCTCAGTGGTTTTACATGAAAAGGTCCACAGAGTATGTGTATGTACAATTACCATTTTCTCATTCTTTCCTGGAGAAATAAAGAGGATTTGCTTCAGTAAGAAACAGAAAATCATGATTCGAAGGCATAGAGGAGGATTAAAAAGTCACTTGTCGCCAGCGTCACCTTTTTGTGCAAAAAACCAGTGGGATTGCTCCAGTAGTTTACTCACCCAGAGGAGTTCAGGCTTAGAGGGAATGGCAGAGTTCAGCCCACACTATGCTTGCACTATGGCATTGTCCCTCTCACCAGGTCAGGTCAGGCACAGCACCAAGTAAGCAAGAAGCTGAGAAACCCACACCAGAAACCCACAGGTCTCTGAAGTAACAGCAGGGAATGAGGGGACCAACTGCTGAGGGCAGATAGTCCCCTCATCTCTGGAACCCTCCTACTTAGAAATTCAGAAGTTATACAGAATTCTATTTAACATCATGAAATACAGAACACATTAGTTTTTGCATACTCATTTCCATAAAGACCAGCTGTAGTTGTAACATATAATCAGTCAAATTTTTACTGTTGTAAAAAAAATTCTGAGCATTTATTTACTTTTGGGCTATGAAAACCTTGTATTTTTGGAGACATGCATTCTTATACAATAAGAAAAAAACCTCCAAAATCAACTTACTCTAAGAAACAGATTTACCAGTTTGGGGTTTTTTTAAGTTGTTTCTTGATATGGTGATATTATTATTAAATGTGTTACCTTGACAAGTCTCTACGGCAAAGCAATTTTGATTTCAAACTACTTTTCTAACTTCTCTGCAACTTGAACAAACCAGATAATTCTTTCTCCTTTATTCACTTGTAATTTCCTTCCTGAACTTGATGAAAAGAAATTATTTTTTTGTATTAAAATTTTAGAATTTTCTGTAGAAAACCATATGTCAAATTTTGTCTTATAATGCAGCATAAAAATCATTCTGAACTAGAGTTTCCCTACAGATTTCCACTGCAAGACCCTTGTTGTGATTCAGGTCATCCTGAGGTTTCAGTAATGAGCGCCGAATTGCCAGCATTTTTGCCGGGCAGGTCCAAAATAAGACAGTGGCAATCTGTACCTTCTGAAAAAAGGACATTGAATATTTTTCAGTATCTCAACTCCAGCAAGACATCCAAATTTTGCTGTTCATTTTAAAAAGCCCTCTCTACAAAAAATGCTTCAGTAAAGTTTTATTGTATTTTTTTTACCTCTCCATAAGGCAAGAAAACAGATAACTTTCTCCCTCTTTCCTGTGGAGGACCTTCTCAACACATACTTTTGCTACAACCCCGGTGAAATCAGCTGTTGATTATCAATGCAAATCTCAGTAGAAAGGATTACCTAGCTATATTTAACTAAAATGAAAGAACTGAAATGCAGTGACAGTGATTATATTTCTCAGTATTCATTATCATCATTTACTTTCCTCCAGTCTAGCCACTATCTATAATAATTCACAACCCGTTTCCATATACTATGAAGTCTTTGGACAGGGACATTCTCTGTTCATCAATATAGTGAGCAATATGTGAGGAATCCAACTTCCACTGAAACCTTTGGGAGTTATTAGGAGTAAAAAAGAACTAAAACTAGCTCATAGAACTAAGATAGAAAAAAAACAAGACTGCATTCTTACGAAGCAACCCAAGAAAACCAGCAGTTTGATTACTCATAAAGGTCATAAAAACCTATCATGAAGACCTTTCTTGGGTTTAGATGACTTGTAAGAGTCTCAGAATAGACTGAGGGAAGACAACTGGCAAGTTATGATGAACTTTGCTTCCCGATGACATTAATCATATCATCCATCATTTCTTTATACACAGTACATTTCATACCCGGGTTAAATGTGTTAATACAAAATGTGAGATCCCTGAGCACGCTTGCAAATGGATGCCATAAACACTCCAACCAATTGTATGTCATGAGTACCCTCCAACAGAACTCAGAACAGCAATAACATTTGCTAGTCCTTGTTTCAATGCGTATTTTATGCATTTTTAAGATTCTTTTTAACTTCACAGTCTTTGATCCCCATTTTTTTTGGTGTTATCTATGCTACAGATTCTCACACAGATGCTATCAGTGCTCCCTAGTACAGAAGCAGAAGGAGCATGAGTGTTTCTCACTTCAAGAAGAGAACTGTGCCAGGCAAACATTAGAATGCAAACCAAGCCATCGTGACACTAAAACCAAAGGAGTTAGAGTAGTGCAAAAAACCAGTTTCATAGAAAACGTTCAGGCTTGGACTGTACAGGTCATTTGGTTGTCTATGGAACTGCAACATAAAAAAATTACAGATATGCTGGTACATTAACGTAAAAAAGTATTTTCCACTGCTGTGCAACAGATACTCACATAGATGCTCTGGAGACAAGTTACATCATTAGGACATTAGAAGCACATGTCCAGGCTGATGCTGTAGTATTATATTGTGACGCATTAAATTTATGTCCCCTCATAGTTTGTTAATGTGCATTTACCTAAAGTGACATCTTGTAAATGATGAAATTACAAAAATGGAGACTCTTGCTGGAGAGCTTGCAACTCTCCCCGAGGAATTTCATCATTCAAATCTTGAAAAGCACAATTAAGAAATTTGGACAGATCTGAAGACAGAGCTGGGAAATTTGCAGAAGTAACCTAAAGAAAGGTTGTCAGATGTTTTCAGTTTGCAAGTACTGGAACCCAAGAGTAGTGTCCGTCATTCTGACAAAATGGCTCCTGGGTCACATCAACATCCTGTAGCTTTAAACAGTAGATTAATAAAATACAGACACTGTCCTGCATGAGGAAAGCAGTCTTTTTATAACTATTCTTCAACAAATAAACTCTAAAGGAATAAACTAAACTAATGACTGACACATAAAGCATCTCCGAGAATAGATTTTTGGGTATGTTAAGTTCTATCACTACTAAAGACTTCATTTGAAAATTCAGGTTCTCAGAACTGAAAATCAGTCCTGCAAACCCCATTCAAAGATCTCAAACTGCTCTAAAAATGTTACGACTACACTGAATAAAATAGTATGAAGGTACAATCTCCTTCGTTACAAGAAGTTCAATCTCTTCCTGCACTAGAATGTTGGAAAGTTTTGCAACATGGTCTTGACAGTTATCCTGGTAGGAAACTGGGACTGATAGGTTCTGCTGCTGGCTAAACAGGACAACTCCTCCTACGCAGGCAAACTGACAAATAGCTCAGTGACAACTTGCCACACTTTACAGCACCACTGTGCATACCCTTCTTATTCTTTCTCCAAGATGCTTCACTGATCTTTCTTGACAGCTTCTGACACTTGATAAGAGCTACACACACCGCTTGCTATCATCCTTTACTAGCCTATTTGATCCCAGCATGATCCTAGTCCCCAAATTTGAAACATAAATAACTTATAATAACTCATAATGTGACAAAAAAGGTGAAATATCAGGTTTTATCCTCAGCTTAAATCCACAAAGAAGAAGATAAAAACCATTGGCATCATTTCGATCCAAGCCAGCCTGTCTGAAATGACAGAGGCAAAGGTAGCCTCCCAATCAATTTTGTCTGTCTCATAGGCCACCCTGCCAATAAGATGACTTCGTGGTTACTTTTAAAACCTCATAACAGGGACTCCTTAGCAAGGTCTGTTTCTTCATGATTCACACTTTAAATATATTTTAAAGCTCCGGTTTTGATGTGCCTACCTTCTGCTCTCTCTAGAGTCCATTAGAGGCCATACTGTGGTTTCCACTAAGCGGTGACAGGTCTGTCACCTTGAGAATACATTGCTCGAGGCAGTGTTTACCTCAAATAAAGAGGAGACAATTTCTGCATCAGATGACATCAGCACAACAGAAGCCTTTAGTTTCATGAAAACATCAAAAGCACTATGAAGGGCTCTGACAGACATCTTCTAGCTAATCTTGCTGTCAAATTTTGAATATTTTCACATCCACTACACCAGTAGTCTCCAAGATTTTTTGATCATGAACCTTTATCAGTGAAAAATTTTCAAGTCCACACCCCAATATAATTTTATTTATTGACTATATACATGTACTACTGTACATGTACATTTGTAAAAATTCCCAGAAACAAAAATTTTAAAAGGATAAGTTAAAGATGAAATATAACACTACTGTTATGTTTGGTGTTTGAGGGTTTTCATTTTTTATTTTATTAATACTGTTTAAAAAAAAATCTTTTTGCTCCCTAACAGGTTGGTTCGCACACCCTCTATTGCGTGCAAACCCCACTTTGGAGATCACTGCATTAGTCCACCCTTTTTCTCTGCCAGATAACATGTGTTTATGCTGTGGTTACACCCCTACAGAGATAAAATAGAAATACAATGTATATTTATCAGAAATTTGTTGATATGGCATAATCATACCCTAGAGGTTACTGAGACCCAGAAACACAGCCCTTTCTATTAGCGTTATTATGGGTACTCTGCTGTATAGCAGTAGGGTTATGCAGACAGCTGTAGAAAGCAGGAGAATGCATCCTAAGCAAATCGAAATCAGAGTCACTACTGAACATCTGTTAGCGCCAAAAGGCACCCATGTGATTGTTCCATGTAGACCTCATTGCCCTTATTTTCATTGTGCTGTGAAGCAGCATGAGTGGAACGAGACCGTATAGGGAGCAAAAACAAACTGTCAAAATGTTCCACTAGCCTTAGGCCTGAATATTTTGTCTCTTCTCCAAAAAGTATATATAGATCAGGTAATCACAAATGACAGCAGCATCACTGAAATTTCAGGGTCTAAAAGTTAGATAATAGAACACAAAGCCACCATTCAGGCTCTGTTTATCATCATTGGGCAGAAACTAGCCCCTACCAGAATGGTGCTAATCTCATCCCCTTTCAAATACTTAAGCTAAGTCAATTAAATTGTTTTCTGAAGCTGCCTTCATCTGTCTAAGCTGAATGTGAGGCAGGTCACGATAACCAACACCATCACAAATACACAGTGTTCGAACCCTTAAATTAGGGCAGGTGAACGCCACTCTGCCTTCCTAGTTGTTCTCCTGCACATGCCACAGACATGGACTTATGTTTGAAAATGCCTGAGACAACGTTTCCCTCACTATATATACAAGCAGCTTCATTTCTTACCCCATGTGCTGGTTCTGGCTAGGATATAGGGGTTTTTTCCATAGTATGAGACTATGTTTTGGATTTGTGCTGAGAACAGTACTGATAACACAGGGATGCTTTTGTTACTTCTGAGCAGTGCTTACATAGAGTCAAGGCCTTTTCTGCTTCTTAACCCAGCTCACCAGTGAGTAGGCTTGGGATGCATAAGGGCACGGGAGGGAACGCAGGCAGGAAGCTGACCCCAACTTACCCAAGAGATATTCCCTACCATATGGTGTCATTCTTGGCATTTAGAGCTGGGTGAAGAAGAAGGAAATGAAGGATGTTTGGAGTGATGACATTTATCTTCCCAAGTCACTGCTATGCGTGACGGTACCCTGCTTTCCTGGGGATGGCTGAACACCTGCCCACTCAGAAGAAGTGGTGAATTAATTCATTGTTTTGCTCTGCTTGTGTGCACAGCTTTTGCTTTACCTATTAAACTGTCTCTATCTCAACCCACGAGTCTTTTCACTTTTATTCTTCCAGTTTCCTCCCTCATCATGCTGCAGGGCGGGGGAGTGAGCAAGGGGCTGCTTAGGGCTTAGCTGCAGGTGGGGCTAAACTACAACACCCTACATTCTCCTGATAGGAACACTAATGAAACAAAAAACAAGGCTACCACTATAATTGTGTCATTGCCACCCTGTTTTCATAGGGTTTCTTATTATAGCTCTCATTTAATTTGTAACTGTGGCATTTAAAATACATTGTATACCAACAGTATCAGTACCCAGACAGATGTCTTGTGCATTCACAATGATCACAGCTTTCTGACCTTTAGACAAGAAGAAATAGAGGAATTATTATTCAAGTGATTATTTACATTTTGGTAATATCTACAGGACTGTACCATCTTACTGTATACTTTGGACACACTATCTGCCCTGTCAACCCCTGAGACAAAACAAAAGATCAAAACCAAAACATGGAGAACTTACACATCATACAAAAGAGCTACTGGCATAACAACAGCCTTTGGTATGCCAGTCAGGAGGGGAAAAAAATGGAGAAAGCTAAAGAGTAGGGAAGGAGGACAATGAGGGAAGGGAAAGAGCAAGAGGAAGGGACAGGCAGCGAGAATAATAGGACAAGGCCGCCCATGGGAATAGATACACAGTCTGCCAAATAAAAACAGCAGTCTCCACTATCCAGTGCATCCAGAGCAGTCTGTTACCAGCAGTGAAACAAACAGTCAGTGCGCTGAGATAGCAGGTTTCTCTCTATCACCCAACAAGGACTTTTATCTACAGGCAAGGCAAGTTCTGGCACTTTCAGGTACCAGGTCTGCTCCAGGAAGATGTGCAGCAGACCTTTCTGTTAATATCCCTGTGATGTGAGTATAGAGAAAAGGGGTATAAACACAGACAGGTCTTGGTCTACTGTCAGCTTGGTCTACTGCTCTTCCTGCTACTCTCAAGTACTCTCTAAACATCAGGATGACCACGGGCATGGCATATGCCGTTGGAACAGACAAGACATGTCCCTGGAAAACAGACTTGTTTACCATTCATATTGTCTAAGAAATCTTTTCCTCTTATTGCAATGTAAAAAATGCTTTTAACTGATACAGACATTCCCAACAGCCACAGCAACACATTTCTCATTTCATTTCTGCAGTTTCTTTTCAGCTTTTGGCAACTTCTTAGTACTATTAACACAGTGAAACCAAAATAACAAAATTAACAAAATACCCAAATATTAAGGAAGACAGAAGCATTTTGTCCTTCTTTCTTTTCTAAGCTTTTAACAGATCTATAACTCTGCTGCCAGGTCACTGCCATGTAAATTGTATTAATTGCAGTAGTCATGTACCTAAAAGGTCAGAGTGCTCTTTTACCTTAGACCTTTAAAAACCAAAGCTTCCTTTTATTCTTTTGTTTTTATTAAAAATCTCTCTCAGCCTCAGAAATAACACTGTCTAACCTCTGTCAACAGCTAGCTTTTATTTCATACTTCTGATATATGCTTGAATATACGCTATTAGGTTACCTATTTAACAAGTAGTTTGGCCAAATTTTACAATAGCACCTCTCCCATTGCTTCAGGAATTGTTTTCCCATCCCAAGAGCACGTTATCTTTTCCTCCTAAATCGTTGCTTTAGGTGTTGTGCATTATTAAAACACAGCAGGTTCCACTCTTGAAGTATCTGCATTCTGGAAATGTAAAAATTAGCTCTCTCATAGGCAAATTTCTACCACTTTAAAAGACTTAAAACTTTCTAGAAGGGAGGCAGCCCTACATATGATCGTGAAATATATAATAAATCACAAGACTTCAGAAAACATTTAAATGTCCCTTTTTTGAACAGAAGATAATCTTCAAACAGATTATCAGTTGGTTTTGCTTCAGGGAACTTAAAAGCACTGTGTTTAATTTTCTTGTGTCACTTTAAAAATCTACAGCCAGTGGTAACAGAAGGCATTCCAAATGGCAAAACTTCCACTTGAACTAGACAGGTAACCTTATGCTTAGAGATCCTCAAATTTTTTCTTGTTGAAACCATTTATAATTAACTTTTCATGTTCTTCAGTAATTCATACCTTTCTAGCTTCCTGTAACATACTACAACTAGTAAAACTGAAATAACAAATCCCTTAGGTTTCAGGCTATATTTTTCTGTCAGACAGAATCTTTGTAGCCTTTGTTCATTGTTCATCTGCCCACTTTAATAGCCCTCTTGTTTAAAATAGTCTTAGCAATAATGAAAAAAGTAAAATTATAACATGAAAATATAGCACAGGGCTTGTATTCTCAAATATATTGAAAGAAATCTAGCAAATTTTTTAAAAAGACTAACGAATTTAACAAATGACAGAAGTAATTTTAGGCTTTCACAAAGACCACTGTACAAAGATTTTGTATTTATTGAAGTCTTTAGTACACACTTCACCTCTTCACCTGCAGACATTTTAATCTGCATCTTCTAGCAATTTGGTTTTGGAGAGACTACCTTCAAAAGAACAGTTACCTTATCAACAGGTGACATACTGTAAGAACACATGTGTGGTCTGTTTTCCAGAGAATTTAAGGTATTTTCTTCCAAATATTAGGGCTTTCACCAGCATTTAAATTTTACCACTTTCAAGTTCCCATTTTCAGTATATGTAAGAGTGCTTTGTTTTCATTTACAGATTTTTTTACCTCAGAGAAAGATTATCTGTTCAGTACTATCCAAACTTCACCATATTTAAAGTACAGGTTGAAACCCTGGCTTTTGCTTTGCATCCTGGGAAAACATGAAGTAACTACAACAGACACAACTTATCCGTGATTAGTTGCAGTTTCTAAAAGCCTTATACAACCACAAACATCAAAACCACTGCTATTTCCTGCACACGGGGGGGCTGGTGCTTTTTCCTCAGTGTAAACACTGAGAACATAAATATTCTCAGTAAACCAAAGGGCTGGCAGCTTCACTTTGTTATAAGCCAAGAGAAAAGATAGAGATGCAAAGGCAAGATGATCAAGTGTCTTCTCACAGTCCTACTCAAAGGGTCCAGACAGATTGCCTCCAGAGTCTAAATACCATCACATCAGCCAGGGGTTCTGTAATCCAAAAGTTAAGGAAAAAGGAAACAAAACAAAACAAAAAAAAAAAGGGAGGGGGCTTTGTGATAAAGACCAAATTTATTACCCTGATACAGGCCAGGAATCATCAAAAGATCTAAGATTTTCTGAATTCAGAAAAAAATATACAAAGTTACATATTATTACCCTTCTAACATTTCTGATTTACGCAAGCAATGGATGAACGGAATCTCCCAGTTATTCAAAAGAGGAGAAAACATGAATGTGCTCTATATACTAATTCCTCTGTTAAAAATATAATCTTCAAGTTTAGAAGTAGAAAGTTTGGCTCAGCGACCAACAAACTGAGCTGCAGCTCAGACAAGCCTTTGGGTTATTACTGTGCTCTATGGTGATCCCAGTGGGCCTGACAGATGGGCACCTTGGCTAATTTCTGCAGTAGCGGGTATGACCCCAGTTTTACACAGTCCAACAGTCTTCAATGTTTCTTAAAATTCACTCTCATGAAGACTTAGAGTTCTTTAACTATGATATCTTCTTCCATATTCTTTTTTATGGTTCAGTTTAGCTGTCTCAACACAGATTTAATACATTGTGTCCATTTGTTCTTTATATCTTAATTGTATAATTAAACTGAAAGACTAGGATTTAAAATGTAGAAAATGTAACTTTTTTCACTGTAGTCCATAACCCAACCAGTTCTACTTCTTTACTGAATTGTTCCAGAGACTGCCATAAGAGATTATAAAGCTGTAAATCATCTGTATGTAGTATATCCAGAAAGCAATTTCAGTCTGAATTAAAAGATACCAACAGGTGTGCAATTCCTTTGACTGCCAGAAAGGACTGTCCAAATACATCCCAGTTTGTATTTTTCCAGATACTCAACTCCACATTTTCTTTAGCTGCAGTTCATGTTCTACAGTCAAAGGAAAATTTGTTCCCAATGATATTGTGTGACAGCTGCTACACATGGCATCACTGCATGCACTGTCTGTTGTAATCACTAACAACAAAATTTAATGCTACAGAGTGGTACTCATTGGAAGTGCATGGAGTTGTTCATTTTTTTGAAATGACAGTACCATTAAAGCCAGTGAAATATTGCAGTTTGCAACATTTCAGTTCTGTAACCTTGTACCCACTATCAGGAAAGGGCCTTGCGACCACTTTACATGAATGCAGACATTTCAAGAGCAGAAGCTTTGTTAACAGTATGAATCTTTCAATTAATTACATAATGGTAAATAAATTAATCTCTACAAAGTTACAGATAATGTTCCAATAATGTTATTTTAAAAAGATAACTGTATGAATTGGTTTGTAATGTTGGATGCACAACACTAGTATCCCGTAATTCTGCAAAAAACATTTCTTCTCCCACATCCACAAAAAAGATAGTACATTCATCTACATTGCCTTGGTTCTGAAGGCATGAACTCCTCACAGAATTGCAGAAATGTGTCAAGACAGAATTTGAAAGAACAGGTGGGCACATTAGAAGAAAACAAATCAGGTTGGGTGAGGCAAAAGATTATTGACTTCAGAGAATAACTGTGAGATTTAGACTGAAAAAAGGCTAGTAACAAACTCCTCATAGAAACAAATGTTACTACTGCATTGCTGATGAGCCCTGCACCTAAAATTCATGCAATCATCAGGAACGCATTCTTTTTTATCAGATGATTTTTGGGCAAAGGTTTCTACATCCCTGTCATACTCTGAGTGCCCATGAAATGGCAGTAATTAATGATGAATCATTTATTCATTGAATTTTGTCTCTTCTCAAGCTTGAATACTGACACAATTAGTGTGCAGTTCTTAGACTCATGTTTCAAAACTGGTGTATCCAATTATTTTTCATGAATATTTCTTGATAGGCAGATTGAAAACAAGTTGTTCTTACTGAAAATATCAGAGCATCAGGGTTTCAACAGGCAGATGGAACAGATTATTTTCAACAAGCTTTGAGGGAAAATGTTTCCAGTATGGCCCATTTCATTATGTCAGATATCCTAAACTCCAGTGTTGATTTAGGTCATTCTTGCTGTTATCAAGAGGTCACAATCCCCAAGAAAGCAATAGGGGATTCTGCACATAATATCATGTGCCTGTGCAGGAAGGAAAATGAATGTCACATGCCTGCTCTTCTGCAGCTATCAAGTCAGGGGATATCATCATTAACATTTGCCACGCTGCCTTTAAGAGGCAGTCACAGGATGTGCCTTTTAACTCAATGCCATGCTTGGATCCCATCACGACAAGCTGAGAAAGGCTTTTAGACATCTATTTTCTCCTCTCATTTCAGTAAGGCTCAGAAGGCCCTTTTGACCACAAGTTGCTTTCTAGAGAGTGACTATTAGAGGTGCTTGTATCAAGTTTGGAGCAGCACAAGGGTGCATTGTGTCTCTTGTTCTTTACACGACCAGAGTAATTACTCCGAAAAAATCACCCAGAAAGCTGAGCATCAAAACTATTCTTAATTAAACTAAACAGTACCTACTTTTATACTGCAGCTCTGTTTTCTACTAGCTTCTGAAAAGCAGGATATACTTGCTGGTCTACAAGGAGCTGAGACAGACATATCCAAGTTATCTGGCCAATTTCCTCCATGCTGCCAGGCCTTGGGATCCTAACACGGTCAACAGCAAGAAGTACTTGCAAAGCCTATTCAAATACGTATACTAGACAGTCTGTCCGTGACCCAGATTCCAACTGTAACCCACAGAATAACATAATCTTACTTCTGAATTGTTTTTTCTGCCTCCATCTGTCACCTTACAGTGATCATCAGCCTGTTTCCTTCATAACTTCTATGCATTTTATTAAAAAGAGCTTCTTCTAAAGCATCATTTCCATAATTGAACATGAGTGCCTAACACAACACAATGTGCTGAAGTCACTGGGGCAAAATTATAACGGATGTAAATCCAAACCAGCTTTTCCTCTTCTCCTACAGTGTAAAGAATTAAAGATGTTCTTTTCTTTCTAGAACAAAATATTGTGCTATGAGGCTAATCCCAGCATTCATTTCATCCATTTCCAGATTTCAGCATATTTTTTCTATGCAGTCAGATGACGTATAATGCAATTAAGAGCTCCAGAAAAGGAGTAATAATATCACTTAAATGTTATGAAAAATCTCATAAAACTCTAACTTGAGAATATGACTAACATAAGTATTTCTTTAGTCATCTATAACAGACTAATTCTCTTGAGAAATCCTAACAAAGCTGGAAAATCTCTGCTTGCCTAGAAAAGAACAGCTTTGCTATATCTCTCTGTCATTCAGAGGACACTAAGCTCGAGTGCACAGGAACATGATATTGGATGGAATTGGATGGGTCCTCAAGCCCATTCCCAGTGACAGCAAACTGTCTGGCAACAGATTCACTGAACATCACTTCGGGCCCTCATTCAATAACAACCAAAATCTTAAGGCCTGTCTCCAAACACTTCCAAAAACCAGGAAGCTGAAGAAATAACAGCCAAGCATTACAGTAATTCACATAATGCAACAGAATATAAAATGCTTACAGAGCAATCTTGCCTCTAGGATTAAAACCTAAAACCCCACTGACAGGGCTTGAGAGGTTACAGGGAAAATTTTTGGAACAGCACAGTAGTAAATTTGCTTCCTAGAGTATCTTTGTGCTGAGGTTCAGGTCTGGGGTTTTTTACATCTAGAGCTAACCTGCAGCTCTCTATTCACATATGCAGGGAGAAGAACATCCGTGAGGGAGAAGACCCAGCTCTTTCTCCCTATGCTGTGTCACAGCAAGAAGCAAACATAACACGACACACTGGTGGTCCACAGCTCAACACTCAGTATCTTGCTTTGGAGGAGCTGAGGCTACATGAATGAGCTGCTTTCACAGGAACACTGGACAGCAGATCCTGGACAAATGTGAAGTAGAAGAGGGTTAAGCACTTTAGCCCCTCAATAAATATTTGCATAAGACAAGATCAGTCCAGAAGAAAACCATTACACTCCCTGGTGCTGGAGAATTAAGGAAAAGTCAGAGGAGGGTGCTGTAAAAATGACTCAGATAAAAGAGTGTTTTCTCTTCTAATCTGTGGTGCCAGAGGAAGGAGATAACATTGAACCTGCTGCAACTCCACCTCAAGCACACCCCCACAATGGATGCATCTTGGGCATTGATAACTACAGTGGACGAACTCATGTGGAAGCTTGTGCTTAGCACATCACTGAGACCTTTTACCTGCCCTAGTCCAAATCAGCCAGCTCCTCAGGCAGGTCTTGGCTGCCTACATCTTTGTGAAAAATGCCCACAAATGCCATAACTATGAGGGACCAAGTGAGACTTGCATATTAAGAACTTATTTGTGTTCACGGTTGAAGAAAACACTTTTAAACCAGCTGAAAATAGTACAGAGTTAAATTCCTTCACTATTTGTTTCCAGCTGCAGTCTTTGACAATGGCCTCTTTGTTTATATCCTGCAGCATCTAGGCAAAAATCACATTATGGCACTGACAATTTATTTAACTGTGGTGATATTAAATTGCTGTGTATGTAGGAAAGACACTATCACAGAAACACCTTTCTCTTTTTTTCCTTTTCTCAGGTTCTGTTTTTACAGCCTAAAGCTGCATACTAACCAGTCCACTCACAGAGCAGCATCAGGTAAACTATGTTGATGAATCCCTTCATCACATATCGTCCTGGGGAGATGCTCCTCCATTACATGCTTCCTCCAAACAAGCAATAAGAAGCCTACGGCTTAGGTGCGATCAAAATCTTGACATATACCACACACAGTACTCTACTGTGATATTTACAGTATGCCACACTGAGTTCTGAATGCCACAAATACTATATGAAAATAAATATTGCCATGCATGGAAGTTGTAGGCACTGATGGCATCTTATAAACAATGCATAAATCATCAATAAACAAAAGCCTTTGCTTGGTGCTTTTATTTTTCTCTTGGGCAGGAGAGAGAGGGCAAGGAGGCAGACAATTTTGGAAAAAGGCTTTTTTCCTCTTTTTATTTCCAATAATTACTAAGAAGGGAAAAAATAGTATTTACTCCAAGAACTCTAATTTCAGACGTTAAATAAGACGCCATTCATTTAAAACCCCAAACTGAGTTTTGACCACATTATCAGCATGCTTTGCACATTCTAGATTTTTTCGTGTTTGTTTGTTTCCCAAAGAAACAAAACCTATACAATAAGGCTATGATATTCTGTGTAGATCAATGTACCCTTTTTCTGGCATATTGCATAATCTGCCAGATTTTTTCACAGTTTTGCCAAATTTGACAGAGAGACAGAGGTCCAAAAGCTTATTAAGTACATTCATCTTTTGTGAAAGCACAAGGCTGATTAGAGAAGAGATTCAGTTAAGTGCTCTCCCTTGGGGAACGGCTAATTTCAGCTTTTGGTTGACACCAGAGCATCCACACAGGACAGAGTCACTTCAAATGCTCCAACAACAGATAAAACTTTGATCAAAAGCTCTCACCCAATTCAACCATAAAATATTAAGCCATAGTTCACAAGACTACATTATGCCCCTGCTCATCGAAAATCTTTGTTCCTTAATTTTAGAACCAGAGATGTTTTTTGCAGCTTAGAAAATCCCAAAGCCTTTTATATGCTCTCAATCTACAAAAAATGAATAAATTCAGGGAGCATAGTTTGATCAAATGGCTATTAAATAAAATGGCCCAACTACACTTCATGGTCTAGGAAATGCTGGTGAATCACTTTCTACATACATCCCATTCCTAGGAAGTTTTTTTCTGCAAAATGCCTTTGCCACAGACAGAGACCTGAGCTTCCTGGCCCTTTTATTAGGCCCCATTCAGGTGCATTAAGGCTCTTATGTTTTGTGAATTCTAGATAATTACTTCAATCATAATTAAATTTCACTGACTACTTGTACAAGAAAAATTCAGGCATTTGCTACCACATCCCTTAAATGAAATGATGTCTGCATTTCATCGTATGAACTAATGGATTGCTCAAAACACCCTGATTTCCTTCCTTCTGTTGCCACAGAATACACATGGGATGAAATACAATCCTGTTAGTGGGATGATCAAGTTAGGCACTGTCTGACTGAAATTTTAAGTCTTGACCCAAATGGGGACTTCCCCATCCACTTAAATTGACTCTGTAAAGAGTTTAGGTAGTCAATAGAAAAATGTAGAGGAAGATCTCATTATCCTACTACACCTCCCTTCTTCTGCAGCAGACCACTGATACCTTTTTGTTAACATATATAAATCTAAAACCACTCCAATTTGAATAAAATGTCAGTTTTTCATATAAGTATGGGGTCTGATCGTAGTAAAATTGAGAGAGAAATGGGAAAAAAAGAGATAAAAGAAGAAAGCAAGGAAGGCAAGCAGGTGTCCCAACACCAGAGACCTTGATTACTTTAACTGCAAAAATAAACAACAGATACCATTCCCCTTGTTTTAATCACAGACAAAAGAGAAGCTCTTGCTCTGACACCACCCCTGTCACACTTTTTCATTCTCTTTTCCTGATGCTCTCAGGAATCTTTCGTTCATTGTCTTTGTTGTAAGTTTCTTTAAACTGTAACTGGATGATCTTCCAGATTTTGGGTAACTCCTTTGCCACAGGTAATACTGGAAATGTAACTCCTGTTTGATGAAACTAAGAGCTGCTAAATTAACAAAGGACTGACTACAGATGTGATTCTTTGTTCATAGTGGAAATCCTTTTTAAACAGCAACTATTTTTAAGGCATGCTATGAGAAAATAAATAAGTTCATAGGTTCATATTCTTGCATTTTATTTTCTACCAAATAAGGTTCTGAATGTACAGATATTGTTTTTCTATATGTGTATCTGAGATTGTGGGTCTAAGCCTGCACATCTGCTACTCTCAGTCTTAGAGATTCCAAATTAAAAGGCACCACTTGAACTAATTTCCCGAAATAATTTTTAGGTTTTGCACCTCCAGCGAGTCTGCAACCCTACAGGTAAAGGCACCCTCCTAGACAGGTAGGCTCTGGTTGCAGTCAGCCTGGGAAGGTCATTCACACATCTCCAAAAATCAGCATCCACTGGTGCTAGAGTAACCCCACAGATGACCACAGCATCAAAGGATGTAAATCAAACTCCTGATCACAGCCACTGTTTCAGACTCCTCTGAGGATTTTTGAAGTGTTGAGGATATGACATGCTTGCAACCAGAAGCCTCAAGCAGGAACTTTCAAAGGAATGAATTTGGATACCTAAGAGTTAAGCTGGAAAAAAACGACAGCTGGAAGGCCATCTGGGGCTCCGACCTCATGTCATACTACAGAATTAATTATCTATTATTCATCCGTAATTCTTCTTTATCATCAAGCAACTGCATCTCTTGTTTTCCCTCTTCCCCCCTTTCTTAACCTGAAAGGTTGTCATGAGCAAGTTATGAGAAGTTAGACATTTTTCCCCACCACAAAGATCCTGTGGTAGCATATAGCATCTGTAATGCTTTCATTTCATCTAGAACTCTGCCATCAGCTTTGGGACTTTGATCTCTGTCTCTACTTTTATACCAGCACCACTCATTCAACTCCCCACTGCCACCACAAGTATGTGTATATACATACCCTAAGTTCTGCAACTCAACACAATCAATAACAAAACCTGAAAAAGCAGGAACCACTCAGTTACTGGAAAAAACAGCACAGGATGTTGCATCTAAAACTAAATCAAAAGTAACTATTTTCTGGCAAATAGTTTAATGTATTAAAATAGTGCAAGTCCACAAGATACCTTTACTTCCTTTCTTTTCATAAGTCTGAAATGGACAAATACCAGGTTTGTTTCTGCCTTCCAAAACTCATTTTATTTCAATAACTGTGTTCCTCTTGATGCATAACATTGATCAAAAATCAAGAGATTAAACCTAATATTAAATTTTATAATTAATTTCTATTAAATGCAAAAGATAGAAGAATATATGCCATTTAGTGTATTTTGTTGTATCCATTACCTTATTCCTACAGATTCAGTGGTATTAGGATGACTTTAATGCAAAAATTAGAGATACTTGCCCTCCATCCCCTCACATTGCCTCTGTGATAGAATGATTGCTTTACTTTTTTATCTGGTTAGCAGTGAACAATGACTTCAGTGAGAATAAAACATTGATGGAGCAAATTAATTGGAGAAGGGCTGAGGCTAATCTTGGTATCTCATCATGCTATCTCTTAGTTGCGTCAGGCTTATTTCAATTGCTTAATTGTCTAAAATCTATTTATTCACACATGCAGAAAGGAATGAATTAGAATGGTGGGAAATTCACTCACTGTAGAAGCAAAAAATTAATAATGTTGGGTAAGCAAAAGCAACAGCACTGTGTAAACTCTCTCACCATGCTCTCAACTGCACATGGCATAGTCTGCTAAATGGTGAATCATGAAGATCTTGTAACACTGGGATACCTCTCCTTTGGAGACAGCAAAGGAGCTTTTGCACAAATAACTAAGATTCAAGCTCAGTTGCACAGGTGAATGTTTGGTATTGCATTAACCTTTTTATTGTTTTATGGAGTTTTTTAATTAATTAACCAGAATTCAAAAAAATGCAGTCACATTTGATATGCCCTATAATCCATAAAGCTACAACTGTTTCAACAGCAAACTTTTCTAACTGAAACTGATTTAGTATAAAAAACATTCTCCAAGCTAAAAGGTCCACATTTTTAATTGGATTGGAAAATCATATCTCAGAACTGGAGTGAAAAAAAATATTTGTGGCTGTATTTCATTTCTGTTATTTAAGACAGAGTGAGGTAGAGCATACAGATTTTGTGCACCATCAAAAGAAACAGTTACTCAAGATTTGTGTTTCATTTGAATAAATCCATTTAAAATGGAATAAAATTACAATCATCAATCATAATACCATTCTAAAGAAGTGATAAATGGCTTGAGAAAGAAAGGATGATTTGATGGGACAGATGGAACCCAAACTCAACTTTCAAGCTTTGAGCCTGTACAACTGTTCTGCCCCTCAGCCTGAGCAAATCCTAAAGAGCGTGCAAAACGATCACCTGGGTTTCTGAGTCAGATTCCATGCTGTCTAAAGCAAATGCATTGAACAGTCCTTTTTATAAACTGCTCAGGTCCACTCTTGAAACTTGCTTTGTTTTCCTTCCCTTCCTGAGCAGAAATTAAACCAAACTGGGCAGAATTCAGGGGCTTACTTCCCTGTTCAGCAATACATTACACTGCCTAGAATATCACTTCCTAACAAGACATAACTGTATTTTGTTAAGCACTTTATTAGACTGAATATAATGTGAACTCAAAGCTGATAACTGAGGATATCCACTAAGCATTTTTTCTCTTTGTTTATGTTCTGTCTTTGCCTTCTTTCATTTTTCATTTGCCCTGTTTTCTTCTGTGTAAACTCTGTAATTGGACTAGGGGAAAAAAAGCATTTGAACACGATGTATTTTACCATTTAAGCCTGTACATAATCTTTTTCTTACACAAGGTTTTCTGTGCCTGTATAACAACTGAAATAACAAATGAGCAGAAAGAGTTATTTAGAAGGAAACAGAAAGAGACTCTCTAGCCAGCACAGAAGCCCTTGAATGCCTTTCACCATTCCTCCTGAGAGGCACCTGAGGTGTAGGTAGCCCAGAGGGGCTTGTCACAAGCTTTCAGTGCCTGTGGCAAGTGTACATATGGGAACTGATGCTCTTCCATCACTGACACATTTCCTGAACACATCCAAATGTCCTCTTCCAAAAACCTGTCTCCTTTGAAACTGTTTATCACAGAAAGACAAAGAAAGATAAGAAAACTCTAGTTAAACTTAATGAAACTTAAAATTTCATGGACATTATTGTGAAAACTGGCCATTACCATTGCTCTCTCTTTGAAAAGTCATTCTACACCTTGATTGAACATTTGCCATCACTTGAAATCCTCCTCTCCCCAGCCAACCTAGTGTTTAGACTCTACCAAGGTCCACATAGGAAGAAAAGCATCCCGAAAACTCCATGGCTTTAAAAGCCTCTGTACAGTCATCACTGGCAACTCATGTACATCTGATTAACTAAAATATCAAAACAATTAAGGGATTTAACAACGAAATGTGCATTAATTGCAACTGAAAGTCCATGACTAAGTCTGTAAAAACTTATGCCACCAATACCATTCCATAGGTTACTTTTTCATTATTAAACCAAATTCTTCACACATAAGTGGAGGAAAAAGAAAGAAAAACCACATATTTTGCATGCATTTTAGCAACAGAAAGAATATCTTCAGGTTGGCTCTAACATTTCACTTCTGTGAAAGGGGCACTATAGTTTACAAAACTAATGATTCTGTGAAAAAAAATTTTAAACATTAACTAATTAAAATATTTTAATCAAAGATTATTAATATTTCTACCCCCTGAATAAGCTTTGAAAGGATTTAATCCATAAAATACTACAACATAATGGAATTAATGATGAGGTTTGACAATTCCTATAAATTGAGCAGCATGATTATCTGCACTTCGTTAAGTGCATTAACATATTAGGTAAAATACTTACAGTCGTATAACTCAATTTACTGGCCCTGGCAAATGTTGTAATGCATCTCACAGCAAATCCAATATGCCAGCAGAATGTGTGGCAACGCAAGTGGCAGAGCACACGCTGACATACTGCCTTCATCTGGCTCACGCCTGAACAGCGCAGCAAAATGGGGCTCAGTTTGTGCTTTATTCCCCTTATCCATGGGAACTCTGCAAAGTCACCAAAGACTCTGATGAGTTATATAGCCTCCCATTCTACCATGAAAGCAGGGTTTCATGATACTCATACCAAACTTCAGCTTACACTTTTATAAAATGAAGGTTGCTTATTTCCTGGGACTACACAATACCATTATCTCATCATTCTGGGGCCTAAGATATTCTGAGATTTGCATGCTGTATTAAAGGAAGTAGTCCACGCACAAGATAAATAGACACCCACCCACCCTCAAAATAAAGCAAAATAGGTAAAAAGGAAAATAGGAATCCCTACAAAAAATAAAGAACTTCACCACAAGTTTAGTTTAGACTTTTTGTTCCCATTTTTAAAAGGAAACAAATCTTGACTTGGCACTCCTGAAAACAGGTGTGGTTGATCTTACTTTAGAGAGCTTTAACATTGTCAGGAATAATTACATCATACAAATCTCATGGATCACTTAATGACAGTTAAACATTTACAGCATAAATGTTTGTAGGAATCATCGAGGTGTAGAGATTTTTTGTTTTTCTTAGCCCCCCCTCCCTCTCTTCCAAAACATCAACAAATTTCCCAGGTGCATGCATTTCAATGGATTCGGTCCTCAATTTTGAAATCTACAACCCCCTTGTTCTTGTGTTTGCAAGGGGGTTGAAATTTTGTTCCTCTCTATGACAACCCAGTCACAGCACTTCGGCAAGCAGCCCAAGGAGAAGATGACTTCTGAAGGCATATGAAGGGCAATCTGCATTCCTGCATGCTGCTGTAGAGCATGCTCCGGATGGACGTGGCAGGGAAATTTTGGGATGCATACAGACACAGCAACACAGGGATTTATCTGCATGACACCTCTGCTACTCAAGGGTATTGTTGCGTAACTCATTCTCTTGATTAATTGTCTAGTCAAAATATCCTGCTTTTATGGACAATATTAAAGACAGACTGGCATTTTTGTTAGAATGTCAGCATTTTAAACAATTATTTCTCTTTCAGTTTCTTCTAAAAAGTGATGAAAAGTCACTAATCATTATGTATTTAAGAAAGCAGAGGAATAAACAACGCTATTTTCATCATACAAAACTCTGTCCTTGAGAGGACCCAAGAAACAGTTTGTTTTCCGGCATGAGAAAAAAAATACCTTTTTTCATATGCTGTGAGGTTTCAAATATGCATATTTCTGCCATCCCAGTTTAAAGTGGTGGTATCACAGCTTGCAATTTGCATAAAAATCATGCATTTATAACAGAAAAAAAAAATCAATGAAGGAGTCTTTCCAAATATTAGTGAGGCATACACATATGCCTGTTTTTTCTGAAACAAATAAGAGCAATTCTTTGAAATACTATTCTTTGAATAGAATTCTCTGAAACTCTGTGGACACTTCAGTAGGTAATAAAATTGAGGGAATGACTTGTATCTGAAGGGTTACCCTAGTCTGGACATCCAAGAGACAGCTGTTACTGCTAAGCTACCCCACTGCAAGTTTAATAGCAAACATGCCCTTACTGTGACTCAGGGCACAATGTGCCCCCCCTCCTTCAACAACAGAAAGGAAATAAGTAAAACGAAGACAAGAATATCTCTTTGACATTTACAATCAGACATTCTTTGCATTTAATCTTGCAAGAATACTGTCAGTGTTGCAAAATTCAACTCAGCGAACCCTTCTACATCATTCAGATGAGCAAAGTTCAAGAATTTTGTATTAGCATGGCATAATAAAAATAGCAGCCAGTGACAACACAAACTGGTTTGTCTCAAGCAGGCTGTGGATACTTCTGTATTGAGGATACAGGGAAGAAAACAGTAGAACAAGTAGAGAAAGTCATAAAGAATAAAATGAGAAGTGAAAATCCCACTGGTAAAGCCCAGAACACATTGAAATTTAACATCATATAAAGGAAGAAAGACAGTGGGCATCTCCTACTATCATCTACCCACTGTTGAGGTAGATACATCACAGTACAGTAAATAACAATGTGCATAAAGTCACATATACATTGCATAAACACAGAATGATGAATAGCTGTTTTCTCACTTTGCTCTCTCTCCAGAGAAAAAAAAGCCCAACACTGTCTGCTTTAACAGTTTCTCAGATCTCAGTAGGACTGCCCAGGAAAGTAGATCATATATCATGGACATACACCATTTATTAACAGAATTTAGCCTATGGAAGGAAGGAAAGATAATTATTGGGTAGCATTAATCTTTATGATTATTTTTTTCTGATAGCTATTACCATTCAGACAAAATTGTTGAAAAATCTTGAAAACAAAGTCTCAGTTGCATTTGTTCATTTTTTATTTTTAATATCAGAAGGCATAATTGCAAATCCATTCATTTTCTGTTTCATTTTATACCTTTCAAAAATAAAATTATACTGAAATCTGAACAAAATATGCTTCAGCTGTAATAGAGAAGTTTGTACAAAAATCATAATGCAATTTCCCTCTGTCTCAATTCATAAACTATCAGTCATCAAGAGTTCTGAAGAGAAATTCCAAATTTCATTTAGGGCTAATCTAATACTTGAAAGACCATGGGTTATGTGACTGAGTCAATGGGTTCATGTGCAGCTGGATGATAACAAGAACCGAGCCTGGCTAAGGTACTAACCTTTACCCTCAAACTACCAGTACCACTGGCTCTCCAGTACCTTGAAGAATAAATGCTCTCAGGAAGGGCATACAGGTATACAAGATACATTTACAAGTTCAAATCTCTGCATTCTGCTCTTAGTACTTAGATAGCACGCAACAGTAGTTACTACCAAAACTGATATATCAGCTTTGCATATAGAATACTAACATTCATAATAGAGTTTTTAGAAGACTTTTGGATGAATAGGTAGAAACTGGGGAGTATTGAGAGGGAACAGACTGTGGAGGATCAAAAATAATGAGTAGAAGGAATAGAAAGAAACAATCAAAATTCAGCACTGGAAAAGGCTAACAAACGTGCTCTAGAAATGTCTACTAGGGTTTAATTTGGATAAGATGATTCTCTTCAAAAGGAGAGGGACTGTATTGAATAGAAAGACTGGAAATTTTGAAAATGGTATAAAATTATCTGAAATAAACAAGAGCAGAGAGAGGAGACAAAGTATTCACAAAGATAGATAAACAAGTATGTCACAGAAAAATATTGACTATTGACAAATACAGTGGAGAACAGGCTGGCAGAAATACCTGGAATTGCTCACACACATCATTGAGTTCTAAATCAGCTGTAGCCATTTGTTAATAAACTTTGAGTGTCAGAACAGATTGCTTTTGGAAATAATTTGCTTGATACCCAGCAGCCAACAGAAAAAAGCTTACAATTTGTCAGGATGCATAAAGATTGGGGCTGAGAATAAAAATGAGATTACAATGACACTACATAAATGAACAGTAAAGTCATCAGTCATGGCTACACAGCTTAACAGAGATATAAATGAAATAAAGGATCCAGAAAGTGACAACAGAAACCATCAAACTGCAATTACTTCATATCTTCTAACCCAGAGTTAAGTAAGAAGGCACATTATAAAGGAGGTTTACTGGATTCTCCTGCGTACCATTTGTAGAATCCAAACAAGAGCATATTTAACAAGTGAGGTTAAAATGGTAACAGAAAGAAATTATAAAACATATTTTATAAATATAAATTAAAATATAAATTTTCATCCTTCAGGAAGTCTAAGTATCAACCACTAAATACCTGGGGTTACAGAACACTCCTTGGATAGGTATTTCTGCCAGTGACTAAGTAAGATTTTGGTGTCTTTCTGTTCCATATATTGAGGCCACCACTGGAGACAAGATATTGACTCGCAGTGTCTGACGCAGTCTGACAGTTCCAGTGTTTCATTGTTTTATCTGCAGCCACAGATCACAAAAGAGCTGATACTAAGAGTATATTGCTAATATCAATCATGAGGCATTGCTCACATGATTTTTAAAAGTTACAGTTCTCCAGGTAGAAAGCAAAGCCTTCTAAAAAACTGCTAAATATTTAAAACTAATAGAAACCATTTCAAGACAAAAAGACATACAGAGAGACAAATTAAATTTTCTCAGAAAACTCAAGGGCCTCAACAATTTGTCTTTATCAGGTGTACCTTCTTAACATGAATAAGGCTACTGATTCTAGACCACCGAGACTGGGTCAGCTGGTGAGAGCATGATGATAATAACACCAAGGTTATGTGGGTTCCGTCCCTGCATGGGCCATTCACATAAGAAATGAGTTTGATGATCCCTGTGGGCCCCTTCCAACTCAGAATATTCTGTGATATCAGAAACTGTTCTTCCTGACAGGAGCATAACCAAGATTATAATTCAAATGCTGTGAACCCTTCGTCATGTTAACAAAAGAATCATGTAAATACAGCCCAAGTCCATGTCACCATGGTCCTTCCTGTCACTTTTACTCAGACAGTGCCCTTAAATGCAGGCTTTCCTTACAAAAGTCTGTGCATGCCAGGAAAGCAAAACCATTAAATGTTGTGTTGGCAAAGTTCACTCACACAGGCTCTGATCAAGGCTGTGCCATAGTCTGCCTGTTTGATCCCTGATTCATTCACACCACTGCAATACAGAAGGTGCTTGGCTGAATCTTGTGTGAAAACAAGCTTCCTGCAGAAGTGACAATAACAGAAGTTTGTATAAAAAAAAAAAATAAAGGACAGAGGAACTCAGTTCTTGACAAAGGAAGGGAAAAATCTCACTTACGGCAAAATCTGAAAAGCTTCTGGGACTTATTATTAACAGATTTTAATTTTTTTTTTTAAACAATTAAACACAACCACTGTGGAAAAAAAGCTGTCAATTTTTTTCCAATAGTTGTCCCCTGCCTTTCACCACAAAAAAATCATAATACAAAAACAAAGCATGGGTAGCTTTATTCAGACCACAAATCCTATTGGGTATCCTTAATGATTTTCCTTCTACTATCCACTTTACAGATACTTTTCCTTAACACAAGAAAACCCACTGGTATTAATTGAGTTAAAATCCACTTCCTGTTAATGGGACTGTGTGAAATTTGGTCATAAACAACTAGAATGACTACATTTTGATTTAGACATTTCCTAACTTTGCTTTCACATGAGTTTTTTAATTATGTGTGATTGTTTGCTCTGGGACTCCTTCTTGCAGAAGAGAGTCACAGACTCTTTGAGGAGCTACAGGCTCAATGGTAATACATACCAACACACAGAACAGCAACACTTGAGAAATTTTATTCCTGTCATTTCAATGATCGGATGATGCATTAAACCCTATATACTTATCTTCCTTTTTATTTCAGAAATTTTAGTAACAGTTTATATGGCCAGAAAAGATCCTTTATAATCGTAGGTGTCTCAAGCATAGCATAGGCTACAGTTTAAGCAATGATTTCTAAATCTGGCCTTTCTTTTTAGAAAGATTTCACCTAACAATTTAAACCTCAAATAAATATACCACTGTCCCTTAGTACTTTTAAGATGCTTTTTTACATCTAATATTAAAAAGCACACCTTACATCTTATTTGAAATGGTTTCCCTAAAACCACTAAGACTCCAGTCTGCAAAGAGCAAAGTGCTCCTCATTTGAAAAAAGAGTTTTCTTCATGAAAAAGCATGTTTGTTATGGCCATCACACACTATATTTCAACAATTTTTTTTTTGCATCTAATTTTTAATCTAATAAGACTATTTTTTTAAAATTAGCATCATCACATTTATATTTTTGTTTGTATTTATACATTTTAAAAAATTGAATTAGATATCATGACTAAGTTAAGAGGTTTGAAATGGCTACAAACAAGCCATTGTACTAAAAGCACTGCTGAAATAAACTTTCCTGGGCATCTTCATTATTCTTTGAATTTGTGCTCACAACCAATGCAAACATCTGGTGTTCACACAAAGCAAAAAGTCCTACTACAGAGACTTCTGTAGTACTTATATTACTGTAGCTAGTGAGCTTTCTATAGGACATTTTAAAAGTGCCTTAACTAAATGACTGAAAAAGAAACCCCTCAAGAGCTATTAAAGTCTCTCTTCCGACGATTACTGGAGGGTCAGAGAGCATACCGAGAAAGTATGCTTACTGCTCCAAGATATCTCCCTAAAACTATAGAGAAAAAAACATTATAGCTAAAGATTATCACATTGATTAGCACCACTGTGAGAAATGAAAATAGTCCTTCATTTTACATCCCTAGAAATTACACTGTTCTTTATCAGGTACTAATTGGTACAAATATTAAAAACTGCTGGAATAATTTTTAAGCTTTTGCAATATTAATACACCTACCATCTGATTTTGTAATTTTTCAACATTACTTTGAAGCTCCTGTAGCCAATTATATAGTGTTATTATTAATTACAGCTTGCAGCTTGAAATACAGCGCTATCAATAGAGTTTTATCTGCATAAATATGAAAATAAAACTTAAAATTGAATTAAACTGTTTACCCTTAGTGAGGGTATGTTTGAATATTATTAGTTGTGAAAATTAATTTGTTATGCCTGAAAACAGCCTTTAGAGCAGAAATATCTCTGGGGAAAAGGTTACATTTCATGTATTGTATTTCTTTCATCTTCATGTTGCAAGATTTTTTAATCTTCTATTAAACACTATCTTGGGGGTGGGGGAGAAGTCCATTCATCTTACTTAACAGAATACAAAAAGTGTTTCTGAAGTTTCTCTGTTCTTAATGATCAGCTCTGTTACCTGCCTTTATCATTTTTACCTCCTCTTCCAAGAGTTTCATAAGTGTTTCCTGCCAGTACCGATCACCAATTGACCAATAGTGGTGAATAAAATCTGTCATGTAGCATTTCATATATTATTTGTAGATTTGTTACATTTTCCAGTACAAACATTGCACTAACTGAGCAAGTATTCTGAACTCAAAGAGATTTGTCCGAATCAAATGCTTTTGTATTTTGGAAAAAAATAAAGGGAAAAGCATCCGATGATTTTCTCTCTAATGGTAAATTCATTTGGTGTCTAATAACAGGGGGAATGAACCATTAAAAGAAAGTTGGATTAGAAACTTTCCAACATTTATTTGGTCAAAGATAATGAACAGTAAGTAAATAGAAGACTAATATTTAGCATGACAGTTTAATGAGGCCGTGGTAAAATGTGCTTCCTTTTTTTCCCCATTTTAGTTTGTATCAGTGAGTCAAGTTTCAGTTTATTGCTTAAACTCTTAAGCAGTTAGTATGAATTCATTCCTTTGGTCAATGTACCAAAATGATTTGATCATGATGTCAAAATGATTACAACGGTATCATTAACTTTTTAATGGGAGTAGAAAATTCTATAAATTTAATCATTGTCTTCAAACAATGCATGGAAGAATGAGTTGGAATAATCTCCTTCCAATCGTTGTCATGTAAAATATTTAATTTCCAGCTCTGCTTTGTCCCAGACAGGATCTTTGTCATTAAAATGAGAGCAGATTTTGATATGTAATATATTAGGTGACACATCAGGGTGGCACCACTTTGACCTTTTCAGCATTCCACATTTCATTTGGCAGCCTGTTTCCTCCTTTTGCTTCTGTTACTGATCAAGAAAGAGAAGTTGAACAGAGAGCAAATCAAACTGGAAATTAGAGGCAAAGAGTCAAAACTACATTAAAATATTAGTATATGAAATTAATCTCTATTTTAAAATTAGGTAAAACTCTAGCCCTTTTTCAACTCTCAACTTTAAACAACAATACAAACAATAAACAAAAAAACACCAAGCTTTCCTACTGGTATTTTCAAATCTGCTATCTCACATCCTCTCATAGACTAAACTTTTTTCAGAAGGGAATATATTAATATTTTTCACATACTTTCCTCAATTTTTTTGCTTTTCATTATGCTGTTCTTCACATTCATTTTGCTTCCAGTTGTTGGCTACTTATCTTAAGCAGGACATAAGGTACTCAGCAAGGGGTTGAGCTGTCCTGTACATCTGTATGCCAGCTGCACAAGAGGCATAGTGTCCTGATTAGGTTTCTTAACGCACAGTTTATTAACACAGAGCTGGTAAGTTTTGCTTTTGTGTGCAGTCTTATACCATGTGATGATTTCTGTAGACTCTATAGTCTCAGACCTCATAGTTAGATGCTATTCAGTTTCCATTTTAAAAGCATTTCCAGCCCTATGGCTCAGATGAAAAGTCTGAAGACGGTGGATAATAGGATCAGGCTGAAAGGGACGTCAAGAAATCATCCAACCCACCTCCCAGCCCCAAGCAAGAGCTAAGTACACTTATATAATCACTGGGCAGGTGTTTGTCTAATGCATTCTCCCAGATCTTTATCAGTGGAGGTTCCAAAATGTCCCCATGCAAGCTGGCATAAAACTAAATGTCTTAAACATTAAAAGGGGCTTCCTCCAAATCTAGACAGAATCATGCTAGAGATTAATTCCATTACTTCTGTTTACATACACTGTATGTGGATGAACAAGTGGTCCTCTACCTTACTGCAAAAGCCTATTTGAAAACATTATTTTATATCACCTTCTCTTCTTAGTCAACTCTTCTTCAGGCTAACTAAGCCCCCCTGCTCAGTTGCTCCTCACAGCCCTCGTTTACAAGATTTGTCTTTGTTCTTGCTTGCTTGAGGAGTTTCACCTTTTCTGAAGTGAGGGGCAAAACCTGTACTGAGTGAAAATGATGTTCCACAACTGACAGACAACTTGGAGGATTACTCAAATTATTTTACAGATGGTATGTCCATCTGCATGTTCCACTGAAACATGAGGAATATAGGTTATAATTTACTATCATCCTTGCATCATTTTTTTAAAAAGCATTTTCTGACCAGTCTGTCTGAATTCCTCATTGTACAGATACTTCTTGCAGAAGCCAGATGTCTTCTGGTGTCTTAAATTTGTCCTTTTCCAGTCAGTGTTCTCACATTTGGATTCTAAGGATTTCTTCTAGATACTCTCCTAGTCCTCGCCTTAGTCCTTCTGACCTTAAAGTAACCTCCAGATTTTACAGTAATCTTCATTCCAAGTCCATCTGGGTTAAACAGGAAAACATTGGCTAGTACCTGATCCAGCTTAAACAACTTCCAAATACCACACAACACGTTCTTCCGTTTAAACAGAAATAATTGCTAATTGCTCTCTGAGCAAAATTTTCTAAATAGGGCTGCGTCCAGCCTATTTACACCTAGATCACAACTGCCAAATTTGCTCAGGAGAACACTGTATGTGAAAATTGAGATAACACTACAAAATTTGAGAGATGTGACACATCAAGTGCTTTTTCTCCAGCTATAAGCTGTTATCCTGTCAAAGAAAATTATTAGATGGATTTGATACTGTTTGTTCTTGACAATTCTGCACTGGTTATCAATCATGTCCCTGTGGTTACATATGATTTACCTGATTGTTTACTTGAACATTTTTCTAGGAAATAAAAAATACTTGTCTGTCCTGCCTCCCTCTGCTTTCCTTCTTCAGAACCATTAGAGTCCCTGATACCCACAATAGCTGGTAAGTTCCTGGGAACATAGAGGTTGCCAAAAATCAGGTGTTCTAGTGGAAAACATAAATCACAAGTAGGAAAAAAAAAAATCAAACCACAAATTATGACTTATTATGCTTCTTGGTGTTACACAGATTTTTTAATATTTAGGACACCTATTGATGATTTTATCTGCTTTGGATTCACAATTCTGTTAACAATGTGTATTTATGTTACTTGTGTTAATTATTTATCAAATTACAATGGTCTTTTTCATTCCAGGATCAATGAAGATCCAACTGACACAAAGTCAAGTAATTGTGATTATAAGGTAATTACAGTTTTTGCTTGCACCCATCTGAAGTTCTCTCATACTCCTGGAAATGGGAAACAGTAAAAAGTCCTGTATTTTATTTGTTTGCTTTCATAACTCAGAACTAGCTGTGTTGCTGATGATTTCAAGAAAAAATGATTTTTTCAGCCAATGAATTCTGTGATTGTCTGGGGAAGCCAATCTATTTGCAGTAGATGAACCATCTCATTTAGATATGAACTGTGAAAGAATTATCCATGCCTTTGCTAACTCCAGATCAAAGAAACATACACCAGACAACTTTGGCTCTCCCATGAAGACACCTAGGAGCTGACAGCAAAAATCAGAAGCTAGAAAAAGGACATTTATCAGTTAAATGATTGAGCATATTACATACACTGGTTCCCTAATGTCGACAATGGCTGCAGTTTCGTTCTACAACCAGGTTTGTACAAGTAATCACTTACCTTTCTGGTTCAAGCATAAGTACCTGAAACACACATGTGCCTTCCTGTACGATAGAGATGCTCTCTATATTCACACGCACTTAGTGAAAGTGGGAGACATTATCATATTTTCTCACCCAAGCTGATTCAAAAGAACTGGAGTTTATATGTACATGCCCTGAAAGTCAAATCTAGTAGATTAACCCAGGTTTTCTGAGGAAGGCCAGGAAGATTGTTTGCAGGGGCAGTTGTATGTCATTTAACACTGTTCTTGGTCAAAGACCAATTCCACCCTCTTTCAAACCACCTGCTACTCATCATCTTATTCCTTGGTGTCCAAAACCTACAGTTCCTGACAAACAGCCATTTTTGTCAGGCCAGAAAAAACTATGAAAGTGTGAAAAAAAAAATTTTAAAAGGTCAAAGGGACTTAAATATACTTCTCATAATGCCTGTATTTGTACAGCACATTTTATTATGGAGGAAAAATAACAAAGTTATGTCTTTTACTTCAGAGTGGAGGGATTTTGTTGTTTTTGAAATTCACCAAAATTAAAACCTCTAGGTTTATGCATGCTGGAACATGGAAAAAGCTCTCACTGGACTACAGTTTTCCTAAGCTAAATCAAAAATTGCATTTCCTCAAATCTTGCTGTAGTTCAGCAGATGGTTGCTCTTTGCCCCTAACTCATCAAGGAGCTGCCCTTTCCAAAAGGGTCAAGAGATATACATTTTCTGCCTCTCTTCTTAAACTGCTGCCAGAATCATCACCTTAGCAGACGAGCAAGAAGCAAAATCATCCACTTGAGTCCGGGTAACACGCCCACGGTGTTCTGATCACACTGCACACACCTAAGCAGAACCCAGCGACGCTCTGCAACTCGGCAGCTATAAATACCAAACCTGATAAACACACACTCACCAATTTCTCTGGAGATCTGGGTGAATGCCTCCACACCACTCTCTCCATAGTTGCCTTCAGAAGCCAGCGTTGAGACATAGTTCCACCCAAGGGCCGTCACAATGTCAACCATGGCCTGTGCCTGGTAGGAGTCTGGTGGGACCACTCGAGAGAAGTAGTCATACCTGGTGTTATCGCTCAGTTCGGGAGCTGTAGATGCATAGCTGATTTGAGGTATCTGCAAACAGAACGACAAGTCATGCAAGCCAATCTAATAACATTTTACAGTATTTACTTGTACGTTTGAAAGGCTTATAATAGATTGTACACAGGCATTGTGCAGAACCAAATATCTTGTTTTAATTAAATCAGCTGATCAGAAAGCGTCTCAGATTTTGTATAATGTCAGTCGAGCCTTATTGTGTAACACTCTCACCAAGAAATAATACATTCAGCCTTGCTCCAGATCTCATGAATCTTGACATATAAATGTAACAATTTTTTTTATTCTGGCTCTAATAGAAACAAGTGAAGTGAAAAAATAGGGGGGAAAAGAAAAAGGAAGAATTCTTACTATTACTACAGGAAATGAAAAGGTCAGTTATGATGACTGTGATTCTTGAAATTTGACAAATAAAATGTGGATTATTTCCATTTCCTTGTTTTATTTATGTACATGAATATGTGTGTTCCCATTTTATAACTATTTTTCAAACTCTCTCTGTCATAGGTTTTTCATTTTGCAGTTTTAATAGTGCATTGTGCATGATTTAAGAACATGAAGGCTCTGTCTTAAACAGAAAAAACTATCTGATAAAAAAAACCCACACTTAAAAAAATTACCTGTATAAGATACCACACAGAGAAGGAGAAAGGTTACAAGGATGGTAAATTTTGTAGAAAATACCTCAACATTCTTAATAGAAACAAACCTAAATAACTAAAACCCATTTTAAAATACATTATTATTCTCTTAGGAAGAAAACCAACAAGGGTGATTTTCTGTTAACTCTTGCCTTATATAGGTGGTTCAGCAATGTCCAGAAGAGACATTGCAAGAAATACTTACTTATTTTGAAGAATATTTTAGTGCAAAAAAATTTAATTAACGTTTATGCTAACTTAAAAGGAGAATTATTTTCTTATTTAAAATGGTAAAACTGATTAAATAGTCATTAGTTTGAAACAAAAGATACTCCAAATATTTCACTGCATTGTGATTTATATTAATAATAGGTGCTTAATTCATGTCAAAAAGCATAAAACAGTCTTCAAGAAAGCAATCTAAATGGAGCTCCTAAGCTGATCCTGTTGAGAGCTGAATTTAGGAGCACCAGGCAACAAGTGATCTGGTAAACACACTATCATATTAGATGTTAGAGCAGAAGGTTTTGGTGCAACTCTTATGCCCTGTACAGTGCTTCCTCATCAGTACAAACTGGAAAAGGGATTTGGGGCAAATGTAAGGAATTCAAAGAGTCTGGCCATTAACCATACCTGCATAGACAGTGCAGACTCTTACAGCCTGAAAAAATAGTTCATTGCTTAAGTGTTGGCACAATCATCTCTCATTCAGAAACTAAAAAAATAAGCTTTTATGTATCTTGGCTGTATTCTTCTTTAGCAAATTTTCTACACATGGAAATGCCTCAGAATAAAAATCTTAAATGTTGTTATAATAACAATCAAAGAGAACAGAAAAGAAAAGGAGAGGGGAGGATCACAGAAAATGTTAGAGCTTATATTTCATGGAAATCAATATTCCTAACAGAGAAAAGATACACCAAGTAAAACTAAAGGACAAATTGTTCTTACAAAACTTGCGTTGTATAAATTCTCTTTTTTTCAGAAAGTGTTTGAAACATCTTTATCTCTGTACAGACAAAATATTTTTGGCCTGTAACAACACAATTTAATACATATTTAGAGCACATATCACTGCCTTTCCAAACTTGCTCTATTACTCTCGAAAACAGTCTTTTTTTTTTTTTTTTTTACAGATGGAAAAAAATAAAGGCAACCTTTGTGATTTTACTCATTTTGCTCCTTGTTGTTCCATTTCACAAATATTATGTTGTTGCTCTGCTGAAAGTTATTTCGTCAATAATGTCAATAAAATCAACACCAGTAAGAAATCCTTTAGATTGATACTTTGGCATTGACAATCTCAAAGCCCAGACCACAGATTTATACCCATTAACTCTCTCAGTTCCCGTTTCTCTTCAGGCATGAGATGAATAACAAATCCTAGATATGTGTTTGTAGGAGAATTGTTGGTTCAACCACAGCAATGAGATGTTTCAGATCAATAGAGATATTCTATGTGCTACGAATAACACTTTTTTGGAGCCCTGGAAATTGCAGAGAAGAGATTTTACTTTCCTACTTTTCAGCTCTTTACAGTTCAACTTCTTCCCTAGAGTTATTTCTAATAACAGTGGAAGAAAACAGAAGGTAAATACAATACAAACACAATACCCTGAAATCACTGGGCACACTAGTAAGCTTAAATCACTGCTGTTTTATAACATCTGCCAGCTTTTCACTAGCAGGAAAGAACAATATCCCATGTGAAAGTAGGGAAAAAGACACTCTCTAAATAGCAAGCCAACCTTAAGTTTGGAGGAAAAAAAACAGTTCTTGCAAGGAAATACATAATTATTCTCCTCATTTCTTCTTGTAGATATCCCTCATGGTTATAAAGAACACTACGTTCAAGAATTTTCTCCTCAGAATTGCAGATCTCCCACCCACAAATGCTTCATGGACTTCTTTTTTTGAAAGTCGTTTATGCAAAAGTAAATAGTAACTTCCTTCCTTGCCTGCTTGTAAATGTACAATTGTATACAGGGGAGGTCTGAAAAATAGCTTTAAAATTTGATAATTTGGGTTATGCTCCAGTTACACAGGAAGTGAAAAGACTCAGAATGAGACTCAAATTTTTTGGCATGAGGTCAAATTCTTTGGATATAGTGGTTCAATAATCCATGAATGAAAAATATATACATTAAAATGTAACAACTCTAGTTACGGACTGTAGGTTTAATAAAGCATTTTACATGTCCCCAAGTACATTTTACAAGATGGAGCATAATGCTGCCTAAGCAAGGGAACTGTTATGCTCTATCAATTCAGTAATGTGTGTTTTTAAAACTCCCTAAATACAGACTGTATTTCTACTTTAAGTTCCATTGGTCTCTTGAGACATAAATTTGCATTTTGAAAGAAACCTGTAAAGAAGGAGTTTTATTTCTCAATCTAATTTTTCAAAATAAAATGCAATACCTGTAACATTTACATTGTATTTAAGTGGTATATACCAGTGTTAATAGTGTATTTCCTTCTCTTTTGGGGAAAAAAATTATTATATAATCACATTTGAATTGATTCTTGCACAACAGCTGTCACATTCACTGACAATTGCTAAAAGCATTCATGTTTGACTGTTCATTGATATAATTTTTCTATTCTTTCCTGCCGTATGGTTTGGCTACTGTCTCCCATTAACCTATAACCTGCTGATAAACTCTTAGTGGGTGACAGACTTGAAGTCTCTGAAATTATTATACAGATGAATTCATAGAAGCCTTGTTTTTATTATTTTTAAACCTTAAACTATCTATTAAATACTTAAAACCAAAAAATCCTAGTGTGATGTTTTAAAACAATATCCAGTTTTAGTTACGTACCGGTCTTAACCCTGATACTTACTGAACTACTGCCGAAACTACTAGTGATCCCTCAGTCCTTTAATCTAAGTCAGTGGTGGCTTAATTTCATTCCATTATTCAGTCACTGGCATCAGAAAACTATTCTGTATGCTTAAAAAATAAAACAATTTGGAGAAAAACAAACAAACAAAAAAAGCCAAAAACAAAAAAAAAAACCCAAACACACACACACACACACAAAAATGCTGATAACTAAGCAGAGCACCTAATCCTTGAAGATACATTCAGGCCAAAATCAGCAGTCCAGAAGGGTCTGTTTTTCCTGGACCTTTCTGTATACATCCCCTAGCTGATTTAAAATTTGTCTCTAAAGATCTCCCCTTCCCAGAGGATTAGAGAAGATGGAGCAGGTACTTTCAGAAGGGACTGTCCACAAGCATGACTGCGGCAGCTCTTTGAAAGGGGAATGACATCAGTATGAGACATGCAGCAAGCGTTACTACAAAACAGATTTGTACTCCCTTGTGGAGAAAGTGTGGACAACTTCAGGAGTGTCAAAGGCAGCTAACGTAACTTTCCATTTATTTCAGCCAAGTGGTAAACCACTTTCAGCTCCTCATACACTGAAAACAAAAGCCACCCACTGCTCCTGAATCCAGGACTATTCACAGAGCAGCATTCCTATGGATCTGTTTGGTGGGTCCAGTGCTGGCATCCAAACCCTAAAACAGAAGAGTTGCACTAAGGATGACAGAGGAAACAACATGACCTAGTTGAGCCCTTTCAGAAGAGTGTCTTCACCAAAGCAGGCAGTTTTTAGTATGCTTTCTCTTGAATTACATGCTCTCCAAGTTTAAGGCAAAAGTTCACTAGAACCCTTTTACTGAGCTTTCAAATCCATTTGCATGCTACATTTGACAATGTAAAGCATCAGCTGGCCATTTCATATGCCATCTTCCTTTACACAGTCTTCCAGCTGAAAGCATGATTTGGGAACAAAATAGCAGACAGTGAAATGAGCAAAGCTCATAAGAAAAGCAACCTGAGAAGGGAATTACCATCATTTTTAAACATTAGACATTATGAGTTACACTCACAGAAGTAACTATGCTGTACAGTCACTCAGAGTAATGGGTTTAAATCACTCACATCTTCAGTTTCACTACCCACTCAGTCCTATCACTACTAACTTTAACATATCAGCTAGCATTTTATTTCTCTTTTCCACTTTCTCATCACTGAGGAGTCTTTTTTTTGAGGAATATTAGCAATAGCACATTAAAAATAGTAATAATTGCAACTAAAAAATTGAAGTCAATAAACTTTAAGTTAATACTACTCAATATCAACTGGCATTTTACCACCAACTAATACAGCTTGCAAAGGAGTTAAAGTACTTGGAATAAAATTTTACTGTGGAAACATGTTTTCAACTTGATGATTCTTTGAATTTTAAATGTCTATAATTAATCATTAATGGCCCTGTCTCTTCAAGATTTTTATTCCCTCTTCTGTACAGCAAGAAAGAGTTCTTTGCAAGTACAAAAACTTCACAGCAGTGAAATGAATCCTCAGGGCCTAGATATTGAACAGTTGCTGGAGGAGAGCTGAGGTCACCACACTTAGGCTATTAGTGACATTTTTAAATTGCCATCAGCCAAAGCACCATCTTAGTTTGCTTTTGTTTCTGAAAAACATCAGCCTGAAACACAGTAATGCCAAAGTAATTCAGGGAGGACATTCAAGATTCAAAAGAGTTTGATAAAGCTTAATAACATCCTACTCTACACCAAAAAATACTGAAAATGTCTTTTATTATCACTAACTATAGGAGAAGATGAAATGCACCCTGGAACATTTCTCTCCACCGACTATGAAGGGTGCCTGGGAGAGTAATTCAACTGTTCTACACACTGTGTAGAACAATAGTGTAAACAGCTACATGTCTTCCATCAACTTTCACAATCCCACTCACTTTGGCTACACATGATTATTAAGATGCCTTATGCTCAACTTCGTCCTATGACGTCTTCGTCCTTCCCTCTATGACAAACACTGGAGACGTCACCCATGCCATCATTAGATACTTCGGTTCATTCATTTCAGAATAAACCAATATTAAATCATCCTGCAAAGACCTAACACATTAAGACTTCGTAATGCCTTTGGAGATGTGAGATGCCCCATTCAATGCTCAGAGCAGCTGAGCAGGGCGACACCTCGACAACTCCACCAGCTACAAACCAATTCTGCTAGAGCTGATGTTATGGAAAAGTTTCAACATATGAGGTTTTTTGAATCAGCCTCATTTCATGGATTTCACTGTGAGGAGAAGTGATCTAAAACAATATAATTTTGTAGTAGATAAATTCATGTATTCCTTTATATTTAGAAACTCGGGCAATTCTAATCTATATTATTTAGATTAATACATTCTCCCTGGATGTTAAGGACACTCAATGACAATGTTTATCAAGTGTCAAGCAATGCATGTTGTTTAGGAATTACCACAGATTTCTATCTCCCCCCTCCAAAAAAATATGTTTATATTAACTTGAGCAAAAGCAAGAAAAACACAAGCATGCTTTTCACTCAGATGAATACAATTTAAAATGCATTTAGTTCAAAAAAGTCTAGTAGAATTTAAAAAGCTTTGGAAACAGAAAGAAGAAAAGCATAACCAGAAAGCTATCATTAGCTGGATTCACTTGGTAGGCAGGATTTTTTTAAATCCATTTGAATTATTCCAAGTCATTCTAGTTGCAGTAAATATCATAGCAGTTCCTGTCAAGGGTGCTTGCAATGCATACACCTAATGATGAGGAGGTAATGGATAGGTCATTTGAAATATTTTGGAAGTTCCACATATATTTGTACAGGTTTTGTGCAAAGATATGGGGTTTTGTGATAAAATGCAACATATCTATTTTTTGCCCCAAATACGGGAAGAAAAGTGGTCTCTCCTACCTAAATGCTTCTGAGCTGGAACAGGTAGATTATTTTACTTTTTTTTTTTCTCTTTCTATTTTTCTTTCACTCGGTTTACTTCTGCTGCCAGTTACCTTCTGAAGACATATTTCTGAACAGAACATAATTTCAATGATCAGCACTGATCTTTTAATGAAAGCACACAGACGAGAATCAATGCAGCTCCATTTGTTGCCAAAAAAGTTATTTCTGCAACCATCATAAGCTGGTCTGGTATGTGAAAAAATGCAGAGACAGATGCAATCGCTAGCCCAGTGGAAACATGGGGGTAAAATCAAACGTTCAAATCGTCTTTCATTACTAATTTCCTCTTTTTTTTCCCCCTCCACTACAAACACAGTAATTATCTATTATACTTATTTCAGAGGATATTGCTGGTAGTCAAACGGACTAGCAACTACAGTAGTCTCAATAAACTGAATTACCCTAATAAAAGTAATTTTTTATAGTTAATACATGTAATTATATAGTATCAGATAATGGGCTGAAAACTATTAAAGCTCCATTGCATCACCACCTGCCAGAAAGTATCTTTCACAAAGTCTAACCAGACATGCTACAGCAAGTGTATTTCAGTTTTATGACCTGCCGTTCTGCCCTGGTAGAACAGGATGTGATAAAGCAAGAATGTGTATAATACAAAGTATGTAATGTTAAGTGTTTCAGTTTGATTAGGTTCATCCCAGTGGGTTGAAGTAGGTCAGGGACTCATTAGAAGTCATTACTTTTAATTATATACAAGGAATACTATGGAAAATAATAATAATATGATATCCCAATCTCAAATCCCACAATAGATGCAGCATCTACAAAATAAATTCACCATTACAGAAAGTATTGCATGCACTTTAGGGCCAAACATTAAAAGAATATTTATGCATTATGAACATTTTTACAGTTGAAGTACATCTTGTCACACGGTGCAATGCTGTGTAACTCCAGAAGGATGAGAATCCATCTAAGGACAGCTTGAATTGTCATCAATGTTCTGGGCAAGAGAGTCTATCAATAAACGTTTAACAATGGCATTTTCTCAGTATGGGAGCTCTATCCCAACATTCCCACATCATTTTAAATCCTGGGGTTTTCCTCTCTGGAAACCAACTGGGTTAAGCAGTTGCACATTAAATTATCCACCATCTTTAGGCAGCCTCTTTCTAAATATTTTAAGCCCAGCTGAGGTCCAGGCACTGAATGATAAATTGAAGAAGCAGCAGATCAAATGAGAAATATTCACACTGAAATCAAATCACAAGGAGGGGGGATGGAGGGGACCTTGAGCATGGGAATTGCTGGTAGCTCTTCCTTTACAGAACCTTCTGTTCTCCAATCATCAGATCAAACAGAAAGCCAAGGATGGTCAGATGGCTTTAGGGACTTTTAAACTATTAAAATTCCCTTTCTACTTGTCCGGGAAACCCACACTTAATTATGTGTATCAATATATTAGATTTGTGTCAGACTCTGCTGAGCACAGCGTGAACTCTGATATTTCAGTTTTTCTAGCTCTACTTTCCTCATTAGAGCTTGTCATGTCAGTGTCTGGAACTCTAATCTCTTTTGATGAGTTTGAGAAAAATATACAAAAATACACATTCCTTTTAGTCTGAACTAAGAAAGCCAACTTTTTATTATTATTATTCAGCAGTAACAAATTTACCTAGCAGCTCAGACTCTCCCTCAGCCAAAATCAGGTTTCCTTTACTCATTTGATAATTCGTACCGTGGAGAGCAGAGCAAGCAATTTCAGAGCCTCGCCCATGGGGACATGCACTCGTCCACTGAAATTTTTATGATGACAGAGACCATCACTATGGAAGGAAGTATGAGATACAGGAAGAAAGGGAAAAGCATTGGAACAGACTGCCCAGGAGGTGGTGGAGTCACCATCCCTGGAGGTGTTCAATACACGATAACATGGCACTTAGTGCTATGCTCTGGTTGACATGGTGGTGATCAGTCAAAGGTTGGACTCAATGACCTCGGAGGTCTTTTCCAACCTCAGTGATTCTGTGAAGGGGAGAATGGTCTCAGCAGGATGCAAGAAGGGATGCTCTACTAAACAGACAACTCTGATCTTTGCATTCATTTTTTACTGCTGCAAGGCCACTCCAGCTTACATGACTGGCTGAGCAGTAGTGCTGTCCTTTTGCTATCCATGCTGCCACCTTAACATCACAAGATACAAGTGACTGAAAAACATCATGAGGAGGAAAAGTAAACTTTGTATTCTTGACAGCTCTCTCCACAGTTGTGGACAATGTGAAGATGTGTAAACAGGGCTCAGCTGGCCAGACACATATGCCCAGTGCTTTAGTGGGTGCTTTCACGTGTTCTACAATACACTGCCTACGCTTCAGCTATGGGTCAGGAAGCCCAGCTTTTGTAATCTCTCTCCCATGCTAATGACTTGGATACCACATATCAGAATGCATTAAGGAAATCCCTATGAGTCACCAAAGCTATGGATTCCTTTTGCAGCACATGCAATTCATATGAGATTATAAAGCATCATCTTAAATCCATAAACTACAGACTTAGAAGAAGAAAAATTAAAAGTATCCCTTTTTCATTTGTCTCCAGATGAATCTTCATTCATCCTTAAAACAATCAGACTTGGCTGTTAAACAATTTTACCTTGAGTTTTTAACCTTAAAAGTTATAAAACATTAGCCAATGCCAAGCCATTTCCAAAAAGCTCAATATTTTCTGTATTACCACAGTGAAATGCTAAGTCCAGTTGCTACCAGTAGAAAAGCTGAAAAAAAAAGCAAAACATTTAAGGAGGAGAATGAGGTGAAGGGGGAGGGAAACAAAACAAAAATACTGATCACGTTAATTATGTGATAAAAATGATTTCAAATAAAAGGAATAACCTAGTGTTCTCTTTCCTTGTGCCTAACGATGTCAGTGTCTGAAAGCTTACAAAGTACAACCTGGCTGCCAAGGGGCTAATCTTTCTTGTCCCTTTTGAAAATCCCAGGCTTGCAACACAGAAAAGCAAATGTAACTGCATTATCCACCATCTGGGGATTGTTCACAAGAATAAATATCCAGTCTTTGGCTAGAAAAAAGAAGCCTTGTAATTCAGGCTCAGAAGTACATTGTCCAAAGTACAAAAACATGCCTTGCCCTCTACCTCCATCAAAAAGTTATATTGAAACCTGCATGTCCAAGCACACACAGCAGCTTAGTATCTACCATTTCCACCAAGGTATCCTGCAGACAACTTTAGGGTCTTCATGATGAACATGGCTCTCTGGAGACTGCTCCACAGTCAAAGAGGCATAACAGCATAAACAGTGCTAAGATTAGCAAGACAATCAGCCTTCACAAATACCCATATTTCATAAATTTTGCCATTCTGATAGGATAGGTACAGCCTCACAAATCATACTCAACACACACAAACAGATCACAACACAAGGAGTCTATGCCCATGGTCAGAGATACCTTTGAAGTCTGAACTTATCCACCACACGTTTTGACCCTGTCAGCAGCCATGAGTAAAGTTTCCAAAAAATAATGATTGTCATGAAAGTCAGGAATTCAGAAGAAATTATTATATTTTTATATAAAAGTACTTTATGTGTGTATAATATACATACACATATGCACATGCAAATTCCATATGCTGGGCCCTTTTTCTTTCCTTTCTGATAGAGTAGTTAGTGGTTTATATTTCCCCACTGGGGAGGCCACCCGAATTTTATCTCTAAGCTGATATTTTTACTGACTCAAATTGAACAAGATGAGCTTTAAGAAAAGCACAGCCTAAAAGGAATAAGATCACTTGAAGAAACAGAGAAACCCTGTAGAGGTTTCTTACCCATACAGCAATATATTCTCCATTTACAGGAGATCATTAGAATATGGAGGAAATATTTTTTTAAATGGTGCTATTTCTTATTGAACCTATTTCTATATATAGTTACATATAAGAAGAAAGGAGAAAATGTCAGGTATACCTCATTCTTACTTTCTTTCCTCAGACATTTCAACAACCTCTAGTTGCCTCCTGCTCTCTTCAGGATGCTCTCTCTCTTTTCTCTACATGAACACCTTCTTCCCAGATATCCTTTTTCCTTCACACCTGTTTTCCCTACCTCTTCTCACTCTCTTTTCCTCAACCACAACTAGACTGAACTCAGAAGGAAAAGTAGACAGTGGTTGGTTCCTAAAGAGTGATTTAGTATACTCAGTTTGAGCTCTGCTTCTCTCTTTGGAAGCTCATGCTCAGAGATACTCAGTGGAAAGGGCAAAGGGGAACTCCTCTTCTGTGAAATACAGCTGGACAGGGTCACTCCTCACTCTCATCTACTGAGTAAGGCTTCCTTTCCCACAATAGATATTTTTGCTTTCCAACTGCATTGGGAATACATCCACAAAGTCAGCAAAAGCAGTATTTGATAAAGGAAAAAAGCCTATATTGGATGAGCATTTCACATAATTTGTGCAATAACAAATTTTCTGCAAATTTGTCTTTTCCCTCTTTTTATTCATTGCAATTTAACTACAAATCAGTTTACTGTTATCACCACCATACAGCCTTGTCTTGAGTTTGTTAGCCTTAGCCTTCCTGTCTAGTGCAATGGAGATTTTCTCCCTAGCTATGACTCTCAAATATCTCTAAGTCCAAATACAGAATGATATATAAGTCCTTTTGAAGGTTCTTAAAAGTCCTCCTCAGTTAGCTTGATCCTGTAAGTCTGGCCACACCATCAACATCCTACTTCAGCAGCTCAGCAGGATGATGAAAGAAGAGGGCCTGAGGAGCTTTCAATAAGTTCAAAAAGCTCCCGCACTCAAATTTTTTCCCATTTCAGCAATCCCGGTAACAACTCACATTTCTGACAGGATGTCAATAGTCAGAGTCAGAGCTTGCTGACCACCACTTTCCAGTGCCCTGAGAAGCAGCTCTCCTGCCTGCCTTCCCACCTGCAGGGATCAGCTCACCTTTGCCACGCAGCAAAGCCAGGAAGTGCTTCGGTTGGCAGCCAAGGAAACCTTGGCCCTGGGGCCCCACACAAACCTTTTTTTTTTCCCACCTAAAAGGGTTGAAATGCTCATGTCAGCCCACAGTGTATTCCACAGAACTGCATCTTTCTGTAGCAGAATAAGAAACCAACTGGTTCTGTTCTACCCAAATGTTGGGAACCTTAATACTCATCAGCTGTTGGAAGATTTTTCCTATGACTGATGCAAAACACTTCTTTTTAAACCCAGCTTCAGTACAGATCTTTGGAAGATAACCCCATGCTTACCTGACAGTGCTTCAGTCTGCAGCTACTGTGTGCAGTGCATTAGTACATTGACCAGTAGTCTTTGGAAATCTCTTGTATACTGTGCACAGATGATTTGTATTAGGGACTAGAGTGCCGCTTCTGAATACTACAGCAGCTTTTGATGAGTGAACATCTTTTATTTTGAAACTGTCCTCCCTCAGTCTGTTGCTGCATATGTTAAAAGACCCCATCAAAAGCAAAATTACACTAAACTCGATTTAAAAGTGTCAAGTGCATTGAATAAACATTGGAGACATCAAAAGCCTGAGTGGATGCTCCTGACAACAAGTGGTGTGGGAATGCCAGCCTGTGCTGAGCCTGATACAATCCCATTTCTATCTACTTACTGAAATTGCTTCACAAATACATTTCTGTATATCAATGTCACCTATCCAGTTCCAGGCACCAGAAGAATTGGTTTAAAATTGCCAGCTGAAAGATATCAACACATTTTTTTCCATGAAATATCAATGTCATCTACATCTCTTTCAAAGAAAAAAAAAAAAAAAAGAAAAAGCAACCCACACAACTTTGAAGCATTTGTTTTTGATGTCTTTAGTCTGTCTTCTCTTTCACAGTTTGTAGATCTTACTTTTTAATCACAAAGGCTACAAAGCACTGAGGTTTATTGAAACAGAATTTGTGGGTTCTGTCAACATGTGAGCTGCCTACATAACAGAAGTTCATCACCTTGGAATGGGATTCATATGATCCTTAATGAGCTAGCCAATCAAAATACCAAGCAAGAGATGTGTCCAAGATCATATTTCTTTTGTAGCCCAAAGACGTCTTCCACACATCAGAGTGGTTCAGATTCCTTTTCTAAAAGGAAGTCTGGAGATGACGATAATGCTGAGAACTCTATTTAGTTTTTTAAGGAAAGTTAGTTGCTGCTAAACCCACATTTATACACTTGCAACTTCACTCTTAGTTGAGAGCATTTCTTCTGTGTAGGGCTGATGGGAGATCATCAAATCCCATTCCTCTGAGTTAGAAACCAGTACAGACAGAGTTATAGCAAAAGCCAAAGTGTGAAACATGACTCTTACGTCACCTTTAGCATGTATACAGCCAGAACCAGCTCTCCCAAAGGATTACTCTAACACTGAAACACTGGCCCGACTGAGATGGGAAGGAGTCTCTCAGCCTCCCATGGCAGCAGGGCCCTGCCTGGATTGGTTACATAAAGCTGGAAAACAAGCACAGGAGACAGAATTGCAGAGCTCCGTTCTATATCCGACCTGATGCAGGTGCCAGGGTCTGGCCTTGAATTCTTGAGGTACGTTTGACATTGAAAAAAATATTTGCCAAACATGTAGGAAATAAGGTAACTGACAAGGTGACAGCCTCCATGGGGAAATACAGTCACAGAATTGCAAATTCTAAGAGAACTTCACTGGCCAAAATTAGACAGCAGAAGTTTCACAGATCTGAGAACACCTCTACAGATCACAAACTGAGATGCCCAAATGCCCCTTTAGGCACATAAGATGGTTCTGTGAGGTCTTAATTTTTCTCTCTGGGCTAGATAGTCCAAATATAACTCTTCAGATCTATGAAAATAATTAAGGGATACAGTTATATTATGCAGTTTCAAAATGAACCTGCAAATCTTCTGTGTCAGATTTCTAAAGAATTGCAATTTCACTCCCTATTAGAATAAGAGAATTTCTGACAGAATTCCCCATACAAGTGCATAAAGTTATTTTCTATATGTCTGTACATCAATCAGTTTCTTATCTCTGACCATTTTTCGCTTTCCATGCTTTACATTTTAGCATATATCCTTTCCACTCACTCAAGTCAGCTGAGCCAATAATTAACAATATTTCAGTTGTGAGCAAAAAAATTTTAGCTTTATATACACAAGTGTCACAACAATCAGACTCTAACAAAGAGTGAGCTGTTTCAAATGAACTTCTGCATGCACAGAGGAGAGTTTTGTACAGAATATGCAAGAGCAAAAGCAGAGATACTTCCAGTGCCGGTGCTGGAAGCCGATAGGCCCAGATCCCCTCTACCACCCTGGTGTCAAAGCAAAGGGCACCTCCAGACCTGACCCTCTGCACAGCCTGGTGCACACAAGCCTCAGCGGTGGAGTCTCCAGAGCCTGCTCTGTTCTGCAGCCAACTGCAGAGCAAAACCCGATTTTCAGGCGGGCAGTTGGCTGCAGAAAGTCAGGCCCGGGTGTTCTGCCCCACTAGCCAACAACTGGAGAACACAGGTGGGAACAGCACACGGTTCCCCACCCCAGCGCAGCCCGGCTGGAGGCAGAGCACAGCCACAGCAGGCTGGAGCTGCTCGGCTCACCCCGCTAGAGTGCAGGCAAAGGCTTTGCCTTCTCCTCAGTACCCTGAGAATGAAACCTGCTGAGCTTCTGTGATTCAGGGAGGGTGCTAGCGCTGTTGGCCCTCCATCCAGCCCTGTGGGATCGCAGCCAGGAGCTGCACACACACAGAGATACGCTGTGTGGGACATGTGGAGCATCTCATAACTGCGGCAACAGAAAGAAGGCAGCACTTCTGGGACATGTCCTTCTAGTCAGGGACACGAGTGAGAGGGACATCAGTGAGAATGAGACACTAAGCACACAGGTAGTACCATCACTTTAAGGCTTATAGACTGTTATAGGGGCACAAAAAAGCTCAGCAACTACTGGTAGCTGGCTAGACAGGAGATTATTTAAATCTTTGCACAAGGACTAGACCAACCATTTTATACCACCACTTTTCCACATGGTTATTTTTATTTTCCCCCCTCCCACAACAGGACTGCTCACTTCAAACCACAAATCATTGCTATTATTAGTGTTATTTTCACATCTTTTCCTGAAAGAAGAGAAACAAACATAAAAGCCCTCTTCAGACCTCTGTTTCAGTTTGGATGCATCCAGGTCACAAAATACAGAAAGCAGAAGAAGCCTTTTTGCATGGGAATTACTGGGTTGTCCTCATGCTACCATTTCATCATAAACTGTGGAAGTCTCAGCTCCACAGAAAAAACTTCCAGAAAGGTAATTAGGAATCAGGCTCTCATGTGATGTAACCTCTCCTTACTACAGTTTTTGAAGATATAAAACAAAACTAATGCAACTTTACTATATTCTACAGAGAACAAGATGCTCAAGTCTCAAACTACTTAATTTTACTATTTAAGTATTTATTAAGGTCAAGGAAGCTTTTCACAGATGTGGAACTTTACCTGAAAGCAGCAGTTAAAAACTCAAAATAAAACAGATGATCAGAAATGTGATCTTCTCACACATTTTTTTTTAAAAAATCTAGATCCACACCTACATATTCTCAAAAAATAAGAAGCACTTAAGATTTTTCTCACACTACATCAGTTTCCACCTCTTATCTTACTTCAGCTCATACCTGCTGTAGAAATGAAATCTAAGAAAAAAATTATCATTTTCCAACCTACCAGTTAATAATAAATTCTTGATGTATAGTCAGAGCAGATCAATCTGTTTTATCTGTTTGGAATGCAAAAAGCATCATGTTAAATACTGAACTCTCTCTCAGAGTGTGAAAAAATATATTCTCCTTTTCATCAATTGCAAATATTAAATCTAAAGAACAGTTGGAAGGTAGAGTCTGAAATACCTGCTTTGATTAGTCAACAGATGTTCTACAGAGTCAAAACTTACCGACTCCCTGCGTTTTGATTTTTACCGTTAACTCAAACAATAACTAAATAGAAATCTAAGCTTCCCCCACAACTGACTACAGCCACAACAGCTCTCTAAAAACCAAGCCTGCTCTAATGCTTCATTATATCTGCTTGAGGGAAAGATTCCTATATCTCAGATAATTTGCACCTGCTTGTATGAGTCACCTGTTAGTACAGCTGCTTCTTAATGATAGTGCCTTGCAGCTGAGATAAGAGTGAATTCAACAACTAAAGATCAAGAGGTGATTTGAGAGTCTAATACATCAGTTTCTTCCACTGAACAGAAAACTTATTTCCTTATAAAAATAAAATCATTACATGATCCAATAGCTAAAATGAGGAAAGAAAAACAATTAGGACTAGAAATAAGATAAAGATATTTAATGTTGAACATAACAAATAACTGCAAAACTTTGCTGGACTCTACTTCTTGATATCTAGTGTAAAACAGCAAAGCACAGAGTCCAGACTTCAGGTCAGCAGACTTTAACTTACTCAGGAAACTGTCGGCTGTGATCTTATGGCAGGTCTGAAAAGTAAAGGAGCTCAGGGAAGTTGGCAGGTCTGTCAGACAGCCTCCTACAACTGCAAGAGCAGTCCTTGAGAATATTCAGGAAGATCATCAAATTTATCACAACATCTGCATGACTGAAGAGGGAACTTATGGCATTAAAAGGCAATACACAGGATGAGGATGGAGGGGCCAGGAACAGGAGTTTAAAAACAAGTCATGCCAGACCACCCTGATATCTCTCTAGAGTATAGTGATGGGATCTGTAGTCAAGGATAGAGCAGGAGATGTCATTTACATTGATTTTAGCTTTTGGCTCTGTCTTACACAGTATTCTTGTATCCAAGTTACAGCTTTATAATCTGCTGGTGAACAAATGGACAGGTAAAAATCCAGTCAAACTATCTGGGAAGGGTCACGACTAAGGGGCCACACCCCCATCTGGAGTCTGGTTAAAAAGTTGACTACCACAGGGGTCTATTCTGGAACTCATTGTGCTTAACATTTTCACCAGTGACCTGCAGGTTTCTGAGACAATGGAGTGCACTTTCATCAGGTTTGCACATCACACCAAACTGGGGGAAACAGTGAACACACTGCAGGACAGGGCTGTCATATAAAAGGACCTATACAGGTTTGAGGAATAGGCCAAAAGGATCCTTATGAAACTCAATAAGGACAAATGCAAATCCCTGCATTTAGGAAGGAAATGGTGCTTGCAATGATGCAGGCTGGAAACTGGTGCATGGGGAGTGGCTCTACCGAAAAGACCCTTGAAGACAGCAGCATGAGATTGTAGCACCCCGGCAGCAAAGAGGACCAGAAATGTCCTGGGCTGTAGTAGCAGGAGCAGGACACAGAAGGGATTATCGCTCTCCATTCATCACGGTGGATGATGATGCCCACTGGAATACTGTGCAAAGTGTTGGATCCCCCTGTACAAGACAGAAATGGATAAACCACACCACGTTCAGCAAAGGGCCACCAAAACATTTGGGAGCTGAAGTCCTTGTCCTGTGAGGAGAGGTTGAGGGAGCTGGGATTATTGAGCTTGGAGCAGAGCTGGCTCAGGAGGAACTAAACACCAGTCCTTCAGCATCAGGAGATACAGCCAGACTTCGCAGCCATGCGGTTGGCAGGGTGAAAGACACCAGACAAAAAAGTGGAACAATAAAGGTTCAGACTAGCTTGAGGAGAAAATTTTACATCATAAGAAAACAGTCAGACAGTGCAACAAACTACCCAGGGAGTATCTCTCCATTCTCGGGGGTTTTCAAGACCCAACCAGATAGAGACCTGAGCAACTTCTCTGATCTTATAGCTGACCTTGCTTTGAGCAGGAGCCTGGGTTATCCTGCCTTGCTGGTGACTGGATTGAGCTTTGTATTAAATTGTCCTCAGTGCTCTCTGTAGTTCATGAAGAGGGAGGAACCTCCACTGTGCAATTCACATCTAAATGGACTACTCAACCTCTACTGGAGACCTATTTGTCTCCAGTAACTGCAGAGAGATTAGATTAAAATCACAGCCTCAATAATATTCAGATATCTTTCTGTGTACCAAAGAAGCAGCAAATATTTGCCTTGATTCTCATTTAAATATAGAAGTTAAATGGAAGTAGGCATCATCTGACCTAATTTTAGTCCTTTGATATGTCCTGACAGAGGAAAGTAAATATAACACAGTCCCTGAAAACATGCAAGAACCAAAACCTATGCATATTTTGTTGCTAGCTTAAGAATTGCAGCTGCACGGTCAGGTTTTGGGGTTACTTTCTCTAAGACTTCCTGTGCAGAAAAGAAGGTATATAAAATTTCCAATAGTAAATCATGAAAATTATAAAGGAGATTTACAAAATACTGCTGAACCTTAAAAATCAAACACACATGAAAGATTTCATAGCAAATAAAGAGACTTCCAATTGTATGGGCAAGAATAGCATGCTGTGACAGCACAAAAAGGGGAATTTGCATTGAACAAAGAATTAAACATCCATGGTTACTTAAAATACGCATATATGCACATGCACAAAGTGTAGGAATAGACCACAGGAAAAAGTGAGGTCCAGCTCCTGTTGGTAAGAAGGGTAACTCTCTCTGCAGCAGCCCCAGTGCCATTCCTCTCTAGCAAAATGCCAAGGAACTTCTTGGCTTCTCATGCATCCTGATTTTGATAGTACAACACAAGTAAAATAAGGTTAGGCACGTGTGCACCTCTCTCTGCTAAGGTCCAGTTCCCAGAGGTACATGGTGTTCTCCCCTGAGTGAGAGGCACCACTAGCCCTAAAGATCACTAGGAACGTGAAAAACAACTTCCATGTCTTCCTTCTCTTTGTCGTATACAGAAGCAGTGTCTTACTGAGAATGACAGTCTCTACCACACAGAAAACTCAAGATATCTTAGCAACATGCTCTTTATGTATTTGCAAAAAAAAAAGGAAAAAAAAATCCACCAACTAGCTAAAAAGGTCAATTTCACTGCAGCAAAGGGAGGAAAAACCTTATCTGTATTTCTGCCCTTTCCTCATCATTTTGAAGATGTTCTTTGTAAAAAATGTCCATCTCATATAATCAATTTCTTTTTCTTAAATACTGCTACATTAAAAAGCTCTTGAAAAAAATTATTAATTTTCATGAGTATTTACCTCTTCCTCCAGAATACGTAGCATCAGATTTATTTTGCTTTCCAACCTCATTGTATACAGCTACCATTCCAACACAAGTGCCACTTCAGCTCTAGCCTCCTCAGCATAATGAGCCTTCCCTTGTGCTGTGTGTCCTAGACCATGACAAGAGCTCTGTGGCTAAGCCATTGTGAAAATAAGTCAGGGGTCTGGTTGCTAAACACTTCTGCAGGTGAGAAAGAGCATTTACTTGTTATCATGCTTATCATTTATAAAGCAAGAATAATCTCATTAAGATATAATATTCCCTTTGCCCATTATCCATCTTTCAAGAATGATGGAATTCCACACTAACAAAGCGGTCTCAATTTTGTCCAATGTAAAATATTTCAGAATACATACTTTAATAAATCCTCAGTCTTTGTAATTAGAAATCAAACTTCTGTAATTTCTTTAATAAAGCAACCTACTAACTATGCTACAAATAAATCAAATAAATTACCATTTTTAATTAGGCATAACAAACAATTAAACAGATGACATTTAAAACTAATTTTCTCTACTGGAGAGAACATGATTTAAATCGGTGCTGAGCCTAGCACTCTCCTTGTGGATATTCCTTCAAATGCAGTGACATTCAAAATCATCATAACATTTTCAGAGAAAAGTCTATTTCCATTTTCCAGTATTTGAGGTTTCACTTTTAAGCCAGGTTTTTTCAATTACCAAACTTCCATAGAAATGCTTCATGTCTTAAAGTTTCTGCTCAGCTCCACAGTATGTAATTGCAGAACAGCTGCACAGTCATACCAACCACTGATAAAAAGGCATTACAAACTTCTAAGCAAATCATATTTATAATGCATAATATTAAAGGCCAAAGAAAATCAGTAGTACTTCAAGGGAAACTTTGGAAAATAGGGCAAGAGCATCTTGGGAAAGTGGTAAATAATGTGCAGCAATGAAAAGATGCAGCTGTCTAAAACATAACTCCCGTACAGCACACTGGAAAGAGAATTACCTTACTTTTGGCTGTACTTTGTCTCCCAAATTAAAGCATTATCTACCGTTAACTGCTTCAAGGACTGGAGTCAAAAACTCTTCGGAGTCCAGTCCAGAAGAGAGTAGGTACTTGTAGGAGTTACCTGATTCTAAGCACATGGGTCCTCTCCCTGACTTCACGTATTTCAATACAGCAAAGATGTGCCCCTCTGAGCTGTTTCAGGTGATCCAAAAGACACAAAGGAAATGGCCTATTTCCTACTCTGAAAGCGTTCTGTAATTCTTCATTTGGAATGGTGTAAGTAAAGAGTGAGCCTGCAGGAATCAGTGGATTAAGGCTCTGTAAAGGCAGTCAGCAAGGAAATTTAGCAGGTGCACATTTCACTTGCAAGCTTTGCTTAACAATTGTCATCACATGTATACACACTTTCGGCAAAGCATCAAATGGTAAAAACACAGCAAAGATGTTTCATATTCACTAAAAGGTGACAGACGAGTTTCTAGAAACTGCAAAATGCAACACAACATTTCACCCAGATCATTTTCAAGAAAAATAAGAAGCCCAAAATGATGCCATGAATATAATTCTTTTTCTGCTGCCTGAACTAAATGTGGCATGGTATCTTCCTGCTTGGACTGTATGTGTGACTCCCATCAGCAGACATGAATGCTACGTATGTGAATTGAGGGTAGAACAAGTCTGGCCCTGTATATGCCGTCTGGAGTGTGAGAAGGCAGCAGTAAATTTGCTCTAAATGAAAGAAGTGGGAAGCTGAAGTGGCCATTTTTGCAGCTAGCATATCGCTGTTGAAGAGGTTGGGGAAACCTGTTTGTGACACATATTACATCCATCAGTTTAAAACTATAGCTAGTCTGCTTCATATTGACATATATATATATAAACATATATTAAAAAATACAAAAATAATAAGTTGTTAAAACATTTGAATTATGACATAAGTCACTCTTTTTGCTCGGGAAAAAGCCTCAGGGGATCAGTTCTACAGACAAGTCCCTGCAAGGGAAATGCTTCCAGGGAATGCCTCCCTAGACAAATCTCCTGCTAAGCAGAATGCCTCTGGCAAAATGCTTTTGGTAAAATGCTTCTGAAAGATGATGACTCCCTTTGACAAAACCTGTGCTCTCTCTCTCAGAGTGCCCAAAGCCAGGCTTTCATCACTGCAAGGAGCAGACCAGCAGCGGGATGAGATCACTGCCTCTAACCAATAAAAATAAAAACTGCAACCAATTACTGTCTGTATCCCAATGATTATAAAGTCAGAGATTTCCATAATCACAGTTATTACAAATATTTATACTCTGATTAGGTAATAGTGACAAATAACTGTCAGAACTAAGGGATTTATGTGTGATAGAGTTACTGAGAAATAATCATTCTGGAGTTATGCAAATTACTCCTCATCAACCAGTCTTACTGTAAGGATTTGCATATGTGATTACAAATGTGCAGTAATACACATGTAACTCTGAGCTCTGCCTGCCTGAGAGACAGCTTCTTCTGTGGAGTATTTAGTTACCTGAAAAATCCTGACATTACACTAGTACTGAAATTTGGTCATGTTTCTCACATTCATTGTGTTATCTGGTACAAGTATATCTGTTAAGAAATTCTTGTGCCACACAAATCTTAAATCATATACTCACAACAAACAAGACTACTGTAGTTCCCCTCTTCCTCACTAATCTATTTAATCTCTCACTATCCTCTTGCTGCAGCTACATCCCTTGAAGAAAGCCTTTTCAGGCCCTATGAACGCTACCTAAGAGTGAAAAAGCAAAAAGTAGGAAGTGACCATATTTACTACAGCATAGATTAAGGAGATCAGAGCACACAGACACATAAACATGCTGTACAGCTATTCAGAACATGTAATTTTTTTTTTAAACAGATCAATCGTGTTCCAAGTATACTGCCATAGCGCAAAAATCAGTAGCCCTGCTTTTTGTATTAAACTCTTTAGGGCTAGAAAACTGACAGTTTTCTAGCTATAGGATCAATTTCCTCTATTTCAGATTCCTTATCTCTTCACTATGGTACAATAGGTCACTATGGTATAAAGACCCTTGCAACACCAGCTTTTTGGCACTGCCGAAAAATGCAGGGTGGGGAAAGGGGTACAACTTTACAAAATATTATGTATTTTCATGACTTTTCTACCTAAAGTGCTTGTATATCTATTTAATGATTAATCTGAATGTATTTGATACATGGAATTTTCTGCACATAATATTGAAAATGTTAATATATGCTGACAGCTTGTAATATCTGGTCACATCATCATTTAGACCTGAGGCCAGATCCCGTTTCCCAAATCCTGCCAGAATGCAAGTGTACAAATTCCCCTTACACTTCCAACAGCAATCCAGCCCTCCAACCTGCATGCATAATCCTTTAAGTATTTTTCTGCTTGTCAAAAAGTTCCTTTGGCATTTGAAGCATGTCTTCCATAAGAAGATATCTATGATGAAATAGATTGTTATTATCTCTAATGACCTTGTTTGGGAAAACAACATTTATTCTCATAATGCAAGGAACTTTGATTCGTAACATCAGCTTTTACAAAACTCCTATTTCCTAATGCCACTACAAAGTATGTTATTCTTACATGGTCATTGTCTATTCTCTTTTCTGTATATATTGTGCTGTTCTTTTCTGTTGTCAGTGCATAAATAGAAAGAAGAAATTACATGCACGGGGATATTTGCAAATAGAAGTATTATTGATGACACTTGAAGGTAATTACAAAAAAGCCAAGGAAGGCTCTTTGTAATATTAAAGACAATGAATATAGCATTTTCAGATACATGCCTATTCAAATAGTTTATAAAATGCTATCAGAGCTGGGTGGGAAAAGGTTTCTCTATCCCAACAATAAATTCAAGATTTCAAAATACTTTCTGTTCTGCATGAGGATGCAAACACAACATGCCCAGCTTTTCCACCAAAAATAAAACAAATCCATGGTTTCCCACAGGAGATGTTTCTAAGAGGTGGAAAATCAAAATTTAAATGTCTAACTGGGAAACAAAAAGTGTTCAGGTGGGATTCGGGGATATCTGGGAGTTATATGTGTTTATAAGCAAAGAAACTGCTTAATAGATCTGGAAAACTTTTGATATCAGAGTTTTAGTGAAACTATACACTTGCATTAAAAAGTTCGATTCAACTAGCTATAATTCTCAAAGAATAAAAGAAATGTTCATCACAAAATTCCAGACAAACAGTAGTTGCTAATATCCAAATGTTGATGTAGTACTCATTTTATCCCATTTTATCTTTGTAGAGTTTTTTATTATTATTTTGTAACAAGTAAACCATTTGTCAATCAAAATAAAATCACAGTCAATTTCAGACTGTGGTGCTCACTCAAACCAGGTATCTAATTAGATGTAGTCAACGTTATGACTCATAAACTAATGAGATCTCCCCTTTTGATCCTTTAAAAAAGAAATAGGGATTACCTCACTTGAGAAACTCTTTGAACATAAGACCATAATAATCAAGAGATCAAAAACAATTTATTAAAAGGGTCTATTCCATATGTATTGTATAAACTTACTGCATAACATCCTATTAGGGAATTGTGAGTTCTTATATAATACTGGAAAAACATTCCAAAAATCACTTACAGAATTACTCTTTCATTCATTTCTTACCTTCAAAAGAAATAAAAACTGTCAATTTATCCTTGACAAAGGCTAACTTGTAGACGTAGCAAAGCTCTTTCTCACAAGACTGAAAAAGTTACAAATCTCATGCCTATACCCCCAAAAAATAGTGGGGATAATATCAATATGCCATGGTTGCTTGTCATCACCAAATCCTGAAAACAGATTTTAGTTCATTTTTCCTATCATTAAAAATGATAGGAAAAATTCCAAGAATGCATGAGGGTTTCTGTGTTTTGCTTTTTAGAGAAAAGCTTTAAGCTTTTAAAATTAATTTAGAATACTAATGCATAGTTAATATTCTGAATCTACTTCTTTACACTGATTTATTTTAATCTGCTCCTTTTTTGTTACAGAATGTAAGCCCACCCCCAGAATGACTAATTTAGGCACTGGTGTTCACACATTTTTAGTACCTGCTGAACTCAAGTGTAATCAGTGTGACTGGGTTTAAACACACCTCATACATTAAGGTGAGTGCCCTTGCCACCCAGCACCAGGGCACTGGCAAAGAGGAGAGGTGAAGTCAGTAGGCTGTCTAGGAGGGTGCAGCTCAGGAAGGTAGCTCTTGCTCCTGGAAACCTAAATTCATTTTGCTTGACTTTACCATTGGTGAAAAAATACATAAAAACAAATGCAGCATCATCTAACTCCTCTCAATTAGAATCAAGTTGCTTTTGCAGTGCCTCCTTTTGCCTCATGAAACTGGCGTTCCCCATTGCACAAAGGACCACACTCTAATGTGCTGTAATGGCTCTGTGCCACAGAATCATTGAATTATTTAGGTTGGAAAAGACCTATGAGATCACCAATTCCAACTGTTAACCCAACACTGCCAAGTCCAGCACTAAAACCATACCCCTAAGCACCACATCTACACATCTTGTAAATAACTCCAGGGATGGTGACTCAACCACTTCCCTGGACAGCCTGTTCCAATGCTTGACAACCATGCCAGAGGTTTGGCAACCACTAAAGATGAAGGAAATGTGTTGACAGTTCTGACCAGGTTAAGACAGACTTGTGGTGTCCCATTTTTCTTGCTTGTAATCCCACCAGGTCCCATCTCCAGGAAAGAATGAAACAAACTGGGATATTTCAGAAGTTAATTTGTCATAATCTCTGCAGAATATATGGTGAGTTCAATCAAGTAGCTGCCTACAGGCCTCTCTGTTCTCTGCCTGCCTCCTTTGCAGCAGACTCTTACCAGGGCACTGGTGTTTAGTGCTCCCAGCATCATGGGATGGACACGAAAGCAGGAAAACAGCTACATTCCTGGAAGAGATTTCCCAGCGTTTGGGGATTCCCCTTCAAAATACTCGCAAAGTGTTCATTACTCCTTTGTTAGCTTTCTGCTGCAGGAGCAGAGCTAGTGCTAGGGGGAAAATTTATGAATCCCACTGCATAAAATTAAATCGATGTGCACTGAGACTGGGCACACAGCCTGGCTGGGGATGACCCAGTCAGTCTCATACAGACTTGAGTCTCAAGGTAACAAAAGAGCTAATAAAGAAGGCTAAGGACTCCAAGCCTGACACGTCAGCTACAAACTACTCTGTTTGGTAAGTCTCAAAATCAGTAAGTTTCAAAATCAGTAACGCTTACTCTCTTCTTTTTTTTAGCAATCTGTTATGCTTCTATACAACAAATACTCTTCCAAACTTCTCTCAGTATCACTGATGTTTTTAGGAATAATATCTATGAAGGATCTCACAAAGCATGTTAGCTGCAATCAGTACTTCCTAAGTGAAAACTTTTATGGCTTTGAACTCAGGAACAGAAGGTTCATGTGACAACTCGGCTTGATTTGTAATTAATAAATCCACAGGTCACTCAGCAAGAGTTCCTACTGCAAAGGATTGTTCTTTCATATACTAGGACAGGACCTGACTCCAGCAAGGTTGAGGCTGGCGGCCAGCTAATTTGGGTAGCACATGATACTGAGCATCTGCTCTGAAACAGATGCGAAAGCTTCTTTCTCTTGCAGACACACTCCTCTCTCTGTCTAGAGGTCCTAGTAGATGGTGCAAATAGAAACAGCAGGGGCATATTGGTCCTATTTATATCTATTCCACATATCCCAAGTTCATAATTCCATCAAAATACTAAGGATCTGTATCAAAGGACATCCACAGATGTGCTCCACTTCAGACAAGTGGTCTGATTCTCGGGAGCCTGGTCACCACAATGGGACAGCTGACCACTCAGAAACTCTGCAAAACAGGCCAAGAAGAACAAACATTGGTCAAGATGAATCCATCAATCATGCATGCTTTAAGAGTGTCTTCACCCAAAATAATTTAAAAACATGAAAAGGCTGCAAATCTGCTGACCCCAGTTATTCAGTGATATCTCTATGAGCTTTGTGGCAAAAAATCCAGAAGCTTTCTGGAAGCTTGTTTACTAAATCTTCATTTTGGCATGAAATTTGTTTACAAGACAGAGATAACAACCTTCAATAGTTTTTTCTGAATGTCTTCTAACTTACTCTACTGAAATGTTAATTGTAAGCTATGATAATGTCTCAAAATCCAGTTAGAAAAAATAACTCAATGGGCAGCATAATATGGATAAATCTTATTTGAACTAATCCACATTATGATATCACAAATGAAAATAATTTTACTACAGTTTTTAGCAAAAATGATATCCATTCAGTCTAAAGACAGAGAGCTTAGACGTTTGTGTGTAGACAGACAGATAGAAAGATAGATAGATAGATAGATAGATAAATAAATGTAAGTCCTAGTGACAAAGGAGACCCAAGGAATACACACTTTTAATCCTTGAGTGTTGAGAGACTATTTTTAATGTCATATTTTGCCTACTTTTCCCGTAAATGTTTTCATTTGATCTTAAATGACCTGCCAGAACAGGGGCCAACTATCAATTCTGTTGTAGACATCTGTACCTAAAAAAATGAACTGTTAAGACCATAGTTGCTTCACGTACACTAATTAACTATCACAAGTGAAGAATTTTCAGTCACTACAAACAGCAGCCTGTTTTGAACTTAGAGGTGAAAGTGCACATACTACAAAGCTCAAAAATGTCAGGGAGTTATATTAACATCTGACTCTTACTCAAAATAGATTACTTCTGGTGTTGAGGAATAGAAGAAATCATTGCCCTCTGGTGGCCAAAATGGCATTTTTAAAGCATCAAAATTTAAGCAGGGTATATAGGGACAATAATCCACTATCCCACATATACAATGCAAATTCTTTAAGGACACTAATTTATATTGATATAAATGGAGAATATTATGGTCCTGTCTTTCATCGTTTCAGGATAGAGGCTCTTATTAAATCCTTAACCAAGATGCAGCTTTTCTCCCCTTACCAGAGTTTTCTCCAGTTCAAATTCAACTTGTGTGAACATACACCCACGAAATGTACTACCTGCCTTAATTCAGTGTCAGGAGCAAAGCACTTTTTCAGCACCTAATCACCTCTATCAACAATAGTTTGCATTTAAACATAGTAATGCATGATTATACCTGTGTCTGAGAATGCTGTTTTTTCTAGACAGCCCTACAGATGGACACGAAGTACAAACTCGAGCAACACAGCCAACCTAACAGTGGTTCTTGTATGGGGAACAACCATACAGGCTTCCCCCGGTCCTCCTACAGGCAAGGGCCAATTACTTTACTGGTGCCTAGGATGCTGCTGTGAGAAAAGGGATTTGTTGTGCTACAGGAAGAGGGAAATATAACTCCTTGACTCTGCTGAGGGCATATGCACCCACAGTCCGTGTGCCACATGAGTGGATTCAGAAAGGACACTGCCTTCTGTTGCACAGACTGCCCACATGCGTACTCTGCCTTTGTGTTAGCAAAGACTGGTGCAAACGCATTGCACAGCACACTGCTGACCACCATCTCGCATACCACAAGGCTTAAACCAATCTTTAATAAGTGTTCTGTGATCTTCACCAAGCATCTGTTGACGTCCTGGTTGCTCATCATTTGACAGACACTTTAGCGGGAGAGACCCTTTAGGTCAGCTCCTTGCTTAAAAGTCACAACTGTTCTGTAGACACAGCAAAGGAGAGAAATTATCTGAACCTCTCACTTCTCTCACAGCCCACCTGAACAGGTCCCGCTGCAGCTGAGTGCATCTCTAGAGACCAGTGCAGAAAGCGTGGCTCTCAACCACCCTTTTATGTCCCCAACTGTTCTAAGCACCACTCCTGCACCCAGAAAAGTCCCAGTGAATCTGTATCCAAGAGTGAGTTTAGCAACAGAAATTTACATTCATTTTATCCATGGGAAATTTAAAAGACTCCTGCTTAGAGGCTGGGTTAGCCCACCAATTTTCCTGGGAATTAATACTTTCGTTTCATTACTTTTTCTTGTAACTTCATTCCATCACCATAATTACAGATTTTTTGTCACTATTTTAACCAAAGAATAGAAATGACAGCTGAACAAAAACATTTAACATGAAGGGGGTATAAAAGAAAAAAATAAGAATCCTAGCCAAAACAGAGCAAATACAGAAAATGGGTCATCTAGGAAGCTGCCTGTGTTAGAAAGGGGTCAAATGAAGCAAGACAGAGTAAAGGTTATGGTCTTTCCCATCTATCGGGTGGCTTTATCAAGTTCTTAAAGGAGATAGTAACAGGAAGGAGAACTCTTTCCTTAAAGGAAGGGTAAGATCTTTATCGCCCAGTCTTAATGCTTACTCACATAAGCAGTTACTTATTTATGTCACAAGACATTTTTTGTGTTGCACAACTGACTTCACATCAGCTGTAAGCTTAAGGTGTTCTTACTACCTATTTAAATGTGGTTTTATTAACTAAACTATTCTTGTACCAAAACATGTCCATTTTATCTAAGCCCAAGTATCAAAGCATTAAACTTCATATACTACACCAATTAAAGATGTGAGGTATCAGCCTGTGGTTTGTTTTTTGTCCAAGCGTTCTAAAATGTGAGTTACTTAAATTGAATCTCAGTTTCTGTGAATGTAATTACCTTTTGAAAGAACAATTACAAAGGCCAACAACAAACACAGAATGATAGGACCAGATAAATTTTATGAATATTATATTGTCTACAAAAATGAATAATCTTTTTTCCAAGTATATCCTGAAATATAACAATTGTCATCTCATAGAGCTATTCATTTCATTAGAGAATGATAAGCTTATTGCACTTTGGAAAGCACTTTTTAATTTTACAGCTAAACAACTTAGATTGTTTTCTTCTGTCATTCTCAGCAATCAAATATGCTTTATTCTGGCTGTGCCAACAAAGTACTAAGTGCAAGCAACATTCCTATTGATTGCAGTGCATAAAAATAGTAATCAAGCACTTTAGGATCTGATCCAGTATCTGGGGTTTCTGGAATACTGACATTTGAGTAGACGTTATGGAATGGTTGTGAAACCACTAGCATTTTTATAAAGATCAATGCAGTTTTTAAAATTGTTATTATTTCCCCCAATCATCATGAAATTAGGAATTGAATGAATAACTATTTCCAATTTAATGGGGCCATGCTAAAACATAAGCATGTATCTTCCAAAAATGGGACCAGTGTCTCTTTATTAAATGTTACCCAGAGCAGATATATATACATGTGTTACCCACACAGAGACCATTTTTGGAAACACTAGCTTTTATTTTTGGTCCCAAACACAGTTAATTTTTAAATATAAATACAGCTATTTTTAAAATATTCTATGCAAGCTTATAAGTAATGGCAAAAATTTTTTTGTGTGTGTGATCTGATCCTGTATGGACATGTTTCTTATAGTAAATATTAACAGGACCTTAAAATATCCATAAAATTATGGCTGTGATCCCATCCACATCATGTAAGTTTTGCTCTGGAAATTTCTTTGCAAAGTGGTGTTAAATCTTTGCCTTATGGTAAAAAACAGTGTCTTCTGCTTTAAAACTGTGTGAGATGCTTGTGCTAGGGAAGACTCAGCAGAACAGAACTGCACACATCAGCAGGACCCTGAGCATTTCATCAGGAAAATCTCCCAGGGAAACAAGAATTTCATCTGGAACAGCAAAGGCAAGATGGGGCTTTAATAAGGGTGTGTGTGCTGGTGTGGCTGAGCTGGGCCGCGGCTGAAGGGTGCGCGGGTGGCACAGCCCAACCCTCGCAGCTGCTCCAGCACCGGCTGGCTGAGTTTATCTCAGGTAACGTTCTCTTTCTGAACATATTGCAGCAAAGGGGGTTTAGCAGGTTCACCAGGCCAGACGGTTTGCCCCTCAGTTTAAATGGATTTTCTTAAATACTGTACATCACAAACAGTGATGTAAAACAAAAACCTCAAGATATTTTGTTTTGTTCTAAATATAACTCATAAGGACTCCAAAGGAGTTCCCACAAGATTGTTTTAAAATCTCAAAAGATGAGCCAATTTTCAGAGCAGTCTGGCACCTTTTAACTGGCAATACTCCTCTTGCAGCAGTGCTGAGTCCATTCCACCTCATGTGGATGTAGATACTCTGGTTACATCACATGTGCACTCTCACAAGTAGCTGTTACATTACTTAGCGTAGAAAAGGTTAGCTGAGGTTCCTGGTTTAGGTTATCTACTTATAGGTGGCATCACTTCCCTCTACATTTCCAAGTTCCCTCACAGGCACCTCAAAATGAGCCACCTTATCTAGCTGGACAGATGAAGTCTCAGATGAAGACAATCCAGCTGCTTGCAGGTGGTTTGTCTACAATGGCAACACCATAGAAACACAAGACTCAACATTCGGTTTGGAAAAGTTTATGAAGAGAACACTCTGAGGGGATGATAGAGTGAGATTTTAGAATCCAAGGCTCAAATGTCATCTGAATATTTCTTTTAACAGTACTTCTGCTTATAAGCCAAAAGCTATGTAAACTTCTGGGTAAGGCTCCTCAAACAACTGAGAGTTAGGATTTCTTCCCTCCTTTACTGGAATTTGTTGTGATCAATAGAAAGGTTTCTATTCACATTTTCCCTCAGCTTTTTTTCATTATATACAGAGTCTACAGCCACTCTGATTAGGAAACTTAAAAAGCTTAGACATTAGCTGCTTAAGAATTAACTTCTTAAGATTTAACTTCTTAAGACCATATAAATTTAGATCCTCTCTGCTGTGACATTCATCCAACAATTCAAGCAAATGCATTTTGATTTTTTAAAAAAAGAAGAAATTCATCCAATTCATAAGGTAATTATGCATCTGCAAATACTCAGAACTGTACTTTCTAGTTTCTTTCTTTAATCTCAAGTGTATAATACACATTTATTTCCAATAAAAGCTTTACTAGCAAGGTGAACAGCCTCAGAGCAAAGCTGATCAACTCTAAGAGTCTTCCAGACTTCATGTTCCAACCACATCTCTGTTCTCTGGATCATTAAACCAAAAGAAGTGCAGAGTCAACAGTTTCATTCCCGCACATCATGACTCACAATTGTTTTCTCTGATCTACTACTGACATGCATATACCTTCCGTGAGAAATGGATAAAACTCTTCTAGGAGACTGACAATAAGCAATATCTGGTGCAGCTTTAAAGGCTTAAAAATTACAAATAAAATAGCCCATGTCATGCTGTTTTCAGATACTGAAACATTCTAAAAGAAATTTGGGGTTTATTGAAACACTGATAATCTAGCCCACTGACAAATTTTTGAATGCATTTTTGTTTCTTAAAATTTATTCAAAATTGATCACTTCTGGATGTAGTGCTTTCAGGCTTGAAATTCTTATGTCCAGGCTGAGAAGTACATGCCTGAATATGATTGAATTTAAGCACTGTAAACACTGAGATGGGTGCCTGAACTGAACAAAAGAAGCAGGATAGTATAAGATGGCCTAATTCTGTCCTCAGGATTGCCTGTGCAATCCTCTGCTACTTCAATAGATGTATTATATTGAACTGTAAGACTTGGATGAATTAAAAACAAAAAGAGCTATTATCTGTTACAAGCAGATCATATAACAATAGAAGTATTACTATTACTATCTATCTACTCCATCCATCTGTCAGGACAGGATTATCTTTTAAAAGGGCATTTTCTGCCACTTTGCTCAGTCCACGTTAGATGTCACATGAGATATGACATATTCCTTCCTCAGGAGGCCAGTTGGTCTCAGAAAATAATGCAGACATAAAAAAAGATAGTCAAGGTCAATGATTATTTACTTTATTTCATTTAATTACTTGTTATAAACTCTAAGAGCACCCTAAATCAGTCAGAATCATTTTTCTGCAAATATATAGTGCATGGAATCTTATCTTCCCTGCTGATAAATAAAAGAGGCCAAAATCTCACCTCATCACATGGATTCAATAACAGGCCTTTTTGGAATTACTGCTGCATCCAACCAATTTCAATACAGCCTGAAATGACTGACTTCTTTGAAACCCACTATTCAGGCCTATTAATTCTCGTAAAATTTAATTTCAAGTTGATCAGCCTTCTGTTTCCATGATTTCTCCTCTTTCCTCAGTGGAGTGTCCGTGTGCGCGAGTCTCTTGTGAAGACAACGTGCCTGGAAAGGCTGCCAGCCACACTGCTGAACCAGGACCAGAAAAGGAGTCATCTTGCTCCCCTGAGTTATTTGATGCTGTTCAGTCTCATGCTGTACAGGCTGCTTTTGCTCTTTTCCAAAACTGCAGTCACTCATCAGATTTGCTTTCTGTTCCATCCTTGTGTCTTCCAAGGCATTTAATCTTGTAATTCTTTTGTTTTGTATCACAAAGAACACCAGTATATTTCCCCAAACTGGAATGCATTAAATTTTGAAAACTAGGGAAAGAAACCTAATTTTCCTCATTTTCATGCTCATTTGCATGCTATCTCTGGCCTTCTGCTCGACAACTACCCATAATTTATTACGTATAAATACAATAAATATATTAATTATATCAATATATATATTTGTATTAGTTTTCAAATATATTTATTATTTATTTATTATTTTACATATTTATTAACGCTTATTATGTTGTTATTATTATTGTTGTTATGTTATTTATTTACTTATATTTTTTACTCATGTCAAAAGACTATTCAAATTAGCATGAAAATCAGGATTTCATGAGACATTGTAAAAAAGCTTACTAATACCTAGCTTCATTGTATCAGGCTGTAATTGTGCCAAGATCAACAATTGCCTTTGTGAAGCTGTCATTACAAGACCTCTTAAACTTTACAGACCATTAAATAGTTTTTTAGGCATTTAAGCTGGAAATTAAAGATCTGCTGCACAGTAGAGATACAATGGTCTTCACTGAGAGACTCAGTAGGAATGAGATAGAAAGATTCTCCCTTTTGGGAGTGCATATGGATTTCCCAGCAGCTTTCTAAAAGCTGGGAACCTGAGCTCTACCTGTATGTGGATCTGTCCGACCCAATGACACATATAATTTCTTTTCTTTCATTCAGAGACACTCACAAATTCCTTCCTTTTGTTCCCCAAGAGTCATGCAGTTACATGGCACAAAGGGTGCTCAAGCACAGTCCAGAGTCTGGATGATATTATGCCAGCTCCTCTTACCTAAAAGTCTTTTTTCAGCTTTTGGAATAAACATAACAAGGTTAAGGACAGATTCATCCTGACATACAGTCATCTACATGGTAGAAACCACAGCAAGTTCCATGGCACAATTTTGGCTTCATTCAACAGCTACCAGCTGTGGTCAGTCTTAACTTGGGAACGACCTGGGCCAGGTATTGGCCATCCAGGGCACCATACCTTCCTGTATAGGTGTGAGCTACTGGCACAGAGGGCAAAGATAAAAATATAAAGGCTGAAAAACAGAGACAAAATAGTCCAAACCAATTTTGTACATATTTTACAAGGAACAAGATCATCTAGTTTTATTCACTATCAGGATTTATGCTTAATCCTGATTTCCAGAGGTCTATGACATTATTTGCTGGTTAAACTGAACTAAATGTTGACAGATCTGACCTACTGAAGGTAGGGATGGATGAGAATTATGGAATTTCCTTATCTGTTTCTCAGCCAGGACAAAGACTCATGGTAAGGTTCTATGACTTTATAAGCTCCTATAAGGTGACATACCTCTGTTCTTCTTTCATCTCAGTGTTCAAGTCTTCCAAGCAGTCATTTCTTGCTGCATTTTCTTCTCTCAGTCACTGTATAACTGCCATACTACTTTATGTATGCTCTTTAAATCTTTCCTAACAGTGATTTCTCCAGACCACAATAATTTCTGTTATACACCTTAGAAATGTTGCTCTCATTTGTCTACATAGTAAGAAAAATATAGGTGAAAGACCATACAAAATTTTGACATAAACTGCTGTCTCTGTCCTCCGTGTTGTGATCCTTTCATGAGAGCACAATGAAATCATACTGCTCTTTTCTATAGCTTTATCACACAGTGCACTTTATCTATTTGCTGTCCTTATTGGATAGTAGTTGCTATTATCACTCATCCCTTTTTTTTCTGTCCTGGTACTGGGCAATGCCTTTTCTTTTTCTGAGTCTCTGGTGCCATCCCCATTGCTAGTGGTCTTTGTAAGTGGTCAGACACTTAGAGAGTCTCAGTGATTAAGTATCATCTGTAATGATTGATTTGTCTCTGTTTGCATTTTCCAAGTACTCCCAAATCTGGTTTTTTATCAGTAGCTGTTGTTACATGATCTCAATTGTCTTCTAATTGCCAAGCCTTCCTTTTCTTCCCATTTCTTACTAAAGGCAATATTAGGAAAGGACTTCAATCCCCTGACTCTTTTTAGGTCACATTTAATTTTATATGTGTCTTATTTATTTTTTAGCTCCCTTTGTCTCTAATCTATTTTTCAAGTTACCTTAGTTTCTTCTGGAAAGCCTTGTATAACTCTGAGTCATTTCTGAGAGTCAAACTGCATAGCTACCCCTTCCAGTCCTCTACTTTTTCCTCTTCAAATCTTTTTTTAGGATCTCACAGATTTGAAAATTGGAAGCAATTATGCTATTTGGAAGGAATACATTTCTTGCTCTACTTTTCATGCATGAAGGTTCACCTGCTTATCTTTCAATGACATCCTCAGTTGAAAAGCATTCCCTTCTCCAGCTTGGCAACCACTACTCCAGACAATACTCTCTTTTTATTTCACCTTTTACTTATTGTTTCTTAGTACTGTCTGTCTCCGGTCTAGGCTTTTGTGCTGCAGCAATCACAGATGTGTTGGCAAGGGTAAGGGTAATAATGATGCTAATGTAATTTAACATAGCTCCAAAATAGATGTCAGGGATTTACAGGAATTTGGTAACACATACTATTATCCCCATCTTATTTGTACAATATCTTAAGTCAAAGAACACTTGCCTACAATTTACCTTTCCCTTAATTTTGGCTTTGGATTGGTGTCTCCCAGAAAACAGGATTGTTTAAAAAAGCAAAAAAGGTTTAAGAACAACTTCATTTGTGAGACTGGCAGACTCTAGGCACATCAACGGTGGAAAATGCAGTAACTTTTCAAATCACATGCAGTAATGCAGGTGCAAACCAGCCATTTGACTAATATGGAAGGCTTAAGGTTATCAAGCGATCTTTTATGGGAAAGGATCTCCTAGCGTAGGAAGACCTTTTTCATTCGATTAGGGAGAAAAGTAAAACAGAAATAAAATTGGAGAAGGACCAGACATTGCATAAAGCAGAGCTTGGGAGTCCCATTGTGCCTCTATTTCAGAGTCAAATTCCTTTGACAAGAGGAGGCCCAGACAGTTCAGTGAATAACATTTCTCGATGAAATGATAAACAAGCTACTGTAATAACCTCACAGTATCTCTGAATGCTGTAGGATATTAAATCTGCTTTTCTGCTTTTGCAGAGATAAATCTATTTTCAAAAAGGTATCCTTTAAGGAAAAAATTTTACTCATGTCAGAGACATCAGCAACTTTAATTTCTAAGCCATGTTACTTGACACAGTGACATTTCTCCAATTGAAATTGGGACCATAATATTACCATTTTTATTATTATTATCAGACAGGAGTAAACCAAAAATTATCCTCAGTTCTCTAAGATGTGTGGATTTAAATTTGTTCCCTCTTCTTTACTGCTACACCAATGCCACCATTTTCATCTTCTCTCACCCCTCTGCTTGTTTGAACCTACCTTGCCCAGAAAATACAGACCACATCCTTCAGCATGGTCCTGTGATATTCACTCGTCTGCCAGCTGCCACCCAGCAAGTGAGTGATAACAGCTAGAATTTCAGTCCTGGACACATCTGATAGCCAAAATCCCTGTTAATACCCATTCCTCTAAAAGAGGGCAGCATCTTTGGTTTGTACCCTTTCCAAAGCCATCGTGTGACCTATAAGGCTGAGAGGAGATAAAAGCAAAAACTTTCAAACTCCTTTCACATGTTTGAATACCTGAGGCTCCCACACTGTTTCCAGAGCTGACAACCCCTTTAGCACAACCTTTGGTGATGACAGAGCATTCCCAGCCACACCAAATGCCCTTACTGCATCAAGCCAGAAGTTCATCTTAATAGGGCTGTTACAGAAACCAGAAAGGTACCTGAGGATATTGTCAAGGAAAAAATGGGTTAGCCTATTAAAAGAGTGCGACTCCAAACCTTTGCCATTGATAGTAACCCATGAATTGCAGTATTCCTCAAATGCCATACTTAAAAATTCATCTCAAGAGCACAGAAACCATCTATTCAGACATACTCACAAGTACATGACCACCACTATTTTTAAGTCTAGGCAGAGGGTCTTCAAGTAGTCTGTCTCACTCCCTGCCAGTGGCAAATCTGACTTCATTGCTTCCTTTTGCTGGCCAAATTTGAATTGTAGGTCAAATGCCTGCGATTGATGATTTCTGAATTTTTCTAATGTTTTCTGTTAAAGTCTTTTGAGAGCTCAGCCCAAGCAGTTATCATTAGATAATGAAGCACTCACCACCTGATAATAAAGCACTCTGGACAAAAAATACCTGAATGAATTTTTTGCAGGTACTTAGCAGGTCAGGTAGTCTATCAAATTGGGTAATTCATAAGCTAATTTTACCTTAATGGATCTGCTTTAAGTGTGCACAGCCAAGGTCAGCACATTAAGATAAATTTCTAATGTTCATGGAAGAAGAAAATATTTTTGGAACTTAACTTTCCCCTAAGACAACTGAAGCTAAAGTTCCTCTCTATTAACTAATATGGGAATATTTGAAAGGCTACAAGAATACACATTTCCTATCTTGCCAGGATGCTCAAGGAAATATTTCAATATATTGTAAGAAAAAACCACATGTATTAGTTGACAAAGTGCAAAGTTAGTTTTACTTGGAGTGTGATCCCAGTAATTACTTGGTCTAACACTTTGGATACCCACTCTCGTAAATTCCAGCTTCATACCAAACACAAATCACCCACGAATCATCCGCAGTTCCTCTTACAGTAGCATATTGGGACAAACCAATGGTCTGTCTTTGGCAGTGGTCAGTAATAAATACCTCACGAAAGAGCAAGATAATCAGCACATCTTCTGCCTTTGCATCGCAACAGATCATCTCGGACTAAGCTATTATGGGGAATAAAGGGGTTTTGATAAGACCAAAGGGACATATACTGCATTTTGCTTCACCTCCATTAATGAATTTAAACACCACTTTGGAGGACAGGATGCAGCCAAAATAGAAAGTAACAATTAACACTTTGCCTTCTTGAGAAAAAATACTTATGGAGAACAAAATTCACACATATGCAAGAAAAATCACTACCAAAGCTCTACCTAATTGTGCAATTAATGTTTCCTTAAAAAAGCCCTGATCTGTTCCTCTTATATATAGCTCAAGCAATTATTTATTTGGAATACCATAATTGTACTGCCTTCATCACAGAGTGGACATTTACTTGTTTCAATAGAATTACTGTAACCAGTAAGTTAATGTAAGCTCATAACAGAGATGCCATCATTACACAGATTTATGAGAAGAGCACTAAACATAAAATTGAGGTAATTGCCTGTGTGCTGCCAGGCTATTTTGCCAGTTAATATAAATAATATCATTCTCAGCATGAGCCACCAGAAGGACATCATCCTCAAAACTAATTCCTCACCTGCCACCGTCAGAAATTTTCACTATAAACTTGATGAAGAATGTGTTGCTCAGTGCTACTGAAAATCATATATTATCAGGGAAAGGTGGTTACCTCAAGTACCCCAAACAATCTGTTGTTTTGTTATGTTACCACATAAAATTGATTTAATGCTGCAATTTTCCATTTCTCTCTGGACCACGGACTGCTAATTTATTAGTCACGTATATTGAAATTTCTCTTCTTTCCATTCATGTATAAATTTCCATAAGCAAACTAAACAGATAGTATTTGTTTGGTTTATTTTCAAAACTTGAAAAAATAAATCGCACGCGAGGTTCTGCTACTCAAGCTATTCAAATGGGTCCTATGAAGCAAACAAACATTAAAAGCCATACAGAAGATCAGAGATTGGAAATGTTGGTATGGAGATAACAAAGACTTCTGTGTTACTTGACTTATGCAAAAAGTTAAGCAGAACAGTTCTTTCTGCTTTCTTAGTAAACAGTGCAAGAGCGAATTGGAATAGATACTACAATATGGATTTGATTTTTTATTCAAATTTAATTCCTAGCTTCTTTTTTTTTTTTTTTTTTTAACTGAAAAGGAAAAAAAGTGAACTGCATGTCTGAAAGAGTGAGTCTGGAAATTTTTGACTGCCAAGATTTGCACAAGAGCAAAAGCAGGTCCCCCAGCACACAAGAATGCTTGTCTGTGACCAATCTCCTCTTTACCTAACAGCCTCAATGTTTATCACCATGAAGTCCAAACATTGTTCCAGCTGAACAACAGAGATTTAAAAACCTATCATACACCCATGCCTCTGAGTCTTCTGAAATACAGGATGATATTTCAACACAATCACTGGATCACTGTCATGCTCTTGGTTGCAGTGAGACCCAAATTGTGGCACGTACAGATGAACCCAGGACTTGCGTCATGTACTTCTTAAAAGTAATACTGAGGCATACTGCAGGTGTAGCTGAGAAAGACCTCGAAGAGCTGAACAAGTAATGAGGCTGATGGCAAATCACATCATGCCTGATTGCTCTGCAGCCAATTCCAGAGTGGTGCAAAGCACTTTAAAGCCCAATAGCTTTTAGGAGAACAGCTAAAGAATAATGAATAGGCCCTGTTAAAGCTAGGGATTCCCAAAGCAAATTTTGTTTGTTCCAATAAGGTTCATGGTACTGGAAAATGTCTGATATTATTATCTTACAGGCAATGGACTAAGACAGCAACATTAATAGTACTTGTTCCCTTGCAAAAGGAAGTTGCGGAGGGACTATGATTTTTGCAAACAATCTCCTATCTTCCCATCACCCTGCATATACCAGAAACCTCCCAGGTGAAACGAATAATCAAAGGAGATGTTAATAGCCTTTTCAGGAATAATTGTATTCTTGAAAACATCCAATAAAGGTAGAAAATTTCTGGACAAATAACTTTCTGAAACCTAGTACATCTGTTCAAGGCTGTAGGTGTGGTGAAGAAAATATTAAGTGTGGGAGTTTGTATCTTGCTATTCCATGACATCCTTTATAATATTATGTTTCATTCTAAACAAGCACACTTTCTGTGTGTTTGGGGAAATGGAGTGTTTCCAGCCCAAAAAGACATTTCAAGTGCAAAGAAGCTTGAGACTTTATCTAACTGAAAGTCAAGCAGCAGATATAGATTTCAGGTGCCGAATGCTTTCCAGCCAATTAATCTTTTAAATAGTCCTCTGGCTCAGGACCCTGCAGGCCACAATATTGCAGTAGTAAGTTAGTATTGCTCACATGGTGGTTGCAGGCTGAAACAGATGTGTCTTCTGTCCTCAGCCTCCTGCTGCAATAGCAGTGCCCTGACAGTACCATGCCCTGGCAATTCTGCCTTCTATCCATTAAACTTTCAAGAACATATTCTATGATTCTATGACTAATTTTCAAATATTCTTCCAGACTACTCTTTTACAACTTCTAAAGCACAAACTAAGCAGTAGGTGTTTTCCTAATCTCATGATAAATCATCATGATTTTGGTAAGGCTCACTGCAGGACAATTTTAGCAACAAGTTCCGTATCAAGACAGTATTCGCTAAATTATTTTTTGTTTTAGTTATAGAGACAGAATTTTATATTGCAGGATACATAAAATGAATAATCTTGACCCATAAATTCTATTTCTTTTGTATCAGTGTGTATACCTTGAAATAGCTCGGGGCGACTGAACTAACAGGAAAACAATACATTCAAACGATACAACTGGTATCATCTTGATAAGCTGATGGCAAGAATGGAAGATAGCACAACCAACAGAGACCAGGCATATTTGCTGTAATTTTTCTGTAGGTTTCCTCCCTGACACAGTCCCCTTTTCTTGCCTTTCACAGGCAGCTCTCTCCACCTTCCTCCACATCGCTCACCTCACTTGAAGCCTGTCAGTGACCTTCTGGCTAATAGAGATTGCAGCTCCCACCAGCATACTCTGTTTATGTCTCACAGATATTCCTTGAAAACCTTAGAAACAAGCTGGATAAGCAGAAAGGTTCAAGGAAAACTGGCTGCAACAACCCCCCAGTTTCTGGCTCATAATCAGGAAAGGAGTGCCCAGAGTGGCTGTAGAGGAGCACTGGAATCCTGGCAAGAAAACATTTCCTTGACAGAATCAGGCATTGGCATAAGAGCAATATCAGCAGTAGCTAGCAGAGAAGGACTTTTCCCTCTGGACCTTCCTTTCTATCCCTGCGCATAAACTTATCCAGATAAACCCCAAGCTACCTAATTTACTATCAATGTAAAGAACTAAAATTAAAAAAATATATATAATTATGACGGTCTCATAAAATTACCTCACAGAATGACATGTGGTTCTGAGATTTACAGAAGTCAATGCTGTTACCTTTACAACTCAAAGCCTTGCTAAAAAGACATTTTTTTTTTATTTTTATTTGCTAAGACCTATTTTCCATCCCTCCATATGGGCTGGCATTCATGACACTTCATTGTACATTAATACCGGTTTATATCAGTTATATTATTTTGCCCCTGGCAGGGACTTGTTGCCAGATTCTCCTTCTTTTTCCCTCCTTTTCAAAATTATGGCTTGTTCTAGTTCCCTGTCAGTGCTCATGGAATAAAGCACCACTTAGCAGGAGGGATAAGGCAGACGAAGACATTTCATGACAACAGGAAATAAAAATCAATTTTACAATCTACACAATATTAGCAACCCCACTGCCTGCTAAGCACTGCAGCAAGCCAGAGGGTGTGGAAGATCCCAGCTGGGAGTCTGAGTGCCCAGCCTGCTCTCATGCTCACACCTGGAGGTATGCCCAACTTGTATAGCACCAATCTTTTGGGGACACCTCACCCAGCACGTCTCACTCCTCTTTTTCTGCTTCTCTTCCTAGCAGGATCTCAAGTGAACAAACCACCAGCTCTCTAGGGCTTGAGCCTTTTTTACATAGTTGTCTAATTTAAATTTCAATAAATCTTAACACACAGTGTAAACAGGTGAAAAAGGCTGTTTCTGTTTAAGTCCTGTATATTGATCACTTGTGGGGATAATAATAAGCATGATAAACATCTACAGAACTACACGTGCAAAATGTAAGTGAAAATTAAATGTTAGCTGCATGCATGCATCTGATCCTTTGCTTTGCAAACATGCAATAATTGGCAAGTATCTGCAGATGTGCTGTGAGTGCAACTCAGGTACAATCTGTCTGTCGTACTGAAAGAAAGATTTTAATGAAATAAATGTCAAGATGATTTCTTGGATGACTGCTTACACTAGGATTTGATCTCTTGTTTATACTTGCTTAATATCCATAAATTATGGCATATGTTTCACAAGCATGTAATTACACTTGTCATTCTGTGTGTTAAATTCCTAAGCACTGCAGACAAACTGCGCAGTGATAGATGGCCAGTTCAGACATCATTTGCAGTAAGTTAAATCATTTTCAAAAAAAACCCCACATGTAGCACTGTAAAATGATCAAGGATACATAGGAGTAATATTACTTTTGGTTTTATCAGCAGCAGAATTTTACTAACTTTGCTTTTCTGCTGATGCTTACTTGATAATCCTTTGCTTAAGAATATATTAAATGCTCTTAAGATTTTCTAGGACAGGTCTGTAGCTGCATTTTGCAGTATTACTATCAAGGTTTGTTAGAGAGAATTTTAAGTCATTCCTATGATCATCATCCACACCAAAGTGCTACACTGCATTTGTGATGAAAAGACCTAAGTATCCCTTTCACTTTTTTCCTAAGGTAGCAATAAATGCGTCCTAATTTACGCCACTCTGTAATGCTTTCCAGCAGAACCAAAGGAAGAGGAAACTTCACATAACATTTCGCTCTTAATTTCAGAGTCACTTAATGCCTTTACACCAGCTTCAGACGTTCCCATTGCAGTGTATGGAAATTGAGCCCAGAGCCCCAAGAGAACCCTTGGCCCAGGATCCTGAGATGTCTGTCCTGCAAAGCCAGTGTTCAGCCGCTGCAGGCTTTCCTGGCACAAAGGACAACCTGCCACTGTGGGCAGGGAGGATGCTTTCTAACTTGTTGGCTAAGGGTAGGCTGCTCCAGCACATCAAAGATGGCTGGTTTTTGTAAACCAAAGCAAGGACCCTATTTGATAGACTGCCAGATAAAATTTTATGCTAATATTAGCATATTCATAAGGTGGTTCAAGGCATAGGGCAGCTCTGCTTGTCCAATGTATAGCAACTTCAGTCTAGTGCTATTGCATTTCTCATGTCCTCAGGTGCCCTGGTGCAGTGCCCAGGGGTGGCAGCTGGGGGTGCAGAGCACTGCCTGTGCTCAGTTCTCAGGCTCCTGCCATCATTTTCTGCCATCCTTGGCGTGCGACACGGTGCAGGTAGAGCAGAGTTCAGCTCTTAAAAAGTGGGAATAAGTATGTGTATAATGTTTCTTCACTTTTTCTCCCCCTTAGTGTTTAGAAGAGAACCTTTTAATAAAATCAGGAAGATTCATATAGACATCCAACTCCATAATTTCATTATTTTTCAGTCAGTGGATCTGAAAAGTGTCCCAAATAAAGTCATGACTACTGTATGATTTCACTACAACTTGCAGAAACATTGGCTGTATGCTGCCCTTGCCTCCTCCTGCCCTCTCCACATCCTGAGCCTTCAGTTAAGGAATGCCACATCACTCTTCAGAAAGACTAGTATGTTAGATTTGAAAAAAAAAAAAGCTTCCATTGTAGTCCAGTTATTTGTTTTATTTTTTCCATTTTGCATTATTTTTATGATTCATTTTCTGTGTGTTTTAATATTTTAATGGTCTGTAGTCTATCAGAGGGAGGAATCTGGAGCACTGCTGCAAATAGGAACTGTGAAGTCAAATATATTATTCATTATTATGAATCAGTCTGCCTAAATAACTGTAGTTAATACAATATTCACAACAGTCTGAAGAACGAAAGAATGACAAATATCACTGTCAATAGCTGCTGTGGGAGTGTCCTCCAATGTTCCCTATTCAAAACAAAAATTTCTACACTCCTTCTATAAAGTCCTACACGTAAATCGAAAGTAATTACAAGCCTGTATGTCAAGAACAAAAACCATCTATATTTTATGAAAGTAAGACAGTTTATGGCAAGGGTTTTGCACTGCAGAGATACCAGCCCTAAATACTGAAGGAGCTGCTTGGCATGTAGACAGTTCAGAACTGAGATGGTCAGTGCTGTACAGCAGGAGGTGGTTAGAAACTCCCAGTCTTCAAAAACCACTGTCTTCATCTGTGACTAGCAAACAGACATAGGCACTTCCAGAAGTCCACTTCACTTCAGACTCATGTGGGAGGATTCAGCCATTCATACGAATACAGGGGTCTGTCCTTGAGATCTATGTTAAACTAGACAGCTGAAGATGGGAGTGAGATGAATTTTGTGTTGCTGCTCTGGCCAAGACTTTCAAGCTTAGTCTTTAAGAGAAATCTTGGAAATCCATGGCTAAAGCATATAGAGGAATGTTTCAGTATTCAAATGTACTTTATTCTTAGGATTCCCCATGGCATTTAGCAGGACTTCTTTAAAGGTTTTCCTTTGGTTCTGGTCTCTGTCATCATGTATCTGTCATTTTTTTTGTACTTTATCCTCTCAATGCACAAGTATGTTCCAAAAGGAAAAATGAGGCTGCAGTAGCTGCCTGAATTATACTTAATAGCCTGCTGGTTAAAGTACTCAGCTGGGAACAACTAACCATTGAGTTATAGGGGTTTTGGACATGAAAGTCTCTCCTGCTGAAGCTGTTCATGTTTTCACAAACAATTAAACTTCCATTGGACTCGCCTGAGAGTAATTCACTGTATAGTCCAGTATTCAGTGAGGAATGGGAATAGCTAAGTTCAAATCATTACTCTAACGAACATTTAATGAATTTTAGCATGGATGAAATAAAATTTTCCCATTGTGAAAGCTTATCATCAGTGAATAGACAGCATCTGGCAAGAGCAGCACTCACATGCATCCAGCTGTTTAGAGGTAGAAGAGCAGGCAAGAGTTTTCAAGGAGATGCACCATTACAGACACATTTTAACCAACAATTCTGAGATTAGAGATCTCCAGGGAAAGTCCTGCACACAGCAGACTGGTGAGATAAGACCTGTTCTGGCAGAAAGAAAATGAACTCCCACAGGGTGGAAGTTCATGGCATACAGCATGCCCAGGCAGCCCTGTTTCTACAGAGCTCTCACCCTCTGTGTCCAGAACTCATAATTTTACAATAAAGCAGTCTTGTCTGTGGGGACTGGAGCTGAGCTGTCCCATCTCCCAAGTTATATTTGGGTTCCTTCTCTGAATCCAAAAGAATGTGCCCAAGAGCCTTGTTTAAGTCATGAGTAAACAGTGTGGCAAGAGGGGCACCAGCACTTAATGAACGGTACCCAAGACTGACATTTCAAACCTACCACTTTTATTTTACACTATAAAATCTCCAAAACAGAAATAAAATATTTTGTTTCACACAAAACATAAGTTATCATTTGACACAAAAGAAAACATTTTTGAAAGCTTTTCTCAACAAAATAAAACAAAAACCAAACCAAACAAAAAAAAATCCCCCAAAACAACAAAAATTACAACAAAAAAATACAACAACAACAAAAAAACCCCAAACAATAAAGAAGCCCCCAAGTTTCACTAAAACATGATCATTTTGGTTCAGAATAAAATGAATGTTTATTTTCAGTTCAGCTGTAAAACTGACTAATTATTTGCAGAGTCTTGCTCACAATATTGCATTCATGTTTTGGGTAGATTAAAAACAACTGAAAAGGAGGAAATTTAAAATTAGGAATCACCTTTACTAAAAGGCATGGAATCTCCTCTTAGTTCCTGGTCCACTCCTGGTAAATAGATGAGGCATTCACAACATAACTGCCAGAAGTTGCATATTCTTAGGGATTTTTACTCAATTTATAGACGAGCAAACAAACTTTTACTGAAATCATCATGAAAAATGAAACAAACAAAAAAAATGGTTCCTGAGACACCAAGAAATATACTGGCATAATGGTCAGCCAGCAAGTCTTTTACAAAACTGTTTTCACTGTCTCTCTTCTCTCTTCTCAAACATTTAAGAGCACAAGAAGTCCTCTCAGCTTAGTAGAACATACACTTGCACACACAACTATCTTAATTTTCTTTAATCCCACACTACTTAATTTCATGCTTTGTCATAAGAATGACAGACATTCATTTTTTCCCAATCACTCTAATATAGATTACAGATATGAATTTTAAAAATTTTAATATTATTGGGCAATAATCCAAATACTTTGCTCCTGACTCTGGAGCTCTCTTTCTTTGACTGTCATGGTTTCCTAAGGGGGATGTACAGCCTCTGATTACAGGTCAGGCAGGCTTTACCACTTGCTCCTGAGACTGATGACTTGCATATTTAAATCATACTGTGAGTTGGATAATCTCCTTTCATAGCAAAACCCAGGGGAGAGACCTGTGTAAGAGGATACAAGGAATCCCTCGTTAAGGACTAGCTATCTGAAGCACTTATATGCCCCCATCCCTTACTCTTATATCTGATTATCAAGGAGCCTTTATATTCACAAATCCCTTCAGCCACAGAAGTGCTCTAACCAGGGAAGCAGGGGTGGGGGGCCCTGGACAACAGTCCTCCAGAGCCACTGGGTGCCCAGCTCCACAGGCATCATCCGTCAGGCGGGGGATTTGCTGCTGTGTGACTTGCCCAAGGTCACAGAGGAAATCTGTGCTGAAGCAAGACAAAGGATGTAAGGCTTCAACGAGCAGTACCACACAGCAAGGAAAGTCTGTCACACTCAGACAAAGCTTTGCAGCTTGCCATTGAGCCAAGTGATTATGTGATCCATACCAAAAATACCCTGCATTTTCAGCAGCTCCTTACATCTTTACTCTCATTCTTTCCTGCAGGTCAGAATAATTATTTGATGTGTATGCAAAGCCACAACAAAATTAAGTACAACTAGAATGGTGAATCTTCATTCCTGAAGCACAAGTTCTTTGCTATTCAGCCCAAAAATAGAAATAAGGAGAGAAAAAAAAAAAGCCACAAGCTTTGAAACTTGGCAGGAATGGCAGGAAATCATACCTTGAGTCACAGGGCACTCTCAGCATCTGTTCCAACTGCAAGCTTTTCATGCTCCCATATACAGCACAGCTACCTTCCCATCTCCAGTCACCAAAACTAGCACTAGAAATATCATTTTTACTTTGCAGTCTCAAATACCCTACACATCCAGTTTCCAAAATGCTGTTTAGTTAGTATTGGGGATGTGAACTAGCTCACAGATGATGAGTTTTTGTTGTTCAGATGATATTTGGCAAAACAGTTCCCAGTGGGTTGAAACAACAGCTCTGATTGTTTTGCACTTAGGATTTGCAAGTGGAAGTGTTTGCAACATGCACAAAAGAAATGCTAGTTAATAAGACAAATTTTTACACTTAAAACTTTCTAAGGGTATCATCAAATCCTATCCAACAAAGAAGACATAAACATTTTTCTCCCATGTTTCATGCTTTTTAATAGCTTTTACTTTCATTACAAACACTTCAGTTCTGCTTGAACTGAGCACAAAGAGAATCAGCCCTTTAATCCTCAGGACAATACATGTTTTCTTCACACTTTGGAAAGCAAATATAGCAGCTGGTAACTTTCAAATCCCGTGCTTTGTTGTGCAAAAGATGGCAAGCCAAAACATCAAATTTAGGAGAGGAAAACACTGGCTACTCTACCTAGATCATTTTCCTACTGGTACAAAAAATGTATATTTTCATACTTCTATCCAACCTAGTTTTCAGAAAGCTAGGAAGCAGAAAATTTGGCATTTTTCTCATAATACACAACTGGCTTAAACTTTAGACAACATATAACAGAGTACTTCTTGGCAATATTTTTTTTCTAATAATCAGCCCCTATTTTCATTCCTGAAACAATATCCTAGCTCTAGCGATATACATCTATGCTCTACTAACTCCTCTTTATGAGTGGAATTTGTAGTGTTAGGTTTGTATTTAATCCATATTATAAAATGATTATTTGGAGAGGCATGTCTGTGGAGATCAAATTGCCAGCTCTCCCAAGATCATTATTGTCCCATATTAAAAAAAGAAAAATCTCTTTTAATTTAATGTATCTCTATCTATTTTCAGGCTGCTACCAATAGTGCATCACCATGATCATATCTGAAAATTGCATAAAGCAATAGAGGACCCGTGTTAGCTTTTGCTGTGTGCCTGCTGGACAAACCCTACTCAAATAAAAAGCCTACTAACGGTGATGACACAATATTTCAGTGGACATAGGACATTATTCGCCTCTGGATAAATCCAGTTTCAGACTGGTATAATTCACTGGCTTCCCTGGAATTCATTGTTCTCTCAGGGATTCTTCCTCATGCAAGCAAGACTAAAAGTCACACAAAAATCAGACTCTGTTCCCCTTTTGACTGAGCAGAATTCAACAAGTAGGTCCTATCCAGCTGGCTATAGAAAAACGTAGCTACTTACACTACTTGTCTGTCTCTCATGAACACAGAAGAAGCCAGAAATTCGAATCCTAAAACAAGTCGTGCCCCTGCAGCAAGACATCCACAGTCTTGGGATTCCAAGGCCTTTGCACTTTCCATTCAGTGTATGACACCAGCCCTGACAGCCTATTTGTCTCTTTCTGTGGTTTTGGTTTGGTCCCGAACACCATAGCAGTGAGCACAGTCTGAATTCCCCAGCTTTTTTTATGCTGCTCATAATGATAAATGTGTTCCTGTCTCAGATTGCCAAGATATATTCTCTTCTCCCACAGCACTGTCTTGAAAGGTTGTTTGGAGTATGTGGTCCACAGCCAATGAATTTACAGTAATATAATAACATCGCAAACATCCTTCACAAAAGCACACATATATATGCTACATATTCTCTCCTTTCTATTATTAGCCAGTAGGTATTGTCCTATATAGCACTGAATTTCAATATGCTCCACTTTATTTAACAATCCATTCACATATCACCCAAATAGGCAAGTCAGTCTAGAGACCTCCTGCAACCTCACCTACATTCATACAGCACACCTTCTAGACTGGCAACTTCTTGTCTAGATGGCAGCCCTCAAGGAAGTCAGCTCTTCTAGGACACTTTTTGTGTTCCAGCATTACTGATAAAACCAAAGCATACCTATGGCACCCAGAGAAGAAACCAGAATGGCAAGAAAACCAGCCCTTCTTTCAGTTCATTGCTCGGGCTTTGTTTCCAAAGTGTCAGGCAGGCCCAGAGAACCACTGCAGGATCCATAGTTACTCTAATGAGTTGCCTAAGTAAAACTGTGGTTGTAAGTTTTCAGTAAGACCTTAATATTTCACAGCACTTTGCAAGCGAAAAACAAAGAAAATTTATCTGAATAAGAGTAACCATCACTTTAGGGGATCAGTGTTCCTGTAATGCGATGGAGTTGCTTAACAAAATTGTGCCCTGCCTGGAAGACGATTGTGATGGCGTTTTAAACGTAACAGAGCCACTCTCAAAGTAAAAACCTTACAGAGATTGTTTGTCACTTTTCACAGGATGAGACCCAAAATGTGCTCTCATACTTTTGCTACTTTTCAATTTATAGAAGATCTGTGTGCAAAATATACCAGCGAAGAAGGAATTGAGATTCTGATTCTGCTTCTACAAATACCGCTGCTACATAACTAAATGCTGGAGGCACCCTTAGTGAAAGAAATAAGCCAAAACTCGAAAGATTAATTATTCCAGCTGAGAGAAATCACTTTTGCTCCTGTCCCACAGTCTCAAGCTGTAAAAGAAATACAATAGGAAGAGAGATCTCACAATACCATGGAATATCTCAGCATCATTATCAGAAATAGTTTACTTTGGAGAAGAGTTAGAGCCCAGTATCTATCTGAAGTGCCAGACAAGAAATCCTACAGGGAGGTTAAAAAAGATAGGGACCCTTGTCCCTTTAGAGTTCAATCTTTCAATAAGGATTTCTTTTTTTTCCTGTTATCCCCATAGACAGATCCCTCTCACAAGTTTCCTAATTTCCAGTCTTCCTCCTGCTGACCCACTCATCCTCACAACATGCAGAAACTGAGACTCAGTCAAAGTCTTCCTTATTCAGCAACTCTGAAAAAAAAAATTATCTTTGAAGACTATGGAATGAAAATAGCCACTTGAAAAATACTGGCAATAGTGGTCAAAAAGTTGCCTTTCCTAAGGCAACTAGAGAAAGAAATAAAGCACATGGGAAAAGAAAGAGAAAAGGAGATGAGTAAAATTCCTTCCAAAGGAAAGTGAGGAAGAATTTAAGAAACTGGCACCACCCTTGCAGGTGTTTGAAATCTTGTTATAAAACCTCCTATCACTTCCATCAAAGGTTTCCAAAGCTTTCCAAAGAGAAGAGGTTCTATCTGATGCAAGTGCAAGCATGTATCAACCCATAATCTTTCCGTAAACAAGAAAGATGCATCCACACTCATAGATCTGATCCAGTCCCCTTCTGAAAGCATTTTATTCTTTTTATTGAGGACACAGACAGCCAAGGGCCAACAGCCTCCTAATTTAAGGCCTCACTTAAATGCCTAATTGTTCTGTCAGAGAGATAGGGGACATAATATCTTGCTGGGAGAAAATATAGATTCCAGCCCAGAGGAGTGTTTTGCTCTTGGCTATTTAATTCATTCCTGTGGAACTAGTGTCCTCCAGTAAGACTTTTGTTCTGATGACTACTCTTCTCTGATAAATGCTAGGAAGCACAAGGATATACTTTTAAGCGCTCTAAACCAGCTTAATCCCCAAAAGCACAATATGCTTTACAGAAAATAATGAGTATGGAAATAAGCAAACACACAAAATCTACCACTTGGCTGTAACACAATAGCGCCAGGTTTCTGATGACAGTCAGAATGCAGGACTATTCATATTGCCCAACTGCTACTGTACTGAAACAATTAAACACCAGGGGGAAAAAGTCGTCTTAATTTAGTTCTCATTGCAGATAATAAAACTAACACTGCTGTAGTAAAGCACTGAAAAAGCGTCAATGATCCTTGCAGTGTCTTGGCTTCCCTTCAGCGTGACGTAGGAGCAGAGGAGCTCTGTCCTGAGAAATCAGCAGCAATGTCTATGCTGGTAAATCACATTATTTCAGAGCACATCTCTCAGCAGCAGCTCAGCTGCCTCCACTGTCAGACTGTCAGGACAATCCATAACTCGGCCACGACCCGTGCCAGCCAAGTCTCCCAATTTTCTGACAGGCTTCAGAAGCCATCATGGGTCAGGAATCATTCCCTCCTGGTAATTTGCATGCAGCCCCACGATTTGGGGGAATAAAGCAGAATATGATATGGGTGTGGATTGTCTGTGTCAGCTGGCCTCAGCCATGAAAGGGTGAAATCATTGTCTCTGCATATGCGGTTTCCTCCATGGGAGGGAAACACGTGTAGATATACATATAGATATATACTCCCTGCCCTCAGGGAAGTAGAAAGAAAATCAGATTGTTGGTCTTTACTAGCTACACTCTCTTTGTAAGGTGTTCGTTATGGAATGACATAAAACCCTCAACATTTTAGACAGCTTCAACATGCCTACAAAAGCAGGGGAGACATCTCAAACGTTTAACTAATGTTAATCAAGCTTCCTGTGAAATGCTTAAACACAAGCAAATCAAAATGACAAAAGAGAAGCACAAAAAGGTCAGAAGATGTTTCTCAAGCCTTGTAGCAAACCAAAGACAAACAAATGAAAACAACACAGAAAAGCAGATTACCCTTTTGCTCTAACCACAGGTTATAGTTCCATCTAGTAGATGGAACTAGAGAAACTAAAATTCCTAAACTTTTAGAGGAATATTTAAGGAACTAATATACTGTAAAATAATAAATGAATGCATCAAGTTGGTTTTGTACTCTCTTGCCTCAAGCAGCTTAGCACAAATAAAATTTGATGCTAATAAGTGCTAGCAGTTTTCACAGAATCTGAAAACCTATTATTTCCTCTGGCTGCAACTAAAAAAATTGGCAACTGTTTCATTACTGATGCTAGCAAAGTACCTCTCATACCTATAATTTTATCTTGGTGTTGACCTGGTATTTGCCTCTCTTGACCACACATTTAACCTGGTACTGACAGAAGAATCGTGGTTGAGTTAAAAGAGGGTTTTTGCATAATCAAGTGTCTACTGCCATGGAAATATAAAGAGATACGAATGTTTCTTCTATGTAAAAGTTCAATTATGAAAAAAAAATATTTATAATAAAGGTATTTTCCAGCCAAAAACAAGACAAGATGCTCAGGCCCTAAACAGATATATGCACATACTAAGCTACAAAAAAGCACTGTAAAATTAAATTGCATGTATTGGTTCCTTCTATAGTTAAAAATTATTCAGAAAGTGCAAATATTATCTAGAAAAAAAGTAAAATAAATATGTTCATCTTAACACATATTTCAAAATAGGTCTTATTTCAGTCATATTCTCCCTACTTACACACTTCTTCTTCATACTTCACACAAAATTTTCCACATATGTTTTAACTACCAGGAAAAAAATCTTCCTATTACAAATTTCAAATGGTATGCAGTGGAAAATATTGACACATGTAGCAGAACACAGTGAACAGAAAATTGATATATTTCAATCAGTGTAGCACATTTTTTTATTAATGAGTACTAATATGTTGGGTAAAACTCTTGAGCCTCATCTTTACTTCTCTAAAGTACATAATACAGCTTTTCCATTGTGGAAAGGCCCTGCAGTCACACAAGGAACTGACTGACTCCTGCATCTTCCTAGAGCCTTTGAAGTCTGTAATGCTCATGAGGTGCAAATATTTCTGTAGATATAAAGTCTAGATCAGGATCTGTGTATGCCTCAGGTTGCCTCACAAAAATATGTTTGTGCTCTCTGAAATTAGGTGGTAAAATGTTATTATATTTTATTTACATCATATTCCTTTCATGAGATTCAGTCCATTGCCACAATTTAAATTGAAAGCCCAGCATTTATGAAGTTCAGTGAGATTAGCCTCTGTGCTATGGTAATGCCCTCATTTCTGGGAGGCCTGTCTGCTGCTCTGTGCAGGTATAGAACACAAGGCAGCAAAAGTGCCACATGGCAGCCAAACATGAAAAGACCTGCAACTAAGCATAAAAATAGCATCATCCAGGCATAGCCCTAGTAGTTGTGCAAAGCCACCAGGCAAAGATATACACTAAAATCCAAAATGAGGCAATGAAACAATCAAAGCGAATAAGCAAAATGCTGGTGGAACTAATATATTCACTTCTAGATTTACTGAAAGAAACTATCCCTTGCATTTTGGATGGTTGCCATAAAGTTGAAAGACTTACTCTGTAATGTCATTTGTACTTGTACTTCTGAAGAGGTAAACGTGTATGAAATGTATAAGGCAAATGTGCATGAAGTGAATATTAGTCCCTTCAGACAGCAGCTATTGAAGTGGATTACAGCTCTGCAGCAAAAAGGGAATTTGACCAAAAAGAGGAAATAAGTAATTTTGCCTTGGGAAACTGGTGAAAACAGAAGGCAAGGCAAGGAAAGGCCAGGCAAGGCAAAGCAAGGCAAGGACAGGGTCAAAGCTGCTGATGAATATTTGGCCTTATACACATGTACATAAATATATACATAAAAGCTTGAGATCACAATTCACCAAGCATACTGTCCACCCATCTAAATTTGCATGCAAACCATCATCCCTAGGCTGCTCCTAGTGTGACACTGGCTAGGAGATGTGTGAAGGAGACAGATGGAGTGTACTGAGGAGTTCAGAAATAGTATGTAGGGTTTAGATGTGAGGACAGTAGCATAAACAAATGTCTCTCTTTTTCCAGCGGATTTTAACCACTGACATAAGTTATTCAGACATTAAACAAGTAGAAGCTTTGAATACAGGAAACACTGGACATTAGGTGAGCTAGGTTACACAGTCTCTTATTTCCTCCAGGCCAAGTTTGGGGGGCCTGGGAAACAACCCAGATGCTTATAAGTGTCACACAAAACAGATAAAAGTTCCCATCTAGTCATGCCTAAGCACCCTACAGGAAAACAAAATTTCTGAAAAACAAATATAAGGAAGGATGTAAGAGTAATATTTTGACAGATTGAGTCAATAGAAAGGTTGCCTTTGTGATAGTGAGCTTAACTGGTAACTGCTTAACTGAGACAGCCAGCTCCTCAACAGATCCTACCAGTCTGAGGTCCCTTGTCTCTGTTTCCTTTGTGAAGCAGCCCACTCCTGACATTCCCTGATAAAAACAACTTATAATTATGACAAAAAATAACAACCTTATGATAATCTTGGAATAACACATCCACTTTCATACAGTTAATTCCATGCTCCAGTGTTTCCTCTGTGTAAAGTGCCTCTGAAAAGTCTAAAACCATCAATGGGTGAAATTTAGTCTGTTAAAATTTGTAACTTAATGTTTTGGACCTACGAAGGGTAAGGCCTATGGAAAATCACCTGCTAAGCAGCAATGCACCTCGAAATTCACAGAAGGAGAAAGGAGAGAGAAGAATTCAAGGCAAGCCATTTGATCAGGAGAAAGGCTACAGATAGAGGTCATTTTCTGTGGTGGCCTCCCTCCCCTCTTCTCATGAAAACACTTAGATAAAAGAATACCTTGACTATCAATCAGTTTATGCTATCCACCAGATCATCAGATAGGACTATTGACCTGTATGTTTTCTGTTGTAAAATCAATAAGAGAAAGAAAAAAAAATTGCAAGAAAAAGAAAAATAGCAGCATAAAAATCCAAGCTGCTGAGAGTAGTACTTCTTAGGCTATCTTTGTGTATTCATATTGAGAGATAGAATACACTTCTCACAATTTCATTACAAATTAAAATTTTGCTGGATAATAATATTCTCAAAAATATGTAGTCCTGACATTTAGGAACTTCAGAGTTGGTATTAAAGCAATACTGAACTTCAAATTACAGGTTCGACTTTCTAAATAGTACTGTTAAACAGAAATATGGATGAATCACACTCATCCTGGATAAAATGGAAACAGGCATTTGCATGACGGTGATTGCTGACTTCAATGAAAGTACAGGCATTTGCCCCAGCTGAGTGTCCCACCTCGACATATATCAAGGTACAGTAAACACAGTTTCACACCTGGAGCCTCTGTGAGCACAGGCCAAGGCCCAGGTCCTCATCTACAGAGCTGCGGGGATGCATCAGCTGAGAATTTCAGCCTATGTATTTGGTCTGAGTACAATCCAACCTGCGTTATACATCTAACTTTCTGGAAAATGACCCTTAATTTCCTAATCCTCTTGACTATAATCAGTGTGAGTGGTTTCTACAGTGCTTCTAACTCAGAGCCTTATCCAGAAGCCTTTATTCATGAAGAGATTCACTTCTGAGAGGAAGGTGTAAAAACAGATTTCACATGTTGGTCCACCATCAGGCATAAAGGGCATAATTTATCTTTTTTTTTACATTATTAGGAATATTTGTATGGGATCTATATTTAAAACTAAAAGAGATATCTCCTCCTTTTGCCAGCAGCTGTGTTACATCAATTAAATGGGTAAATAAGATCTTTCCCCAGAGGGGATATCACGTGACCCTCTATTGATTAAGACTGCAGTAGAATGTTATTTGCAATCTTATTGCATAATGTAAATCAGGAGGTAGCTGTCAAGGTTTCAGAAGACAAATTGCCACTATCTTAGACAATTCATAGGCCTCTTTCCTTCTTGCTGCTCTTAATTCACAGTTAATGCATGTCTTACCAGGCTTAGTTTCTCAAATCAGTCCATGGAACCGTATTCAACACAAAACCGGGTGTAAGTCGTAGTCTATGTGGCCCTGCATTATAATGAGTATTAAAGTGACCATTCCATCTATCATCATTTCAGAAATATGCATTATTTAATAGGATAGTACAGCTTCAAAAAAAGGATGTGAACTAAAAAATAGACACCTCCCTCAACATGCATGATGGTTCCCAGGAGATATAAGCCTCCCCACCAGGCCCAACTCCAGAGGTGCTCTCCATATGGAACATTTTTTAAGTCTTAGCTCAGTTTTGTGCACTTGATTTTCACAAGTGAAACATATGGCTAGAACTAGTTCACTACTCTCAAACCTGCGCAGTAACTGCAGCTGAGCATCAGTTTTGAGACTGAAAGGAACACCTGACCGCAATCCAGCAGTCACTTTGCTCCTCCACTGAACTGTAAATCCATCATTATTTCCTTCAAGGGAGGACCAAAGGGAAGGACTAAAATCTCCATTCAAATGACTGAAATGCACTTTGCTGAGAAACCGTAAGAAAAAAGCCAATCTTTCTTTACTACTAATCAATCTCAGTTACAACCATTAGAAAACAACTTTTCAACAGTTTTCAAAATACATAACAGCAATATTAAACATTACCAGAATCTTCTGCACCAAAGTCAAAGAAATGGTCTTTAAGTGGGTTTTGGTGATTGTAAAGTTGTATGAAATAAGGTGAGATTCCTGAATGGATGAGAAGAACAGTGGGTGGTAGGACAGTAATAGGTTCAGACATAAGTTACAGTTGTTCTGTGGATAGAAAAAAGTGCTCAACTTACCATCATCTGTTTGCCATTGCATAGGATTAAAAGTTAAATATCTGCTGCCTAATCTCTTCCATCCAAGCTGATTGAATAGCATGTGTTCATCTTCCCATCTAACTTAGCAAATTTAAAAGTGGCAGGTTTACTTTTCCATTATCTAGAATGTCTGAGCTTCATAAAGTATTTGGAAGCAAATGCCAGTAGAACTGTTGCCTAAAAATAATTTCTCACAAAGTGATAACAAAGTCTGGAAAAAATATCACCTTGTAGAAAACACGGAGGAGGTCAAAATTTCAAGGAAATCAAAGATATTACAGCACACTTCATTTGGCTAGACATGCACATGAATAGCACCAGATTATTACTGGCGTATATTTCTACGTATGGAAATTATCTGGTCCTCCAACAAATGTATTTGTGTTAAAATCTTACATTTCATTCTCCTAGAAATTTGGGAAATCAATACCAACCCAGTCTTGATGAGCATAAACGCTCAACGTGGACCAAATGTGAGTAGTATAAAAGCAAGGATACAAATCCCTAAACAGTTAAAATGTGCACAGATTACTCAGAACTTTAAGAGAAGCACTTGGCACCTTAAAATTGGGTCTGAAAACACTGCTTTGAGGTATTTTTTGCCCCTCTGCTTTGAAAGGGCAAACCAGCCATTTCAGATTTTTGAATGTGAAAAGTGTCCTTTCTTTTCTGAAATTATCACAACACAACCACTTCACTTATTTCATTCTTCTTTGAATTTAAAAGAAAGATAGAAAATATTACTTACCTTAAAGAGTCTTAAAATATTTGCGACCATAATGGACACAGAACTTGCTGCAGCACCTATCACACCTGATATCTTGTCTGGCTTAGTGAAAATAGGTGGGTCACCATTAGCACACTTCACGTCGGAACCATCTTTTTCTATCAATGCTTGCACAAACGTTAAGGACTGCTCCAATGCATAAGTGTCCCTGGAACACGTATCGAGGATACGGACACCTAAGGTGATATTGGCGAGAAGATCAGGGTCTTTATTAATCTGATCAACTGCATACAGCATTGCCTCTAGTCTGTGGATCCCCTTCTCCTTCTTGAGCTCCCCACAAGGCACCCCTCTATCCCCTTTTGCATGAACGGGGAACAGTCCTCCCAAGATGATGTCCCCATCCAGTCGAATGGAGTGGGCATATTCCTGGCCGTGAGTTCTTTGCATCAGAGCGAGTATCCAGTAGAATTTGGCTGTTAACAGGAAGAAACAATGGCAGGAAACCAATCGTTTCCCTTCGTATACCATTTTCTCTGAAGACGTCGTTGCTATCCAGTATCCAGGTTTTCTTCTTGCTAAAGGATGAGGCTGACCATTTGAAGCTGCACTTTCTGGAGGCTACCATCAGTGCCCAATAAGTAATGTAGAACCATGCGGTAGGTAGATAGAAAAAAGGATCTCAGCAGAAGTACATAAAATGTGTTTTACAAAAGACGTCCACTGATGGAATGGGTTGACCAGCTTTTCTGAGGCAGTTTTTCAATTGCTCTTAATTGATGGTGAGGAGTAAGGTAGTACGTCTGATCCTGATGCTAAAAGGAGGTCAGTAGCTTATGTCCTTGTATTTTGTCCTACAGCTGAGGTACTTCTGGAAAAAAAATAAAAAATAATTTTAAAAAAACAGTGAGAAATACCATTTACTTCAGCAGTTTTATACCTGTCACACAGTGTATTTACTTTTGAATAGCAGTTACATCACCTAGGTTCTACTTTCAATGTTCTTTGGTGAGCAAATCTTGGCCTTCAGTGAATTTGAACACCTGGCTGCACTGTACTATGAGCCAGGAAATTGATGATGCCAGCAGAGCAACAGCCGAATCAGGGGAACTAAACTTAGCTTGGTGTTCAGATTCTGAACAGTAATTCATATTTACCTTTGCATTGCGTGACACCCAGAAACAGACCTGATCCATAACACATTGTATTTTCTGCTTTGCTTCATTATTCTGTTCAACTGTATTATTCTGCTCCAGCCTACAGAAGTGCAATAACCACTTACACTCTCACTCCTGGAGAGGTCTCATTTATGACAATGGAGTAATCAGGGCGCCTGAACTTAAGTACACCCTTCAGCCAATGCAGTACAAGTGCAATTCAATCCATTTGGATGTTAAACTGATTATTTCTCCAGTGGAATTCACTTGGGGGGTCCTAACTATTTTTCTAAATCTCCTTCAAGATAATGTCTAACACTAAATTATTTTTATGAAAAGGTAGCCGATTTCTCAAGCAAAAAGAGCACAACATATTATGCTAGGAAACCAGCTGAACATCCAACATTTCCTTTCCAACATTTGACTTGAGCTGAGGTTTAACATTAACAAGGTCTCTATTTTCTGCTTGCATTTGGACCACATTAAATAGGAACAATGTTGTGCCTGCACGGACATTTGGAGAGATCCCACTGATTTTAACGAGATGAGGATTTCAGCCTACGTATCTAAACACCTGACTGGCTGTTATAAATATCTCCAAATTGCCCACACTTTAATTCTCAAGTGAAGGCATTTATTTATTTCAATTCTTAACAAAATTATACATGCCTGAATAAATTTTTAAACCACTGAGGAGAAGAAAGGGAGAAGTAATTTTACCTGTACTAGATAGGCACACTCTGGGCAATTGCATCTGAACCAGTCTCTCAGTACATCTGTTACAGGCTATGGAGAGCAGTGGACATCCTAGCGTACAATTCACCTGATCCCTTTCTTTACAAAAGTTTTATTTACTATGAAATTGATCACACTGAAAAAGTGTCTATGTCACTGCCTATACATAAAATCCAGGCATCAGGCTGATCTGTAAATACCTACTTTGTCCTTAGTGATCTGACTGGTTCCTACCAAAAATGTGGTCACACTGGAAGACAACCGAAGACAAAACCACAAAACTTTTATATATCATGTGGTAACAAAACACAAAATGCACTTTGATAATGCTCTAAAATGGTAATCCTCTCTTTACATTAATTCTGTTATATGTTTTCCCTAAATGATAACACTAAGATCACAGAAGTTGAAGTAGAGTCTTCAAATGACGGCTATTTGAAGACCTGAGAAAAAGATTCACAATGGAAAGTCTTTTATTAAATGTGAAAGTATCTCACTGTGCTTTGGTAATAGAACGAGTTGAAAATGAAATGTCTAATGGGTATGAATAAAATCACTGCAATTGAGAATAGCACATAGGACTTTCCATGCCCCTTGACATTTAGTTTTGCTTGAATTTGGCTCAGGGTTCAATCCAAATGAAACAAAGTCTGTGCTGTTTTATGTGATAATCCCATCGTTCTCCCTTGGCTGTTTTTGGGCACACAAGTTACAAAGCTGCCTAGGCTTCAGCTCTGTGAGCCAAACTCAGTCATTCACAAATGGAACAACTTGACTCACACCACAGTGCGATTTGACCCAGGCCCATGGGATGTTTCTCATATGGTTCACTCTAGAGAGAAAAGATTGAACTACTAACTAGCCACAATTATCTGTTGTTTTGATCGCCTGAATAGAAAAACCCAGCTATGGGTTCAAAATAGTAAAGAGTATACCTAAAATAGGTATGGAGGCAATTTGCTTTATGTTTCCACAATGAACTCATTAGTCCATGCATGCATGTACAAACCAGACAGGGAGCAATTCACTAAGGGAATAAAAGATAAGACTACTCTTATTTAACACTATATGGAGAACAAGAAAGCACCACTGAAAAAGAGAAAATATTCCTGAAGGAAAGAAATGCTGCTTTTTCTCTTTTTCAGCCGCAGGTTAATTCCTTACAGCCAAAGAATGCCCAGAAATTAAAGCAAGTGTCAGTCCTTGTGCAAACAAATAGTGATGAATTCAGCTATTGCAACTCAAATTCTAACAACAGAGAAGTTACAGTAAGCCTAAGCATCAGTCTAATACTTTATCTGGAACTGACTGAAAACCAAATGAATCGGCAATTAGCATTTTTCAACATTATAGACTTCATAAGCATTAAATGCTTTGCCTCAGCTTGCATGGTTTCCTGAAGAAGTATGTTTCTTAGCTGCAAGCGTCCAGTGCTTGTCTATAAAACAGAAATAAAATTTTAAAGTGTTCTTTTTAAAAATTTAAGATCTTTTAGTCTTTTTTTAATGTTACCTAAGAAATAAAAGCTCCTATTATACTGCCTAATTTATTCATGGCACACTGCTTTTTATATATTGATTAATACTACCTTTTACAGAACATTGCAAGTCTGTGTAGCTAAGCAGAAAGCGTATGATCTAAATTAATTCCATTTTTATCAATGAATTTTAGTGAAAAAAGCATAGGCCTCTGGGCTATAAAGCCTGAATGAACTTTTCACATGTGCAGAGATTTCATTTGAAATAAAATGCTGTCCTTTTCTAATTGACCACAAAAGTTTGAATTAATGCAAATATATTCTTGATTTACCATGTTCCCCACTGTAGTAGTCAGTGCTCACTAGAAACATGAGTTCAGAGAAGAAATTCATATATTTCTCCAGCACAGCCCGGTAGTAAGTGCACCACAAAGCCTCTCTTCCAGTCACCGAGTAATACATGCTTCTCTTGGGTTTATTTCATTAAAAATATCTGGCATTATCAGAATATATTGCTATTTTTAAAGTCAGTATTCCAGCACAAACCTCCACTTGTTCTGCTAGAATATATATTTATTTTTAAACCTAAGGAGGCGGGGTACTGCAAGACAGGGGAGATGGAAACTTCTGCATGTAGTGTCTGGTTCTGAAAGTACTTCCTTCATAAAATCATTCAGCTTAATCAGATATTTAGTACTCAAGGTTGCATATTTTGGTACCACACTGCCAGAACCAGTGCCTCAGAATGAACCCAGACCACTCATTACTCCAACCACAGATTCATTGCACTAGGAGACAAGCTTATTATGAAACCTCTTTATGTTAATGAAAAGGTCTAAATAATGAGTTGAGTGACGGATAAATTTTTAAATAACTAAAGGAAATGTTTCTATTTTGTTAACGAGGTTCCTGAAAGAGCCGTCTTCAGCTGGCACTGAAGTCTTCACTGAAAATGTGTAGAAAGATTCAATATGTTCATCAGGAAATACAGTTCTAAAAAATCTCACAATTACAGACAGCCACAGGAGCGAGGCGTACTCTCTGCAGCATAAGCAGGATGGACATTTTACAGCTGACATTGCTAGACAGACATACATGAACTTTCTACTGAGGGACAAAATAAGCTATCAAGTGAGGGGAAAAAATACCTCAGAAAAAATGTTTAAAATTTTTTTTGAGCCAAAAAACTAATTTGTCATTGCATTTAAAGCATGATTGGAACTGCACTAAGATAAAATAAAACAAATATTCTGTGAACTAAGATAGGAGAAGTTCTAGAGTGAAAACCCATTCACAAAACATCAGATTGTCCAGTCAATACAAAGCTGATCTGGTTTTACTGAATGAAAACAAAATAATGGCAATTTCCATTATTAAGTTCTGAGGAGAAAAAAAAAGAACAAATGTGATTATTTTGATGTTTTACTACTGACACCTCTGAACTGTGAAAGAATTATTTTGCTAACATTCATTTCAATGTTCACAAAAGTTGCTTCTTTCTCCTGTACAGCATTCCGCAATGAGCAGATAGCTGAATTTCCACACAGAACAGGTAAGGAGTTGACACCTGCATACAGTACCCCGACACATATAGAAGATTAATGGGTTTTGCTGACAACAAAAGGGAATTTGGAAAACCTTTGGCCTTGACATCGCAACTCCTAACTTGCAAGAGAATTCTTCACTGATGTAAGTGGTCTTATCTACCTCAGTTCTTCTGTAGTGCTTTGCTGTGCCCCTGCCACAGAGGTAACCTTTACACAATAATCAGGACTTCAAGGCAAATCACTCTCAGCATCTCGTTTACAGGAACTATTTCTTCCCTGTGCAGTCTGATGTCTCCCCTCAGTCTGATCAGCCCCTTTTCAAATACCCCAGAGCACCTGCCCTCACTTCCTACCCTGCAAATATCCATTTACCAACAAGCTACCCTGTGAAAATCCAGCACAGGTCCTTCTGCTGGGGTGAGACTAAGAGGAGCCTACAATCTTTAAAAAGGAAACAACACTGAATATTCTCCTCTGCCCTTGGTTGGTCTTAAAGCTGAATGAACCCCATCAGTATTAACACCTTTAGAACAGGTTTCACCTCTGGTCTAGCAAGTGATGATCAAGATTTTCCCAGGCACCCTAGGAGAGCTTTCTCTGTTGTTTCTGCTTTCATTTGACCCTCTTCCCACTAGACTCCCGCCCCCCAGTCTGCACAGCTGGGTTCAGAGCAGGCGCTGCTGGTGCAGCCCGGTGCCCTGCAAGAACGACTCTGCCCCCAGAAAGGCAGCCGCCCGCCGCAATCGTCCCGGGGCACCCTGCAGGAAAGTCCCCCACTGTGTCCACGCCCGATCCCGGCCACGGCCCCGGCGAGCGGGCGAGTCCCCCGGGCAAGTCTCCCGGCGAGCACCGCTCCGCATCCCGCTCTCCGTACCCCGCTGTCGGTACCCGGCGCGTCGCGCGCCCGTGCACAGCACTCCGCGCAGCACCCCGCACAGCACTCCGCGCAGCACTCCGCGCAGCACCCTGCGCAGCACCCCGCACAGCACCCCGCGCAGCACCCCGCGCAGCACCCTGCGCAGCACTCCGCGCAGCACCCCGCGAACCGCGCTCGCGCCCTCCGCACAGCACAGCGCAGCCAACTCCGCGGACCCTGCACAGCACCCCGCGCACTCGGCACCGCACCGCGCCCGGCACCCCGCGCACCGCTCCGCACCGCACCCCGCACGGCGCTCCGCACCGCCCGCCGCTCTCTGCCCCTCCGCCCCTCTCCGCCTGCTTCTGGCGCACACCGCCGGGAGCCAGCAGCCGGCCACGCACCGGCTTTCCGCGGGGGTCCTCCGTGCTTTCCCGGCTCACCGCGTGCTCGGCACCTTTCCCGGCCCGAGGAAGGGCTACCGCAGCCAGGCCGGCCCCGCCCAGCGGAGGGGCCCGGGGAGCGCTCCCGGGCTGGGCGAGCCGGCTCTCCCCGCGCAACTCCGCGACCATCGCCCATCATCGCTGCGCTTCTCCCTTGAAGGGAGCCCCCTATTGTTCTCCACTTTACTTAGCCGAGCGATTTACTATTTTTTGTCTCTTCCCAGGCTCATCCGTACCCCAGTTGGCGTGTGCTGTGGAGGGATTCCGGCACAGCCTCGTCGCGGCTCTCCTCGCAGCCTCGCTCCTTCCAGCGAGCGGCCGTAGGACGGGTTTGAGCTGCCTCCCGCCGCGGCCTTGCAGCCGAGGCGGGCCGTGGGCGGGGGACGGCGGGCACATGCGGATCTCCCGGCTGGAGCCAGGGCTCCGCCGGTCCCCTCCGAACCCTGGTCCCTGGCCGGGAGCACTGCAACTCCGTCAGCGGCGATGCAAAAACAAGCGATGCCTTTTATTTCCAGCCGCCGGTGATTCCTTCCTCTCCTTGCATCAACTGGTCAGCTTTAATGCGCTTCTGCTCCCCCCTCGATGCAAACCTAAGTCTCTTTTAATGAATCCCTGGTCCCAGAGGTCAGAAGCTTGCAAACTCCAAAATGCCAGCGCCGGATTTCCATGCACTTTGGGTCACTGATTGATTTTTTTGTTACTTGAGTTGTGTTGTAAGGGGTTTTTTTGTTTGGTTTTTTTTTTTTTGTTTCTCTCTTTTTTGTTGCTGTTGCTGTTGGTTGGTTTGTTTGGTTTGGGTTTTTAACGGTGTCATACATCCACCTGCCAACACTTAGCATTCCTGCAAGCAGCACATGCCAGCGCTGGGGATGCTGCTCCACGCCGAGGACAGTTAAGCCGTTGCCTCGTGCCGGTACAGCCCCTCGCCTTCTTCCTCGCGGCAAGAAGCCCCCGGAGCCCGGCGGGGACCCTCCTGCCCCTTCCCTCCCCAAGGACGCAGGGGTCTCCCCTGCGGTGGCAAGGAAGCTGAGCCCACCCGGCAAGGTATGGGCGGGCGGGCGGCCGGCACCTCGCCCCCGGCCCCGGAGAACTTGGCGGTGGCGGGCAGGGCTGGCCCGTGCCCCCGGAGCGGCGGCAGCCCCCTCTTCCCTCCTGGCCAGCGAAACGTGAACAAGGCGGCGGGGAGCCCGGGGAAACCCCTGTGCCCCCCTCCCCCTGGGGGTCGGAGAAGACCCGGCCAGGGGGGAGACCTCAGTGCTCGGGAGCTCCAAGATTCTCCCTTTTTGCTCGCTGCTGTGACGGCACCGTGTCCGGGATCTCTTTCGTTAGATCTGATTGGGGGAGGATATCGACAATAAAAATGATAAATAACTAACGCAAAAAAATTAGAAGCCCCCGGCACCACGAAGCAGGCGGAGAGGATTGCCGAGGATTCCCAGCCCAAAAATCTTAACTGAGGCAAAACTCACATTATGTGCCTTCTCCTCTTTGCTTAAGATAAGAACTAAAGACGACACACACAGATACACAAATACCTTGATCGAAAAGAGTTGCATATCCATGTTACTGTGGAGGTCCCTGGAATTATACTCGGTGTCGATCGGGAATAGCATGAGGTAATTTCTGTACAAGCCTCGTCTCAGACAGCTTCCCCCAGCAGCGTCAGCTTAATACGCGAGAGCTCAGCCTGGGACAGGTATCCAGGAGAGCGGTTTCAGTCGTGCTGTTTAACACTCGCGACCAGCCAAGCCGAGCCTGCTCCACCGACTCCTTCCTCACTTCTCCTCCCTTCGCCTAAAAAAAAAAAAAAAAAAACCAACAAAAAAAACAACCCACAAGGTAACTTTTTGGGGTCAGTGGCTTAGCCCCCGTGACGATACCAACCCTCCGCTGCCTTGCCGCTCAGTCGCAGCGGCAGCCACACGCACCGGGCCGGCAGAGCCGTTCACAACCAAGCAAGAAAACACCCCAGCCCCCGCCCCCGGCCCGGCCCCCCGCGCCGGCGGAGCGGTCCACGCCAGGAGCCCACGGCTCGGAGCCTCCGGGCGCCGGCAGGAGCGGCACGTCGCTCCCTGCGCTTACCGCGGCTCTGGCGGGACGGGCACGGCACGGAACCGCGGGGCACGGCACGGAACGGCTCAGCGCGGAGGGGCGCGGCAGGGGACGGCTCCGGTGCGCACGGGG
>VWZW01002784.1:1289256-1333433 GCA_013397115.1 Edolisoma coerulescens
GGCGCTGCCCGCAACTGCACCCGCGGCGCCGGCCCCGCACGGCTCGGCCGGGCCCGGCCCCGGGAGCAGGACAGGGCTCCAAACCCCACGGGCAGGAGGGCCGGCTCGTCAGGCTCCTGACATCAACCACATCTTTTCCATCTTCCCATTTCACGCTAGTCTGAACTACTTTCCTTAAAAGGAGTAACATTTCTCTTTGCTGTGCCCAGGGCTGTCTCACTTACTTAGAACATCATTGCTGGAAGGAGGAATTCCAAGAGTGCTCAAATATGTCCAACCAATGCTTCCATGATCATCTTTGTTGGTATTACTGCCTGTGTTTATGTTAAAGGTCTGCCCCAGGCAAACCACGGGACTCAGACAATGTTCAATGCATTGTTCAAGCCTATAACTGCTCTTACGGAAAAGGTCTTTTACAATTGCAAAATGGCACTGGGAGACCAGCCAGGTCTTAGGCAGGATACATTATCTCATGTTTGTATTTGTTTTTTCTCAAAACTTTCCATGACAGAAGGTGGAGGAGATGTTATTTCAGTGAACTATCTCAGAAATCTGGAATACAGAGGTGACTATGTGTCCTATGTTCAACCAGGAGCAAAACTCCATTTAAAAGTAGATATTTTCCTTTACTCCCATCAGGAAAATAAGCCATGCATGAGTTATCATCAGTGTTGGATAGACCAATTTCCAAGTGCATTTATAGTCTGCCTCTCCAGCAGCTTAGCAGAAAGTTCAGCAAAGCTAAACCAAGTGATGTCCTGAGGGCACAGCTGATGCCTGACCTCTTGTGTGAATCTTGCAGCTGGAGAAGCAGGCTGAGGTCAAAAGGATACAGAAACCTCCAATGTGCTTCCAACTTGGCCACCAACCTGAATGTAACCTGATGCCTTCCCCTATTTCTTCTAGCCACATCTTTTCTACAGCACGGTTTTGGGGGAATTGAGGGTTTTTCTTTTACATATATTTACAGTGAGTACTACAATGACTTTTTGGTGGGAATATGATAAATAAATGCATAACTGAAGTTTCCTGTGTTTTAACTAAATGCAAACAGAGAAAATTAATTAGGGGTGAGGGAAGATAATTAGAAGCTTTACATGAAAATGGCCATTCGGTGAGGATAGATGACGCAGGAGAGAGGCGTAACACATCCATGGTTCTTTGAGCAGGATTCATTCTGATTCAAACCCAACAGTAGCTACTGTTAGTTTGTACAGAAGGCTAATGTCAGGGCTGGTGACGACTACTACCCGCACGAGCAACTTGGAAGGCAAGAAATCCAGTTCTGGAGACCAAGCTGTCATAAAGGACCTCTTAAACCATCTTTTTTTCAGTGCAAACTCCGGACTGTCACAGGCAGCATCTGACACATAACAAGACTCGTGTGGCCATGCTAAAATGGATCATAGAGGCACAGCCTGAGAGGCTGCAGGTTTAACTACTGCCTGGAATAAATGCTGACTGTAAACACCTCTTTAAAAACCAAATGCATCAGTCAATCTCTGTGGCTCTGTTTCTCTTACACAGAAGATGTTGAACCTCAGCGTATCCAAGCAGTGATTTTGGCAAAGTAACTCATGTTCCAATGGCCCTCTTCCATAACCGCAATCACTAGTACACTTTTTAATGACATTCAAATGGAGCTGAATTTTTTTTAACTTTGAAATGGTGTGAAGTCAGACACTCTGAGTTCTGGATGAGGTTTTTGTTGCTATTCAGGTGAGAAATGTGATTTTCTGAGTTATTCAAACATGAGAATTAAACCCACAAAGGCAATAAAACCTCTTGAATAACCACTGTTCAGCAAAAGCATGCTGATTAATAGCCATCAAAGAATACAGAACCACAAAGTCATTGACTTCCATTAGAGTGATAGTGGATACTACAGTTAGAAGAAGTTTCAGGATAAGAGTGTTTGAATTTTTCCAGAAACATAATCATTAAAAAAAAAAGAACTTCCAACTTGGGTGCTTTGTGTGCACTTCTTTAAGACTAATATTTTACTACAAATTTTATTGTGTGGAGAAAAAAGAAAAGGGGGAGAAAAGGCATTTCACAGCAGTAACTATGACAGAAAGCATTATCTGGAGGCCAAAGAAAGTGTGCAACCATCTGTAAAATAGAATATACCTTTAGAAGGCCCCAACTGTGGCTTATTTCAAATAAACGTTTCAGCAGTGAACAGGAGATGTAAAAGCTTAAACTATAAAAAGAAAGATAGGTAGAAAGATAAAAAGAAAGAAGATTCCAATCATGTAGGAAAGGTAGCATGGTTTCCAGGGAAGATATTTTCAGAATCAGAATATTTTCAGTTTGTAATTTCCAAATCTGTCTAACAAACTCCAGTATACTAGAAGATTTTAGCAGCTGGGAACCATTGCTCAGCTGGAAGAAGCAGCACAAGAACAGTGTTCGGTAAATGGGTTTTTGAAACTTTTGAAACAGCGGGAGACTCAATCTCACTGCAGCCAAACTACGGAGCAGAGCAGAGCAGGTCTCGTGGCAGCAACCACAGCCAGCACATCCCAGAGATTGCTAGGCACATCACAGTGCTGAGGCAAGTCTGGGGTCAAGCCAGGAAGTCAAGCTGGAAGATCAGAATCTTCATTAGTGGGGTACATGGCAAGGCACAAGCATGGCTACAACAGCTCAGGGAAGGGCAAAGAAGGAATATCAGAGGTTAAAAAAGCTTCTCAGTGGTGGTGGGGAGCCCAAAGGAGATTTCTTACAGCTTTTTCACAAAGCTGCCACCTCAGCAGCCTCACCCAGGGTCACACCATTGCATCATGTCAGAGTTGCTTTGAGCATTGGCTGCCAAAGCCATGGGAGCAGAGTAGGGCTCTTGGCCCTTACTTATATACTGGTCAAAGTCTTGTGTCATATTCTCTGACATCTCCTTTTCCTGCACAGAACTGGAGGATGACAGTGACACATCTGTCCCAAACATGTCATAAAACTTGACAGACTTTCTTAATGCACAGTATAAGAATTTGCCTCTCAATGTGATTGAAATGTGAAGGAGACACATCTGGAAGTCAAAAATGGTGGACACATACTACATTTAAGTGAAGGATACAGTATATTTCTGAATCAAATACAGTGTTTCCAAAATACAAGTGGATGATGAATCTGCAAAACACTCTCCCACACCAGTCAGAACACTGAAGTCAGCAGAGAGGGTTGTGAAGCAAAATAACATTTGCTAAAGAGAAGAGACTTGATGCTAATTAACTAAAAATTACAACAGCCCCAAAGGGAGTAATCCATTCTTATACCATTATAATGGGGACAGTCTCCACTAGCATGTCCTCTAGTATAATGACTGTATGGTTTTACATCAATAAAGTATCTCTACAGGTACTAAGTTCAGCTGCTTCTAAACCCCTAGTCTTTTATTTTGTCCTTCAGTAAAGGAAAAATGAAATCATGTTTTAAGAGTGCCTTTCACTCTAAGCCACTTTACAAAAACTGATAAAAAGCTATATATAGTGATTACTTCACCAGCCTTTGAAATGCTGACATCTTTGAGGTGAGGTACAAAAAAGGTTTATATATCAGAAAGCCAAGCCACATTACCTTTTCAACATATGAGCCATAACCTTTCCTCTTAAATGACAACAGATGCATACAGCTATTTTACATAGCTGTAAAAAAAAAAAATTTGTACTTATATACCCTTCCAAATAAGTTATTTGCATACAATGTCATTTGCCAAAAGTCAAGTGGAGCTGATCAGGCTCTGCCTTGTTCCAGCTACCTTGTAGGCTGTTGGCAAAATCCTCTCAATTAGCAATGCATGGAAATAGCTAATCTTCAAGCCTGGTATTCCTATCATTTTTGTGGACAGCAGAATCTGTCAGAAGACTGTTTTCTAAACTGTGTAAAATCTCTGTGTACTCCCTAGATAAAAAAAAAAAAACTATACTCAAGGCTTGATATAAAGTAAACTTTGATTCTACTTTTAATACTGCCTATCAGACAACCAGAAAACAAACCATTAATCCATCGTCTAGACTTCAAGGCATTGCACTGCACAGCCAAACATTTCTTTTCATGGTTTGTTGCAGAAGCAATAGAATTTTAGCTCTAGGAATCATAGGAATCATCAAAATCACAAATGAAGACTCACTTGAAATAAAAAAAAAATTTCTTAAATGTGATTGTAAGTTCAAATGTTGCAAGACCCACTCTCATGCAGCAGGGAGCATTTGAGAGCAGGAGAGCATTTTTGATGAGGCTCTGAGAATTCCCCTAAACCCATGGCTTCCATACAGTGTCCATACAGGCAGCAGGTATATACCCAGCTGAGCATTTAGCCTGAAGTTATTCTCTGAGTGGATATGTAAACTCACAAGAATGATGCTAGGTAGGTTATGGTGTCACTTCAAGTGCCCAGATCCATCAGAATAAGCAGGTGAGAATGCCCTATTAGCCAAGTCCTCTTGAAACTGTTCTGTAAGAATCACATAAATGTATTTTTGGGTTCTCAGAGGTGACTTTTCTTGGCCAAAATACACAGGTCTTCAGGATAGGTTTTCAAACATCTAAGATGTAAACTCCTGTATTTAAAACATTCCTCTAGGCTCCCTGTGTAAAAGAAAAATATGGAAATGAAAAGAAATAGCTCCTTTCCAGGCAGTGAGTCATCTGATATTACCATAGACGTCTAAATAGAACATGTAAATCATGCCTCAGAAGTGTCTTTTTCTCTCCATGAACTATAAAAAGAGTCTAAACAACTGGCTCAGATGTAAATGTCTGCAGTGTAGATGATCAGAATGAGGTGTGGTATATCCACCACCAGAGCATGGGAAGATGCAGACAGTAAGACAACAGGTCAGGCTCAGGGTCTGAGAGTGCACACCACCAGTTCATGACCAGTTTCTCATTGTGCCTGTTCTGGTGGTACCTAATGCTCCAGCATTATTACGTCCTTCCTCTACCCTTCCTCTTCCCACAGTGAGTTGCTGACAAATATTCAAAATGGTCTTGAGAAGTCAATCAACTCTGTGCCAAGTATTTAGGTGAAAAAGACTTAGAAAAAAACCTGTTATTTATTAAGAAGTTATATATTTAGAAGGAAACAATTTTGCAATTTTTTTCCTAAAACTTAATTGGTACAAAGTTAAGCAATCATTTTAATTAAGTGCCTGTGAAAAAAAAGGAATGGTCAGGGTTCCCTTTTTTCTGACCTTTACATGAACAAGATGTAGTTGAGCTGCTGCTCAAGATTCACACATGATGACGTTTCACATCCATACAGTACTTTGTGGGGGAGTTCACGTTAACATTTCGGCTTGGATCATGAGCACACTTTTGAAGTAAACCTTCCAGTCATCCCATCTTATGATGTGCTTTGGTTAATGTAACAGAGCAGTCTAAGGGCTCACGGACTGGATACCTCTCAAGGAAAAACAGAAGCTGAAGTTGTGCTCCAGGACTGCACCCAAAGTGTTACAATCACTGGCAGACCAAACTGGAGCTGGTCTGACGTGTTCCACATGTGATGTGGACATAACTCATCAGCACCAAATATTTTGCTCTATAGACCTGTGCTGGCCTATGTGCCTTGTTAAGATAAACATAGCCCATGCCAGATTGAGGTTACAGTCTTGAAAACTGTCCCAGTATTCCCTTGAGGGCCAGAGCTGAAAGACTGCACTGACGCTCTAAGAGAGCTAGACCTTGTAACTAATTAAAGGCTAGCATGATGCATGGCAAGTTTCACAGGGAACTTTCACACTTCACTTAATAGTTACCAGCTGTAAATAATGTACATTATTCTATCTTGTGTGTGTAAAGTGAAGGTTTTTCATACACTGGAGCATCAGGAAACTTATGTATAACTGTATTTGCTGTAGGTTCTGTGCAACTGAAACAACAAACTCCCTATCAGTGTTGTTGGCAGAAGATTAAGTGTACAGTGACACAACATTCAGCCAGTGTTCTGCTCTGCACCTGTGGTTTGGGAATTACATTCATTTGTCAATGATAAGGTGATCTTAATAAAACCCTTCATTGTTTAAACTTTAAGTAACAATGAATGGTAGCAGTTCTATCAAGAAAGACCAATAGTAATGTACTCTTATGATAGTGGCATTTTCTTGTATTAAAAAAATAACCTAGGATATCTAAAAGCCACTTAGTCATGTCATTGGTATTAAGGTAATGACTTATTTTCCTGTGCTTCATTGCTTAACACTGACCTGAAGACAGGTAACCACTAATGGTATAATTAGGTGAGTATTGTACCAGACACTGAGCAGAGACGCTTCTGCAGCAGAAGCATTTCCAGTTCTTAAGTGCTACCTCATTGGTCTTGTTCGACAAGTCGGGAATGGCATAGAGCTGTTTCAGTGTGAAATACAACTACTACAGCAACTATACTTGTAAAACTTGACAAAAATATTGTGTATTTATTAATGTCTCTAGCTGCTTCTCCCATATTGCCTTGTGTTTCCCCTCAATATTAACTCTTAATGCCCACAAAAGTGTTACTACAAAAATATGTGTGCCCGTTGCCCAATAAAACAGGTAAAATGGAGGAAAAAGCTTTTGAACTCAAACTGAAGCCCTTTCCCTCAGCAGAAGAAATAATTCAAGTATCCAGCCAAGAGCTTTCAAGAAATAAAACATTCCTCTGGGAACATAGCATCTCTGTATTTCCACTGGGGGTGATCTAGCTGGAATGTCCATAGCCTAAAACTTATTTGGCAGACTAACTTAGAAACACTTGAACATTTGAAGGAAGACGAAATAAACAATGAATGACGTAAACATAAAATAAATAATTTAGGATCAGAGAAAAAATATTTCCTCTTCATTATTTTTTTTTACCCTAAATGCTGTTACATTTCTTTGTTATTGGTTTTGTTGGTTTGGATTGTTTGTTGTTTTGGTTTGGTTTTTTAGTTTTTATTCAACACTTAAAAAAAGGAAATCTGAAAATGAAGGACTGGAGTTATGTAAAAGGAGAAACTGATGGGAGCTCACCCCTTCCTCCAGCCCTGAAGCTATATTATTCATTTGCTACGACAGAAGCACACAAAGGTTTCCTTTTCCTGACTCATTGCACCCAATGATTGAAACCAGCACTCCCTTGCATCAAGAAACTGCCCTAATTTCAAACACGCTCCAGGATGGGTTTCATTACGTGTCTATACTTGCATCTTAGCTTGGACTGGGACTGTTATTCTGATGCAAACCTCTTTTTCACCAGTGTTCACACCACTCAGATTGGACCACAGAGCTGTCTTGGACCAAACCAACAGGATCATCCTCTCGGATGAAGCCAAAACAAAAGCTGTGGCCCAGCTCCATTGGGCAGCCAGACCTCATCACCAGACCAGTCCCAGTACAGGGTGACACCCCTGGAGCAAGGACAGTGTGGAAACAGGGCCCTAGGGCCCACTCCACTGATCTGCTCCTGTTGTGCTAAATGGCTTACTCTACACATCTTCTCTCCCTCTCTTGTGCAGTTTCCTGCTTCAGGTCAAAAAACACCCATTGGGCCAGAGAGTGTGCTCAAAAAGGAGCCCAAACAGATGTGCTGACTGGGGGCAATATTCCATCTTTTGCTCACTTTGTAGTGATAATGCCCCAGTTCCCTTCAGTTGCAGAAATGCTGCATAAAACATTGAGAAAATAATGAAGACTTAAACCAGTTTCAGGCCAGGAGAAATATTTTATCCTGTAATGATTATGTATTGAGGCGTCCCAAACATCTCTTTTCATTATTTTTGCTTCACAGAAACATTTAAAACCTTGTACTCATTCTAAATCAGAAATAAAAAATGAAAAAAAAAAAAAAAAAAGGAAAGGATGTTTTAAAATATCAGTAATTTTCATAAAAACCCAGTTTCTTCCAGTTCTGTCAGGAAACAGGTTTGTGAGGATAGATCCACATAAGCACTTCTGCTAACTGTTGGATGAGAGCCCATAGAAGAAATGGCTGCAAATCACTTCTGCCACTTGTATTTCCTAGTAACAGGGGAAAAATCATATAAACAGCACATAGGGGTTTATAAAAACACAAGTTTGTTGATCAACAGAAACAAACATTATTAAGCATATTATTTCAATGGATTTACAAGTCAAAGACTTAAAAATTATTTTTCTTTCCTTCAGTTGCACTGCATTCCACTATAAGTGGAAACTGTACTCACTAAAGTCTGAAGTTACGCTTCTGCAAAATTAGCATTACAACCTGCAATGCTTCATGCTTATTTTAAAATGCAGTAAGATTGGATTAAAATAGTTAAGTATGTTAATGTATCTTTATTACTTATGAGCTTTTAAAACATTAGCACGGACTCTTGTTTGAAATTTCAAACACATGAAGCAATGAGCAAAAATAAACTTCAGTAGCTTTAGCACACATTGAATGAGCTTGTCCATATTACAGAATAACTGGTTTTACAACATCTAACTAGCATGTGTTAGTTACACCAGTGGTTTTCAGGCTGGGGTTTGCAGGGCACAGGTGATGAGATGCTAAATGTATTTACCACTAAGCTGAATAATGCACCATGATCTGTGACAAGTTTTGGAGCTTGACAGTGCTACTCCAGGAAGTCCAGGAGCCAAGATTCACATGCCCCATTGGATTAGGCATATAACAGTAACCCTACGCTTTTTCTTAAAACCAGGAGGAGAAATAGCCCTCTCCAGAGCAACCACTTCATCCTAAAACAGGTGACTTAAAAAAGATGGTAAATGGACTTACAGAGGTCACAGTCTCTCTCCATTGACTGCAGAGGGAGTCTCAGGAGACTAACAAGGGGGGCATTAGCTTTTGACACCTACAGCCACAACTACCTAGACATAAAGACCTGAGCCCTTGTTGGGGAAAAACAAAAACAAAAAAAAAAAGGGAAAAAAAAAGACAAGTAAAACAAAGGTATTTGTTCCAGTTTCTGAAATCAGTTTCCTGGTGGGGGGCTCTGGATGGGTTTGCTGTTTCCTCACTGCCCTCAAAGTCACCCTCCACAACCTCAGAACAGACAGCTCAGATGCTCCTGCTCTGAGCCTTAGTTTCTCTGCCTCTTCGTGTGAAAAGGCTGCCTCTCCTCCAGGAGCTTGGGAATGGAGAGGAAAGCAGTCCGACACCACCACCCAGGACCATGCATAGGGCACACCCATCCTCTTGGTGCAGGGAGCGCAGTCCAGCCAGAGGGTCTCGGCGGGCACTGGGGCTGCCACTGCAGCAGGTGGGCTCTGTGTGTGCTCTGATTACACAGCCGTAAGTGTCTGTGCCTGTGTGGGCACCTTATCTGACCATTTCCACCTAAATCCAGCCTCTCTGCCTCATCTAGATCACTGCCAGCACAGATATATTGGTACTCACACAGCTGAAATAGAGGAGCTCTGCAGCCTCACATCCTCTGGGGAAAGGAAATACCAACACCAAACTTAATTGGAAACAGGGTTTTACCCTGATTCAGCACATGAGTTTTTCTTCCTGCAAGCTCACAGGGGCCATGAAAATCTTGCACAACACCTTCCAGAGAGGAACCTGAAATTGAAGCCAGCTTGTGCTGGTGTACAACACAACCATATTCTCTAGAAGATTTCCAGAAGGGGGCTCATTTGGGTCCAGGTTTCTCAGTGCAATACAGCTATATCTCATGAACTAGCTACTGGATAAAAAGGATTTTAATGCTTAACCCTCATAACTGCAGCCTTGTGGAGGAACGTTTGACACAAGCACAACCTCACTGGAATTCTGAAATGCTTCTGCTTCTGAGCTGAAATATATAAAGTTGCCACATCAGCCATGAAAAGAGTTTAATTGACTGAAAGGAAGTTAAGACTAAAACATACACACATTTGCTAAAATAAAAAGTAATTTAATCTGGTATTTGCCAGTTAAAAATATGCTTTTACAATTAAATTTAAAATCTCTAGAGAAGTTAATTGGGTTAATGTGGGTAAATTTTAAAGCTCTTTCTCAGTGGAGCCAATTTTAATTTTGGGATTAAATGAACAGCTAATAGAGACATTCAGATCTTTTCCCCTCATACATTTGATGTTTGCTTAAAGATTTTTTCTTAACAATCACCCCTTCAAAATAGCACTGCCTTCAATGAGTATTTAGAACACATGCAACTTATTAAAAACTTAAAATAAGCCCCAAGTTATTACATTTGCATCCATTAACAACCTTGCTTTGAGAAATGGCTTTGCTAAAAGAACATGTTTTAATCTGCTGGTACTACTTGCTTGCATAAAGACTAGCGGGGTTTAACAATTTTTTTAAAATTTAAAAGTTATGCAGTCCTCAGCAGATATTGAGGACATACTTGGTACTAACAACACTACTACTACATCCTGATGCATTGTATTTGAAATCACAGTGCCTGCATGTGCCATGTAACACAATAATTCTTCAGCAGAAAAAAACATGAAAGGAAAATGATGTAAAATAGTGGTGGAAAGCAGAAGACTTGTCTGTGGACGCTGACTCCCTGCAAAACTCACACTGAAATACTCTCTTGGAGTAGAAAAAGTTTACAGGCCGTTTAGGCTTGCAATAAAGCCTCATTTTAAAGTTTTCTAGACAGTAGTTTATGTGTGATTAAGTGATCTGTAATGCCAGGTGAATGAATAATTGATCTATTCTGGAATGACCTGAGAGATTTCTTGTTTTCGAGCCTGATCAGTCTGATACCCACACCATCCATTTACCACTTCTAATGTTCAGCAGACTGTTCTATAACTCTGCCAGGTTCAGTTCTGCAGCTACAATTCAATCAAAAAATCATGTCAGGGCTCAGAGTTGTATTAGCTGAAATTAGGAATGTTGGTCATTTATTATAGTTGGAGTCATATTTGTCTTCTGGGCCTCAGCTTTCCATTGAAGACAAATTCTCAAGGTTTTTATATCAACTAAAGAAAAAATTATTTTTATTTTATTTTTTTAATGGAAACTTAGTGCATCCTGGTTTTCATTCACCTTCCAGGTCTTTACAAACGGTCACATATTTCACAAGAGTTATGGCCCAAATCACAAGAGTTGTCAGCACTGACATTTACCCATCAACATTACAGGGTGAACAATTGCAAAGATACATATGAAATCATTAGAAGTATAGAAGAACAGTTCAGAGTTTTTTTGTACCCTTTTGGGTTAGATCCAGTGAAAGATTTAAAGGTGCCAACACCTAACTTTTAGGCTGACTTCCAGAATGAAATTCAGAGTCAGATACCTGAGCTCCTTCCATAACTTGAGATAGGTCACTCAGTGGAAGAAGACTGCTGAGCAGTGGTTAGAACCCTGCTCTCCCCATTCCACTGCATTCTGCCTCTTCAAAGCTAAATCCTTGTGAGGCTGCTGAGCCGCACCCTCCTGGTTTCACCAGGAGACTTCGCGCTGCCCCGTGGCTACAGCGCTTTGCTGCAGCAGAGGGGCTGTGAGCCTGAAGTCCCTCAGTCGGAAGAGAGCACCCCGTGCTTGTCTTTGCCTCCTGGGTGAGTGCTACAGGTATGAGAGGTCCAGTAGAAACACTTTACACATAATCACCACTGGGAGTGACACAGTTTTGGCAGTGTGCCAGGCAGGTTCATTTCAAGGGATTTTGCATGCTCTTCTGCTTACTCTTGGGATCCACTCAAGCTTTGGTAGGGAGGCAGCACTGCAGACTGACATGCAGAAGATCTCCAAAGGCACTTAGAAACCCTCAAGCTTAAGCAGTCATCGGGCAGGGATGGTTGGACAAAAGGCACCAAGAGCTTGGTGCAGTTATCCAACTGTAAAAGGTGTCTAGGAATGTTTGTCCTGTCCAAGAGAGGTGTCAGTGGGAGATCACCACTGGCTACATGGGAGACGTTCACTTCGCTGGAGTGGCAGCAAGAGACCAGCAGATACACTGTAGCTTCTTAACTAGAAAGAGGTGATGAAGTTTTAGCAACTGAAATAAACCTATAAAATAACCAAATCCCACATTAGGAAGAGCAATCTTTTACCTTGCTTCTGGACTTTGGTACACTGAGAAGATACTGTCAGCAGCAGTAAATACCAATTAGTTAGAGGTGATAACCAGTTGAAAGCATGAGTTCACCTATATATTTTACCATGCTAATAAAATGTTATGGAAAACATTCCATGCCAAAGCACAGACCTAGTTCTGCAGCTGCATATTGTGAAGCCTGTGGGAAGTGGGAATAGAATAAAGCTAGATGTGGCTGCCTCCAATTTCACTCTCTTTTTAAGGTCAATCAGACCATACAATCGTTTACAGCTGTATGGACAGAGAAATCTGTTCATGGGTCTTTCTGAGAAAATCCACTAGTTTTAGAGTGAAAGCCCACCCAATGAGATTTGTAAGCAAAATAAGCATCTAAACAATGACATGACTAAGTGCTTACCACAGCAGGCTGTTTGTTTTGGGCCCAGGATGGAGAAGGCTTTTGCCAATTTCTGTTTAGCTTGGCAAACCCCATGGCAAGTGTAATCACAGCAAATATATTCCCAAGCCAGATGACACACACAGTTCCACAGCTGATACAAAATGGGCTGATGAAGACTAGAGTATAATAAAACAAGTTGAAATATTGCGTGACAATGATAGCTTTGCATACTATTGCCCTCAACGTATCCAAAGGATCTCACATTTCTTTCACAGATATGTATTAGTGAAGTAGTGAAGTCAAGGATGAAATTATATCCGATTTTATATATAGAAAATTTGATTTTTTTTTAATGTCACAAAGGCTGATATTGCACACATTTGCTACAACAGACTCTCAGAAAAATCAAACTCAATCATAAAACAGAAAGCAAGACATTATTTTTTTAGTGTCTGCATTATGTGAGCAGGAGGAAGGAGATGATATCAACTTGCCAGCTGGAAATCAATAGGAACTTGGCCAACCAGCCTAAGGCTTTTTTTTCTGTTGTCTTCAAGGGGATCAGTTTACTAAAATAATAACTTGATCCCATGTGCTTCAGGAATTCTGGACCTTTGAAGATCTGAACATTTAAATCCTGGGCACTGTAAAGCCAACACTGTATGCACATTCTGAAGTCCAAAGCATAGCATGCAATCTTTATCTGGTCAATCACCCTTCCTGTCATGTGCAACAAATGACGCTATGATCAATTCAGATATTCACGACTAAAATGGATTTGTTTTCCTTAACAAACTTTCTTCTTCGTAGTTTTAACAAGTCACAAGTCCAGTTCCTCAGGCCAGAGGAGATTAAGAAGCCAGTATATGTACAGTTCATAAAACCAGTAAGAAAACTGGAAAATCATTGTACATTTCTGCCATGTGCTGACTTTTTGCCATACATGTTTGGCTTTTACATATTAACCTGTCAGTTCTGATACTTGAGTCTAATAGGGCCATCAGCCACCTGGTGTCTTTTTAGCGTCATCTTCTTACCAATCTCAAATTGCAGGTGACTGAGAACACCTTAACTTACCACAGCAAAGGTCCTGGCTGCCGTGGGTCAAACCAAATACAAGGCTGCAAAGTATCAAAAAGTTTATTAAAACTCCAAGTAAAGTAAATTCCTCTCCCCTACTGCCTGCATGCCTTCGTTGTGAAAGACAATCCTCAGCCAGGTTCTCCAAGCATGCACACATTTAGTGACTGCATGTTTTCCCTCTTTTCCTACCATAGCTGAGGTAGTGGGCTGTAGCTCAGAAGCCTGACCAGTCTGAAGAGGTAGACAGAGAGACTTACAATTTTTAAACTGTAAAACTGCTTGTAAAATTGTAAAATTATTTATAAAATTTTCAGCTATTTGATATATAACAAACAAGCATAGATGCCATCCTTTGTTTTTCAGAAAAGGAAGCAGCAAGTTCATTACCTGAAAGGCACACAAAGTCCCAAAGAACAGGCATGGCAGAGTGAGCTGGGACACAGGACAGTTCTTCTCTCCCAGCTTGGGGCCATGCTCAGGGACTTACCACACGCTGCCTTTCTCATGCTGCTTCACCCTTCTGCCCAGCCGATCACGTGCCATCAAACATGAGAGGCAAACGTGTAAGGTCTCACCAAGACCACTCCAGGACTTTACAGTCTAACCCGTTTCTCCAAATTACAGTCAAACAAGTATAAAGTTTCACCTGAAACACCTTTCCCCACTGTGCATGTCCAGGTGTAACACAACTGTAGCTCAAACTGCCTCCCAGCAGCTGAGAATAGGACGTGTGTGAACAGTTCAGACAGCCTCAGCATTCCACAGGAGCTAGAAGAGCCTTGTCCTTGAGTTTCTTCAAAAAAGAAGAAATTTTGGGAGAAGATTAACATTGATTTTTAAGAAATATTGGTATAATGTGGAAAGAAGAAGAAAATGGCAAAAAGCTAATTAGATACTAAGAAGGTTAAAAGGGATGACCTAAAGGGATAGACTGGTATTGATTGCTCACAAAATGATGGAAGGCTGATAGGGATGCCATTTGCCATGAGTATGGTAGCATAATTAAGGTCATTCAGTAAGAATTATATAAAACAGGCTTTGTCACACAAATACCATTACTGGAAGAGATTAGAAGTTTAGGTGACAAAGTAAATTATACTGACATAACAGTCTTTGACAAACTATTTTACATCATGGTGAAGGACCTTCTGTTTAAAAACAGGTATAGAGTTATAAGAAAAATAAGATGAACAAGCTTCGTAAGCGTATCCAGTTCATCACCCACTTGCAGATTCTTGAATATAAAATGGATTTCAACTGAAAATTGGGTTTATACATTTCTAAACAGAAGTATTTCAAATGGTGTTGCACAGAACTTTTTATTCTTGGCTCAACTATAAGAAATACCTTTATTACTGAACTGAATACAAAAGAATCACTGCAGCTAGTGTACAAACTCTGGCAGCATGCCAGAAGTGATAAGAATGGGTCAGTTCCACACAGAGGCTGTGGTGCTTGAAGTGCTAGTTTCATTCAAACAAAGAATATAGGTCAAACACTCAGATCTGGAAAAGCAGTATCCTGTAATTCAATGCCTTAGAAAAGAACTCTGGTTTAAGGGAAATACACAATTAAAAATAACCTCATAACACGACTGTGTAATTATTAGGGCTAGTATGATCTTCAGATGTGTAAATAAGAATGAATTTGTTACAAGTAGGACAATTGCATGCTGCCCAACTGAGATGAGCTAATTGGGATTTTTTTTTCCTGACATTCTTCATCAGAAAATTCAACATTCTCAGAGGGAGGTGAAGTTTAAATAAGAAAAGAACTTTAGAAAAGAAGATGAAGATGTTTTGATTTTCATGGCATTTCTCTTGTGTTTTTAAATATACATGATTTGGGTTCAAATTTAATATGCTTTTTGCATCTTTGGTGACATCATATATTAAAAATTTTAAAAATAAAACCTATTAAAAGTCTAACTGTAATGAAACGTCTCATGTTTGCTGTAAGATTACTTTTGAGCTTACAGTTGTAGAAATTGTTAATGTCTTCTCTTTCTGTTCTGTTTTGGGAGAGAGAATTTCTGAAAATCCATACCTTCTGTCAGCTGAGATTGTAATTCAGATATTGGAACCTGAGTCTAATGTCAGTATTTAAGAACATAGGAAGCCAAGAAATGTTATTAACAAACTACAAGAAGGTTCCAAAGTTGGATTTCTTAAAAATACAGAGTGGAAACAATTTGGATGTTTCCTTAGCTTATTAGACCAACAGAAGACTTAACACAAAAATCACAAGCCAAAGGAATTCTAATTAAAATTAAGGGAACATTTATTACCCATTGGAACAACTAAACTGAGATTACTGTAAATCAGTAAATTTTTGCAGCCTCTAAGATGACATACTTTCCCAGAAGGCATGTTTGCAGCTCAGTTACAAACAGAAGACTCAATACTGAATTTCTGCAGGGATGTCCTGCAGCTCGAACTGTGCGGGAGGGTCTCACAGCTCCTGGGTTTAAGCCTATGAGCACGGGAAAACAAAAAAAGCAGCACCACTGTGGTCAGGCAGCTGCCTTCTGTAACCAAGACATGCTTGCAAGAATGAGCATCACTTACCAAAGGGTCTGACAGCGAGGAAAAGGGCCACGGTCTGCAGTGTGAAGCACGCACTGAAGACAAGAGATGATGTGCACAGGAGATATTCTGAAACACGCACAGCCATCCTACCTACAGTACTCCAGGCAAAGCACCTAACTTTTCTATGCAAGTGCTAAAAAGAAAAAAAGATTAGCAGATTTTTTGAACAGTAATAAATCAGAGTATAGGGGAACTTGTCTGAACAGGACCCAGTGGGCGAAATTATTTCAGTCCACAACCCAGTGATGTTTCTGTGGGAGCAGAGGAAGAGCTAAAACCTGAAGTACAGAGAACTAAAAGGGAAAGAGAATCAACACATGCCCTGCTCCAACACATTGAACATTTGACATCAGAAGAAAGACCCTTTCCCATACAGATCACCAGCACCTTTCTTTTCCTCCCTGCCAGTCAGTCTTTCTGCAAGTATAACTGCAACCTTAGCTTTTTTAAAATACCACATCTGCCTGATAAATTGCTCCTCTTAAATCCATAGCAATAATGGTTTTACCTTACAGCTTCAGATTAAGATATACATTTTCGCACATGGCTAATCTTTGCATAACTCATGTTTCAGGAAAGCAGACCTATTAGTAAATACAGATCAAATTGTGACACTATGTTACAGTATAAGAAATCTTTCTTAATTTAGGTTAAAACCCCTCTTCTTAGATCATACAGATCAATCATAAGCAAATTTTTTCCATTAGTATCAGATAAGCAATCATCTTCCTGATTTATTAGGAATTCAACAAATACAGCTAATCTGTATACATTCACCTCTCTCCAGCCTTAGACTGCAATTTCTCAGGCAAGAGACTGCCTTTTTCTGAATGTATGGAAAGTGTTCAGCGAAGTGTGGGCACTGGCATAAATAAATAATAACATCATAGTCACTAGGGACACTTAAATAAAATTATACTCTGATTTAATGGTGAAGTTCTTCCAAAATCCCAGATGAGTAATGATATTCAGAATCCTGCTTTACATTTATCTTGTTTTATCAGGAGTTTCCTTCTAACAAAACACAACTGTAACCATATATGTCCTGCTCATCTACTCTTTCCCCATGCACTCACCAGCGCTCAAGACAATCCCTCTTGCTCAAATGCTGTGGCACAGATTCTTTTCTATTTACTGCTTCTAAGTCCTTGTTATTTTCCTTTGAAAACACAGTATCAGCCAGAACTTAAGAGGGAAGAACATCTTTGTAGAGCTGCTTATTGTGATTACGGGATGCTTAAGGCAACAGATGAAGCAATGAAATCATCGCATGGAAAGAGAACGTGCCAAGGAGCCTGCCAGCTCAGGGAAGAACAAAAAGAATTTCCCAGCCATGAGGAGACTGGATAGAGTTTGCTATAACTCAGGAAGTCACTGAATCAGCTAAAGCAAGGACTCACCTGAAAGAGCAGATATTGTTGGGATTTTTTAATTCCCTGTTTGCCTTTCTTAAGGGCTCCAGGTTTGCTCAATTAAAAAACTTTATCTTCTAGTTTTTATTCAAATAAAGTTTGCCTTGTTTGAAATTTAAAAAAAAAAAATCAACTTTAGTCTAACTTTAGTTAGAATATAACATAATATAAAAAAAGACTGCCTGATGCAGAGTCCCATCAGGGATGGAAAGATGACTGCCCTTAGTGCTGTCCCCACCATGGAAGCAAGGAGGGAGGCTTTCACACTGGGAAGCTTCGCTGCTGTCAGAAGTGGAGCAGTAAGTGTGAAAGAAGGAAAGGAGTGGAAAAATACAAGATATTTTGACTGGTAACAGGCCTCCTCACCTCCCCACACACCAAATGTCCTCCTGCAGGGAAGACAGGTGCAAAAGAGAACAAACAAAAGAGAATGAAGAGGAAAAGCAAAGAGCAGTCAAAAGTGAAATGAAGGATAAAGGAAATCTGGGAATCATGACATCACTGGTAGCAAAACAAAAAAACAGAGCAACAGAACTACACAAGAAGGTCTTTCCTTCTCATCATCCAGGTAACTCTGTCATCCTAAACTGACTCAATCAAGTTCTTGTGATACTGAGTCCCAGAGCAATGAGACAGCTATTGCTCTCATGAGATGATGTGAGAACACCCAACACAAGTGATAAAGGTTGGAGAAAAATATTCCACTGCAATTGGAAATCAAAAGAATCAAGCATAAAAAGAAGTAGTCTTTCTTAAAAATTGGATTAAAAAAACCAAAAAAGAAGATGGTATAAATGCTCAACTCCTCCTTAAACCTCAGCACCTGGATGTGAGAAGTGCTTCTTAAAAAGTAGTTTTTAATGCCTCTGATCTCCCCATGAAAAACAAAAGTTAGAATGGGCCAATGCTGTAAGGTAAACACAGTTACTGTTGGTACAACTCCGATTTTTAACTTAAAAAAAAATTAGTTCATACCAAAAAAAGAGTCACAACTGCCTTTTTCTTTAACCACAAAGCTTGTCTTCATTTAAGTATGCAGGACCTGCTGCCAGTTGAGATAAACTTTACCTCAAAAAGGACATTATAGTTGGGGGGGGCAGTGATGCCTAAAGAGGCTACCTAAAAACAGAGACTAGACAGAATAAGGGAATAAAGGTAGGTATTTATTTGAAAGGCCTTCAAAGGTACACCCTGGGGAGCCAAAGGCTACATCCAAAAAGGACCCCAAGGTGGACGACGACCGAGTTCTTCACGCTTTTATAGGTTTGGTTCATTTGCATATCAGCATAAATTCACCAATTAAAACTTTAGCTAATGATGTAATTTCTACAATTTCTCCACCTCTCTAGAGGCCCTAGCTTACACCTTTTGGGCCTAGGACAGTCTGAGTGTCCTTGAACAACAAGCTCAGAGAGGCTTTGTTATGTCTATCTTAGCATGAGAGAGCAGAAGTTAACAGGCTACAAGAAACTACTAGGCAGTACAGGATTCGGAAAATATAAAAGTTAAAACCCAAGGCATCAGGAGTATAGCATCACAGTCTTTCTTTCCTTTTCTTCCAGTATATCAGCCAATATGTCCTCTGAAAACAGACCTGAACAATATGCAACAGCAAGTCACAGTTTTCAACTTCTGCATTCTTTCAGATGTCATTACTGTATACATGTTTCCCAAAATTAAGTTGAGAGAATGTCATTAATGTAATACATAAAGCCAGGAGAAAGTAAAAATAACAAAAAATTCTCAGATTGAGAATCTAGGTTTGCATTCACTCCCAGAGCATTGCCATATATGAGTAAACATCAGAACAGAAGGATGTGTCACATGGGATTCACCAGGGGTCTGTCCTGGCTGCAATACATTCCAGTATTTACTCCATGATTCATAGAGTGCATATTAAATTTACAGATGGCAAGAACCTAGAAGGAAATTAAACTATTGCAAAGGAAAAAAATACTCTGGACAAAAAAAGGAAATAATGTCTGGGAAAAAGAAAACAGAATGCACCCCAACAGGGACAAGTTGAAGCTATTGTAAGAGCAAATGAACCACACAAATACAGAACAGGAAACGGCCAATTAGAAATCAGTTGAGTAGAAAAGGACCTTCAGTGATATAAAATAGAAGCTGAACAGAAGTCAACATCAAGCTATAACAGGTTTCTTAAGGTACCAACGGAATTATGCACGAGCCAGAATACAGAATGAAAAATCTGTAAAAACCCTCTGCCCTGCAAGGCACAGCTGTGATACTGCCTTGTTCTCACAATACAAAAATAAGTAAGTATGTAAAAATTCAAGTGGGCCAACTGGAAGAAATGCATAGGAGAGTGGCAAGAACAGTTCCAGGAAACATGACCCTGGAGAAAACACAGAGCAGTGAGTTTTTCAGTCCAAACAACTTATGACTACAACATGACATGTTAACAGCCCTCAAGCACATAAAACACTTCTGCAGGGAGAGACCGAACAGTTAGTTTCCTACATTCATCCAGGAGAAGGAAAAAAGCAACAGGCTTAGATTTTAACAGCAAGTTTTCCACCTCATGCCAAGAGAATTTTCTGTTGGCAATAACAATGAAATGTAGAAATGAACTGCCTGAAGAGGAGGCCAGACAGACCTTCCTTGAAAAAGTCAACTGACCTTGCCTCAGAGTAGAGAGAGACTCCACATCTTCCTTGCAGGCCCATCATTCTCAGCTTACGCAAATATTGCCAGAAAAAGAGTTAACATCCTCCATCCTTAAAAGCAATCTCTTCATCACGACCAGCTGTCCTCTTTTACAGATTAAATAACGATGCCTTGCTGTGTTCCTGTTTCTCACCTTCCCCAGATCAGCACACCGGCTGTACCTGGTCTGGAGCAGCTGCCTCCCCTCTCCGATACCCTGTGCGTGTGCCCGGGCTGTCTCTGCCTTCCCTGAGCAACGCTCTAGAGAGGACACAAAAGCCCTTATGGATGATTAATAGCTACCTTTCGAGGCTTAATGATTTGGCTAAGAAACTACATCTTATACATCAGTCAGCTAATCTAGGTCTTGGCCAGCTCTCTTCTGCTCTTTCCAAGAGGTAGACTGAATAATCAGCTGAACATCTCTCCTGCTTTCAGTCATTTTTCTCCATTATTAACCACCTATTCAGACAACTATTCCCAAGTTGCACCACTTTACTCAACAGACCATCTCCAGCACATTACCAATGGGTAAACAGAGAATAAACCTTAATCAAAACAAACTGTCACTAAAGACTCAGAATTAGGAATTAGTCCTGTTTTACAGTTCTGTGTGTTCTGTTTTCCAGTTTTCAGCTCTGCAATGATGAGACTGCATTTTATCTAAGGGAGAACACACCACTTTACTACACGTTAGATAATATACACAATTCCAAACGGCAGAAGTTCTTTCCTTCTGTTGATGGAAAAAAGATGAATAATAATGTTAAAATTAGTTACAGCCAGTATGTGGTAGATGGACTGTTGCCATATGGTGGTTATGTAAATTAAATGACAAAATAAGGATCTAGCATTTATAGGCAACTTTTGCACACTTCAAAAACCCAGCCTGCCTGTGAAATACCTACGAGCTCCCACTTATGGGAAGAGACGACATCAAAAACTTGGAGTTTTTTCTGAGACTCTGAACAATTATTTCAAGGAAAACATAAGCTTCTTATTTGCCTAACATACAAAGAATATCAAGTCCAATCACCACTCCTGTGCATTACACAAAGTAGTCTTGTTCTCCAATTAAACATCTATTTTCACTTGGTAAAATTATGTCCCAACACCACATCGCTGTCTTGCCTGTCTGGAAAGGTGCCTGACTGTACTTCATCGATGACTTAAATGCCCAAACTTGGGACAAAGATGATTTCTCTAAAAGCTGTCAAAGCCACCTACTTTTGCCCTTGACTAGATAGGGAATTTAGGAGTCCTGATAGGGAATTTAGGAGTCCTGATGTGCTTGTCATCGAAACATAAAATGGGGGGACAGCTGGGCAAGATACTTCCCAAGCATCATTGCTCAGTAAATATGTTCAAGAGGCAGCATTTCAGACTCCATGTGTAGCTACCACAGAGAAAAGTGTATAATTTAGAGTATTTAATTTTTTTATGATTTCAGCAGGCAGGGACAATAGGTATCAAACAGATAATTGGATCAGATCAAAAAACAGTTTCTTCTAAAGCTGGGTCACTATTTTAAAAGACCAGCTCTCATTTCTCAGGTTATACTGAAAGCATAGCTGCTGCTATGAAAAATAAAAGTTGAAATTAATTACGGTATATAACAGCTTTGTGAATCCTTGACATACAGCACAGATTAGATTCCAGACTCCTACTGTCCCACCACACAAAAACATTAGTATTTTTTCTCTAACCATATGCACAGAGGCTAATTAACACAAAATCCTTTTTCCTTACTGAAAAAGAAGTCTTCAGGCTTTATTAGAAGAACAGGAAAGCAATTAACTAAAGATTAAAGGGGCTCCATCTGCATGAAGCATGATAGAAATTGCCAAAAGGAGCAGGAGACAGGTAACAGAGGATATAACAAAAGGAGGGGGGGGGGGGGAGGAGAGAATAAGCAACAGAAGGTTAATATTAAAATGACAACCGGAGATCTTTCTCAGTAACCTGTTGGAAGTCAGCCAGAGGGGTAACTGTAATGCAGGCACAAGCTTAGGCAAACGTCTATGGACACTGTTCAGGTCAGATTACCTGATCATAATGGTTCTTTCCACCCTAATAAATCTAAATTACACATGTATGAAGACAAAAGTGAATATAAAGTACAAAATCAAGGAGAGGTTTAAATCTAAGTTGAACTAAAACCCTTACATTATTATCATGATAGCAAAAGGCATATGTAAAAGGCACTAACTTTGTTCTTGACATCTCTAGCTAAGTATTTATCCCTCAATCAGTCTTCACAGGAAGTGCTACATCTCATAGGGGGTAGCTGCTTGGCATCTTTCTAATAAAAGACTACCAGACAACTCTGTCAAAATTATCATCCTCTTTGACTCTCCTATCTTAGGGTAACACTGGGTTTGTAACATATGATCTCCTCATACAGATTTCTAGCACTGGAACATTATTTAAAAGCCATAAAAGTCACACAATTCTGACTGAGTGGATCTAACAAGCTATATTGCAGCACAGTCTGATGGAGGTGGAAGTCTCCAGACTCATCCAACCAGGCCTTTTGCCCTATGACAAACTGCAATACATCTTATCCGGCTTACTTCTGTCAACACGAAAGTTGGCATGTATCTGAAGTCTTCCCTTGCAGCAGGTACTACAGCATCAGGAAGGGTCAAATAGGGAGGCATGAACTCATTAGAAGGTCAGTAAGTCTCAGGGGGTACCAAGGTCCTTTGACATGTACTGCTAGAGTTGTCAAGGGTCCTGTCATGAGCACTGATATTACATTACATATTAGATCTCCTTAAAAGCCCATTTTGATGAAAAGATGCAAATGTGAACCACACCGACGAGCATGTCATATGGCTCCTACAACACCTTGGATGGATTTATCTGCCTGGAGCTCCATGAGAGACTACATCCAAAAACCGGTGCTGTTGTGCACCTCACCACGGCTCACATGCTCTCAGTGACTGGAGGGAAAGCTGACACCACAGAGCTTCTTAGGGATCATCAAAACCTAAGAGTTCCTTAAGGATAGTGACTAGTCCAGTGGATCAGCTGACAACGAAACTGTGACAGTGAATCTGGCAGGTGCAGCATCCTGTTAATTCATTTTCCCTGCAGACAAAAATAGTCTGTATGTTGGATGAACAGCTTCTCCCTAATGATTCTATCTGGCCATCACTGATATTACTACTGATAGTACCAGAATCACAAAAATAGCCCTAAAAGAAGAGCCTATTCTTGTATCAATTCTCTGTTCTCTTCAGACAAAACAGAATTTATTGGAATTGTGTCGTCTTTGCTAAAAATTGCAGGTTACCACTCATCTCTAAGACAGATAGCCTACTCGACTGCTGTTCTCAGCTAAAAAAGAAAGATCTGGAAATCCCAAGTGAACAGAAAGGACTGAAAGTTCATGGTGGTACTGGTAGCATTTCACTCACCTTAAAAATACATAGACTGCAGTACGAAAACAATAAACTAATCTAGCATTGATGCAACTCAAACATCTTTCTATGCTGTCAGATGTCTGTTAGAGACATCTGGTTGCTAGGTGTATGCTGTAATTGCAACAGCTGTACAGGGACGAAGCGGCAATGGATATGAGGATGGAATGATCCTCCAAATAAAATTCTTCAGAGCCTGGAGCATACTGTTTATGGAACTGAAGCCTGAGCTACTTGCACACCTTGAAGCTTATAAAGAGCAACAGATATGACCTGGTTGAAAGGGGCTGTCTGCAGGCACATGTAAACAAAAGGCCAAAAGAGGAAAGGAATTCCTGGGAACAGCAAATAACACATCTTTCCTTTTTCTCAGAAAGCGTCACAGGGTCAAGGAAACTGGCTGAGATATTGCATTAGTTGCAGGTGCTGCAGGCAGTGAAGAGCTGGGGTACAGCAGGAACACACCAGGAAGCAGCACAGGAGAAGCTGGGACCTGGAGTGATCATGACACCGGTGAGCTAGGCACTCTCCTCACTGACTCAATGCACTCTCACAGTACCCATGCAGTGCTAAGTTTTGGTGTGCAATTTAGGCATTCAAGACTCCTGGATGTTCAGAATTGCAGATATAACCACTGCAGAGAGCTCATTTGCAGCAAACCCATCATTTCACATAAACATTGCACTGTGTGCACTCTGGATCCAATAAATCTGACACAAAGGGCTTGCACATGTCAATGGGTCCACAGACAACTGATTGGCACCCACGCATTAAATCGTATATGCCCTGGAGAGGTCTGATTTGACTGTATATGAACAGAATAACCAAGCTCACTGCAGATGTTTTAATTAGTATACATAAACATTTCTTTCCAGGCAGAATTAGAAGCTGTGAAATTGAGGGGCTCTGATGTGGCACTACTGGTTTTAGCCATCATCCAAGACACAGAACAGTCACTATACTGTATACTGACTTGTATATGCCTCAGTATAGCTACCAAAAAAGTATTGTATTCCCTGCAGTTACTGCTCGGAATATGAGATACTGAGATATTCTCCATTTTGAAGAAGAAAAAAGAAACAAACACACAACTGTAACAACAACAACAACCACCTCAAGACAAAATAATACACCAAAACCACACAAATGCTCATTTGGAAAACACATTAACTTCTTTTTAATTAATATTATTCTCCTTCTTCTGACGGAAGCTTTGGTAACTTGAAATTAGGTGGTTTATACTTTACCAAAAGTATAAAAGAGATGGTATCTATCTGCAGACATGACCCCTGTTTCTCCTTTCCAAACGATAAGTCTGGGAATAGAATAGGATTCAAGGTCTGAAAACAACATGTTTACAGATGCTAAATAACATAACAATGCAGAAATTTCTATTTACGATATGTCTTCCACCATCCCCAAGATAAAGTTACTGCATTTTAAAAGGTGGAGGTAATTTTGTGTTCAGCATTTTGCTTTTTAAATATAAAGCTAAGTTAAATGAAGCTTAGAGGAGATAAAAGACATTAGAAAAGTACAATTCCTCTCTTGATATTCGGTAAGGGACTAAAAAACAAAAAAGAAGCTTAAGTGCTATTGAGCTGCACAGGTTTTTGATGTGCTAATTTTGAGAGACCATCGTGGTAAATGACACCTAACCCTGCTACAATGCATTGTCCCCAGCTATTCCACAGCCTTGGGGACAAAGAACAAGTGCAATCAAGCAAACCTTAAGTCTTCATCCTTACAAACATCATTCAAGAATTTCAAATGTCACAACCTACGATCTGCTTACAGAAATCACATTAATGACTCATTCCTGTGTCAAAGACCTAAGGCAAAGCTTTCCACAGTAACCTGTCTTCGTTTTTTGAATATCCACCTGTTTTTCCAAGGATGTGCTTACAGAAGGAGGCCGCACCAGAAGTATTGCGGGCTCGCCGTGTCCCAGCCCTTTGCGAGGTCTCTGCTGCTATCGGGCTGCCTGCTGCCATCTCGCGGCAGCTCCGCCCGCCCAGCCCTGCACATCGAGCCTCGGGAGGCGGACACAGGCAAAGGGAACATCCGAAAGGCCTTTTTCGGACACAGTTACCATACAAACTGAAATCACTAATTTTCATTTGCTTCTCCGAAAGTCAGAGCATCAGCAGCTCGGGCGGCGCAGGGTGACTGCCCACCTCACCCTTTCCATCCCAGAAAAGGACCAAGATGTGCTTCAGGCATTGTTGGGTTTCCTTGGCACTGACTCCCCACCAATATCCAGGCTCCCTTCTCAAAAGCCAGTGCAAACCTGAAAAACCTTATTTATTCCTCACCAACCCCGAGCTGCCCCCACAGAAGGAAAATATTTCTGCTGCTCTGCTTGCATCCACCACTCCAAAAATGAGATTTCTTCTGGGCTCAGGGTCTTCTGACTCCTCTTCCAAAATCTCCCTGGCCCAGGGAAGAGGATGTGGCATTATGGCAGCGTAGTCACAGCCTAATAATAACCATAGCCCTACTGCCCTTCCTGTCCACACACAAAGCACTTGCCCAAAGCATTTCGCTCTCTATACCAAGGCAAAGATAAAAATTGTTCTTTAAGGCTGTGAATGCTGTAGGAATTACCCCGTTCCTCTCACATGCACTTAGTATAAGGCAGTTCAAACAAATGCACCAGCCCCAAGTGCTTTCATGAGTCTTGCCATAGTTACCTTGTTACTCTTATTAATTTTATTTATTGAATCATTTATTTTTGCTCCAAAGTTAGAAAGTGTAGCTCCAAAGGCAGCAAGCCCCTTTGGAGCAGAAAAGCCAATATGTGGTAATGATTTGAATTTAGTTACATGTTACCTTCAACCTCTGCAAGCAATTTAATGACTAAGGCGAAAACAATCCAAGAGCACCAAACCTCAAATGAAAAAAGAATAAAAAAGAAAACCCAACACAAGAGAAAAAGAAACACTTCACTTCTAATTCCGGCACACAGAAATAGTGAGAAAATAGGGCTGGACAGGGCCTGAAGTTCTCGAGCCATTTATCAGGTGCCTAGTGCAGGGAGAGAAATATTTCTGGCAGCTGTTTTTCTAATCTATTTTTAAAGGCATAAATATAAGAGGATCCACATTGTTCCTGCCTGGATCTCTTCCTGCTCTGCCTTGTCTTTTTCAAAACCACCCTCTCAAGACTCCATAACCAAATTCTGGACTCCCAAAATCAGTGGTGTTTGGATCACTTTACCTTCCAGAAAAAAAAAAGGCAAAAACACTGACTTAACACTATCAAATGCCAAGTGTTTTTAAAGCAGCTTTCAAAACAGAAACAAAAAATTCTACTTCAAAAATTAGGGGTTCAAAGAAGCTAACACGATAAGCACATAGATAATCCAGGATAGCTCAACCACAGCCAAACAGTAAAATATTAAAAATTTAACTGGGAACTACACAGGTAAGTAATAGAAACATAAAAATGACTGCAAGCACCTTCCACAAGGGAAGAGACATTTATGAAAGAATAAGAGAATTGTCTTGTAGCTGTGCTAATGTAGCTATCAAAGCTACATCGTTTTATCCTTTCCTTTTTTAACAGTACCTTACTCACACATTAAGCCTTACCCCTCAAAAACTGTTTAAAAATATATTACGAATTATACTACTTTTGGATTATATTGCCCTGCATTACACTGGTGTAGGCAAACAATCTACTGAGATGAGAAAATTAGCTCTAAGATACAAAAATATTTTTTTCTGCTTTTCAAGATGCAGAAGTGTCTTAGTCGGCTACCAGTCTTGTTTTGAAGCCAAGAATGCTAATAGTTTGCTGGCCATTTGCAACCACCATGGGTCAGTCCACAGGTGTGCAGGCACTCAGAGTTTCAAAGGCATGCTCCATGTTTCTCAGTACATTTCTCCAAGACGAAATTTCCTTCTGAAAGTCCCACTCAAAACATAACCGAGTACCTGACTCCGCACTGCTGCGATCAGTTGCTTGCCTTAACATTCACAGAAAGATAAAACAAGGAAAACAAACATCCTACCACTGCACCCAGATAAGGTAATCGTAAACTGAAAGACAGCTTACAGAAAACAAAAATTTGAAAAATAACTCTTTGAAGTGGAATACCTTCAGTATCACCTTGAATAGTAGAAAAGCAAATTCTGAAGTGAAAATCGTGAAATAATGATAATTAAACAGTAACTCAGAATAGCAAATGCCAGACGAAGTACAATTTATGAGATGTTTGCATGTTGTTATACTGCAAAAGCAATGACTTGCACATATTGAACTGATTCCAGCCTGAGCTTCAGGACATTATTGACACTTAAGAAAACAGTCCCTTCAATCTTTTCAGTGTCAAAGACCATTTTTACAATGCCTAATTTGTTTGCATATGCAAGTGTTCCTTGAGGAAGCAAATGGCAATATTTATGTACAGGTATTTAATAAAAAAGACCAAAGTCGCAATCTGTTCAATTCTGAGCCAGGTCAACAAAGTCATGCACCTTGTTTTCCTCATGTATACTAATGGGAGCAAGTACTCTGAAACAGCACAGACACCCGATCCTAAGCCTTGTGAACCGAGCCACCACCTAATCTACTACCAGTCTGACACCATGCAGAGAAATGTCTCACTGAATTTGGAAAGCCATTACCACTTTTATATCTGAGACAAATTATTGATCTCATTATCTGCCAATATCATGAATGTATTTTTGACGGAAAATGCAGCTTTACACATTTAAAGGATGACATGTGTCCATTTTAGGCCTGTTCATTCTTAGGTAGTTGTTTCTTCAAAGAGAGAGTAGCAGTTGAAATTTAGATCTATGTTATGAAGGACATTGATTACAATTTACACATCTATTTCAGTCTAAGATTCTCCCCACCTGCCTTGCCACAGGACAGTAATTTCAAAGAACCCCTTTGTTTGCTGCAGAAAGTCACAAGCTGAGAACTGTAAAACCACAACATCCTGGAGAAGAAAACATCTGAGCAACAGAGTGAAAAAAATATAAGCACGTGTACACATAAGATCTGCTGCAAACCCTGGACTGTGCTTTTTGGTCTCTGCTTTGCCACCGAGCCCACTCAACTCTTTCAGATAACATCAACAGCTGTGGAAGATCACCAAAGCAGACTGTTTTGCCCCTAATAAAGGAGCTGACTCCCAGGCTCAAAGCACACAAGTAATGTGAAAGAGCAAATCCAGCTCAGCCAAGAGAGCTGAACCAGCTAGCACTGGAAAGGCTTATGCTGAGAAGACAGACCAGGTACATCCGAGCTGCCTTAGATTGAAACCACAGGAAAGCATCAAAACAAAAAAATACCAGAATTATCAGATGCTAACAAATTTAGTGCAATGGATTACTGACACAGAGAACCTCAATCCTACCTATAACAGAGGCAAAACCACCGTAAGATCTACTTCTGAAGAGTAACATGAGAGCAAGAGGAAAAAGCACATTCTCCTCACCCATCCAGACTTTGAAACAACCATGACAGTACTGTTCCTGGAAAAGCAGTGAAACAATACATAGTGTCATCTGTTTTGCAGAAAAATGTATTTGGTCTATGCGCTATCAAAGGCTCAGGTGATCTTCATCTCCCACTAAATCTTCCAAAGTCAATGATACTGTTTCCTCATTTGAGACATTATTTCAAGTATACAACAACTCTATTAGATTACCAGTATCTTGACAATACCCAAAGGGATGAAAAAACCCAAACAATCCTAGCTTTTCAAATTGCGTTCCACTTTGTGTCTATGAAATTACTACTTTAAGACTGTAACTGATGGATACTGTGAAGCAAGCTCCCTAAAAAAGGGAACTAAAGCATATTTCACATCAGTCAACGTCCCCTCTGATGCCCTTTTCAAGATGAGCAGAGAACCTTTATACCCAGCCAGCAGTCCCTCTTGCAAGTCTCATTAGTACAAACACCACAGCTTCTCTACCCCTCATCCTCCAAACAACACACTGATCTACCTTTTGTGGTTAACCAACTGTTGTATTTCACTATTCAGCAAAGGGAATGATGTAAAATACCTACCCACAGTTCTTTCAGCCACCACTCAAAACTGACCTCATTCTCTAAGTACTTCAAGCACCTGACCACTTACACAAATCCTTCACACACTAGATTTAAGTTCATCCCAAAAGAAACCAGTCAAAAACAAATGGTTGTAACGACCATTAACTATCTAAGCTATAGATTTCTTTATTCTCCTATAAAACTGAGGAAACCAAGCACTACAAGGACTTCAAGCCCTGGAATCTAACATTTCAGACAGAAAAGACAAGGAAAACATAAAACCAGAAACCACTCCAAAAAGAAAGACAAAAAAACCACAAAACCAGGAAAACTGACACCCTCAGTTGAAAGACAATTAAAGAAAAGATGATTCCGAGACACATGCCAGCATATTAGCCTTTAGCAAGCCTGGTGCCACCAGTATCAGTGAGATTCCCTTGTTGCTAATGTAAGAGTTCAGGTCACTGAAAGCTAGCCCCTCAAGCCTTAGCATTAGAAGACATGTATCACTTAAAAAAAAAAATACAGACTTGCATACAAAATGTTTAGATCAACTTTTAGTAAAGTATCTAACATTCACTCTAAATAAAAAACTCTTTTAACAAGACTCAACGTTAATCCCGAAGGTCCACTTAAGAGACTACATTTGTCTTTGGCTAGTCTAAGTGAAATGAGCCAAACCAATGTGCCCCATCAAAGATGCAAGACTGCACCTTAATTAAAAACTCACATCCAGTGTACCGGTGAGCAGAAAGCGTATCTTTGAAATAGGAGTAACTTCATCCTCACATATTTCAAGATGCAGATTACACACTTACCCAGAACAGACAGCAGAAACCACAAGGATAAACTGAGAAATGAACAGTTATTCTATCCCTATGTTTGCATTTTAATTTCCCATTCTTCATCTGCAGGCACTCAGGAACATGACTTATAATGCACTTCCATTAATAGCCTAATGTCTTCTTTTACAAAAGAATAAGCAATGGTTATGGCAGTTCTTTCTTATACCCAACCATGAAAACAAGGAACCTTCAGCAGCCATTAATGTTATTTCCACTGGAAAACTAGGTAATCCTATTTTCTTGTAAAAAAAAAATCCCAGGATAGCCTATCTTCTCCAATATTTTGTTCTAAAAAGGTAACAACAACCAGAGTTCCTCAGTTAAGGAAGAGATTCCTTTACAAGGGACAAAAGGCCAGTATCAACAGTGACTTCTAAAAATACAGCAAGGGTTGACCACCAGTGTGAAGTGTTCACTCCACAAGTGCCAAATTTTTAATAAAAAAAACATTTATTACAACAGAATATTACAAACTAGCTTCAATGATCAACAAATAAAACTTTACAAAATGCAAACAATGTAATTTCCGATTGTGGAGTGACAGATATCCCAAGTTTACAAACACAACATCTTTTTGTTTATGCCCACTTAAAAATCATTTCCAGTCTGCTTTATTTTCCACCAAATACAGTACATTTATCCAAACAAAAGCATGTACATTCAATATAGAATATTTTGAGCAAAGCTACAATCTTAGTTCCCATTCACAGTATTTTTAGTGCAATGCACTAACAGGGCCAAATAGTTCTCTATCCATAAAAGCATTTTTACTCCTGATCTTGTGATCAACATTTAGATATATTTTATACAAAAAGTATATATGAACACGAGGCACCTCCCTAAGTAAGGGAGTGAACCAATATAAAAAACATGGTATTTCTTCTGATGTACAATACCTTTCAAATTGTAGCAATTTGACACAAATCACTAAACAAAATATTTTCTAAAAGGTAAAAAAACAAACAAACAAACAAAAAACCAACAAAAAAACCCAAACAACGAAAAAAACCCAAAACAAAACCCATGATCGCATGAAACCTGCCAAGAACTCCATAATGGTAGGCATGCAACTGTTTCACTACAATCTTGATTACAAGGTTAAAAAAAAGGTATCTAAAACATTTTCCAATTACACAAAGTCAAGTGCTACCCATAGTGGTCATTTACGATTCTGGGAGAAAATATATTTTGAGTTTCTCCCGAACTATCCTCCCTTTTTATTAATATTTAATGAAATAAGCTAACATTATAAGTGGTTGTGCACAGATTGTCTATAATACATCAGCAAATATTCACTACCTTCATATTAACATTAGTGTGTTGATCTTTTAAAAATAAACTGAAAAAATAAACTGCAACTATCATTAAAGTGCTTGTGTATAATTTTTTTTTAAAAAATTAAAGAATAGAGGAATGTGGATATTTCTGTAAACTTCCTAGATGTTTAAAAAGTTTTCCTATGAACCACATATGGAAACAAAATGGAGGTCTTTGAAGCAACTTCAGCACAGTGAAATTCAGAATGTCCTAGAAGTGGGAAATTAGTCAACATGAACAAACTGAATTTATGGCAAATACTAAAAATTAGTAGAATTCAGCCAATACACACTACATTGTTTGCTCTTATACATTCATTTGTAATAAATTTAAGACAGTATATTACACAACATTTACCAAAGTAGGATATCACATCAAAGTTTGAGCTGTCCATCAATTAACACTACCAGGGAGGACCAGTACGCATGATGAGTTTTCTGAAGATGATTTCCTAAATGAGGAAAAAACACCTTCTTCCAAAGCTGCTGTTCATTAACTTGTCCCTAGTGTACTCTTTTCTACTTTCTGGAAGTTTGTTCTATACTGTGTCAAACTACAACTGCATAGAGATAAGGGCTAATTTAGAAGCATGTGCATTTCACTTTAACTACTTCAGTGTTTTGGGAGGTGGCACTGTCCTACAAGCAGTCAGAATGGTTATCAATATAGTAAGAAAAAAAACAGCTTAAGAAAATATTTCCTCCTTATAGTACCATTATCAAGAATTAGCAGTCCCAACAACAAACTAAAGTCTTTTTCATTCAAATGAACTTCAGACTTTCCGAACATCACTTGAACCTATCTGAAGAGAAATGGGAATAAATTAACACTTTGAGCTTACCCATATAATTCTGTTTTAAACTACACAACATAAATAATTTATAAGGCTAAATTTTTAATTCTTATTCAAAATGCAGAAGTCACTCCCCCTCTAAAATTCAGCATAATCCAGGGTCCAACTCAGTTCATTTTTGAGTTATGTCTAATTTGGCCAGGATTTGTTAGAAAGTCACAAAAGCACCACATCACAATTTAACATAACTAGGTGGTTATTCACTATGAAAGCTGAACTTAAATCAAATCACCTCCTGGAAAATAGCATTTCAGAATTGAAATATAGAACAAGGCACATATACTTAGTTTTCTTTTTACCAAATACGCTAGAAAGATGATTCTGAATATGGATGTTAAAAACTCCTGCAAGTATCACTACAGTCCCTCTTCATATTTTTGTACAATTCCCAACCTTCAGGCAACAGTTGGTCATTCTGAAATACAAACTGACTGTATACAAATATTTTCTTTTTTAAAATGTCTTTTAAAAATAGGCTACCTTTAACATGAAGGCTATGGAAAACTGAGTAACTACAAATACAACCTCTCCAAGTGTAAAAAATGCCCAGAGGACCACATAAGCAGAAGTTTAGAAAATTCTAGGCCAGACTTCAATATGTATTGATACTTAAATCAAAAACTTTGATGAGATTCAAACAATTTAAAAGAATAAATGACCACGAGTCTCCAAACTCGGGCTTACATAAATAAGCATTAAAAGAATTAAATTATAAATTTGATGACTTCAAAGGTGTTTGCAGGCACCTAACCCGTAATGATTTTAAATCAAAGCAACTAAGCAACCAAATTACATGAAAAATAACTGTTCTATGCACTTTTGTTGACAGTGTGTACGCAATACACATTAAAATAAAAATTTAAATTCACAAATGCTAATTCCAGTAAGTTCATAGAGATTTTTTCTGTTATCAGCTTTTACTTTAGTATTTCTAGTACTTTTTCAAGTGGTCACAGCAAAGTTAATTAAATGAGTTAAGTTATTCAAACCAAACAAAATTCTTGTTAATTTTTTTAAATTACTATTTTAAAAGTGTATGTATATTAGCTTGATTATAACATATGCCTTAAGACAGTTTAAAGAGTTGACTCAGTACAGTTTAATCTATATTCCATCTTCCTACAATGACAAATTTAAACTCTTTTCCAAATTACAAAAAAAAAAAAAACAAACCAAATTTGACATCTACTTTTGCACTTAAGCCACTAAACCACAAAATCTATGAGAAAATATGTTTTCATATTTTCAATAAATCAACAACAGCAAAAGAAATGCAGTGGTATTGTTGGGGTTTTTTTTAAAAAAAAAACGAAAAGAAAAAAAAAGACAAAACACTTTTTCTTTTTCCTCACCAGACAACAGCTTTAGATCTTGTACTTCTGCCTTTGGTTTTACTTTCTTCAGGTGAATGAGATACATTTGCTTTGTGGGTTTTCTTATGATGTTCTAGAAAAGCTTTTCTGGCAAATGCTTTCCCACATTTATTGCATCGGTGCAGAGAAAAGTTTTTTGTTACTTTTACTTCAATGCCAACATCAGCTCCTTCATACTTTTTATTGGGAGAATTAGAGGTGACATCCTGTTTTGAACCAATCTGTTTTGTTTCATCCCTCTGAGAGCCTCTTTTTGTCACCTTATTTAGAACAAGATCAATTGGCTTCTTTATTGCTCTTATTTCTAAACTTGCAGTTATTTTCCCAAGGTAGCGTGGTGACTTCTTATGAACCACAGTTATGTGTCTTATCACATCACGTTTGCGACGCGTTTCGTAAGAGCAGAGTGGACACCTGTAGTATTTAACATAAATATTATTTCCATCTGTGTGTAATTCAATGTGTTTTGTTAAATTCTGTTTAGAAGTAAATTGGCGCTTACAGAGTTTACAGTAAAGCTGCTTGAAGTCAAAGCCAGCTGAAAGTTTTGGCTTCCTGGTTTTTTGCTGGCCACCTGCAGCAGATGCATTGGTTGATTTAGGGGCTGATTTAGTGGTTGATTTGCAAGTTGATTTAGTGGTTGATTTAGAAGTTGATTTAGGGTTTTCGGGGTCCTGTTTAACTTTATTTTTCTGTGCTGACGGTGTGTTCTTTTTCTCATTTGAATGATTTGTTCCCTTTAATTCATTGTGTGGAGAAAGCGCAATGGAAGGGGGTGAAGGTTCTACAGAATCTGCTGGTTCAACTTTTATTTCTGTGCCATTGGCAGTATTGTTGGGTCCTTTCTCTCTTTTAGAGTTCTTTCCAGAAAGAGTTATCTTGTGAACAATTTGCATATGCCTTTTCAGCATTATTTGTGAACTATATTTTCTCTTGCACAGAAGGCATTTGCATGCACTTAAATTGTACTCAGCCTTTGAAGACGACTTTTGTTTTCTGGTCTTAAAAGATTTTTTAGCAGAAACTGTATCCAAGAACAAAGGTTGCCCAGGCTTTGTAGCTATATCAGGAGTGATGGAATCCCTTCTTAATCCTCTATGAACTTCATCAAAATGCCTCCTTACATTGGCTTTTGTAGCAAATGATTTATAACACACAGGACAACTTCTACCTAATGTTACGAGAACATTCTTATTTCGTCCTTTTGCAGAGCACTGGTTTGGTTTCTTTTTTGTTTCTATGTACTTCTTTAGCTCTTCCATCTTTTTTTTGTGTACTTTTCGAATGTGCCGGCGTACACTGCGTCTCGAATGAAATTCCTTCCTACAGAGGCAACAAATCAGCTGGTGGCCATAATCAGAATTATCCAGAGAGTCCAAGTCAGGATTTGCTGCTGGTGGCTGTTCTTCGGGAGAAGATATCACCTTGTTTGTAACAGGATCAGCAGGAGGTAATTCTACAGTCTCCCCAGGCGGGACTGGGGCTGGAGCTGAAACAGTCTTGGGTTGCTCAGTGCTGGGTTCCTGTATCTGTACTGGAGCTTGATCAGGGGTATGGCTACTTTCTGTGTTCTCATCTGGGCTATCAGTCCTTGACACATATTGAAATACAGCATTTTGATTAGTTTCTATAGGTTCCAATGTAATTATATATTCCTGCTTATCTACCCTTGGATAGATTGCTTCAAGAAGGTCATTTATGGCTTGACTCTGCTTATCTTTTGTATCTGGGAGGTCTGTGAAAAGAGGAAAAGGTATTTTTTAATGATTCAGTAATTTTCAATTATTTCAATTTCAAAGTAGCTTTTAACCACTATGTGAACTCAGTCTCCAAATTTCCACAAATCCTCTTTTGTACTCTCTGAACACTCAAAGGCTTCAAGTAATCATTACAAGTTGCCTTTTTATTAAAAGCCAACATCGGAAATAACCCTCCCGGTGTATTAATGTGAAAGCCACCTGAACAAAAAATTTCTATGACTGGAATTAAGCTGGTCTTTAAAAAACTGTATCAATTGCAAAAATAACATCATTCGACTGAGCTTGTTCTGCAGGTGTGCAACTAAGCCTGAAGTATCATTAGAAACCAATTTTCCTACTGTGGGATACAGGCATTCTCAATAAAGGGACGTAATTCTGGAAATAAGCTCTTCTCTGTGAATTCTGAACAATCCTCACCAAAGAATGAAACATCTGTGTAACCTGAGCATTGCATGAAGATATAAGTAGATAATATTTTACAGGTCTCAGTAATATTCTCTTTTTAAATGCCAAATTAGCTCAGTGCTCTAGTTCCTAGTCTGATACTTGAAGCATCTGCACTGGCACAACTAAGAAGCTGGGGTCCTACAGCAAAAAGGTGAGGCACTGCGATGATACACTTCAAATTATTGTGGATAATTTAAAAGATGTGAGTTCTGGTAGCAGCTAATTAAAAACCCACACCTAGTCAGAGTTATTCCTTCCACACACCCAGCAATATATGAAAAGTGTCAGTACAAGAAATATGCTGTTTTGTTGCTCCAAACCCATTTTTTAACACTGAATTTTTAACAGTTTTTGCAGTCAGTTTCAAATGGGCCTATCTATATAGTTTTTACCAAGAGTAAAAAGTCCTTCCTATTTTATAGCACCTTTTAAGACTACTTCGTGACTATACTAACTGAGTGCATGTCAAAAAAGTTACCAGGGAACACTCTTTGGAATTTTTCACCATGGGGTGTTGAACTTCTATTCTGGCCTCTTGTTCACTATCTTTTATTTATTGAAAAAACTCCCACTTAGTTCAATAACTATTCTAACCTTCCTTTGAAACTACAGGTCACCCCTTTTCACAGAGAAGCTCTGTGACTCTAACTGGCCAAGCAAGCTCAGTTAAGGAAGATGACAGTACCAGCCTTTTCACCTTCTCCTTCTAGTAGACACCATGTGCAAAAAGAATCATCAAAATATATCTGTTTGTTCCTAATTTTTGAAATATTGAGGCAGGAAGGCATTAATCAGGAAAGAAAAATCCTCACTGCACCTATACTGATCTAGTCAAGAGATCAAGATAATTAGAAAGCTTTACAAAACATTTTTAAATGCTGACACATTTCCAAATCAATCAACTTTACTCAGATCAACAAAGTCATCACTGGAATGAGACTGTAATAAATTTCTCTTTCCATAAAAATTTAGTTCTTGGTTTTTTCCTCATCATTTAAGTTGTTTCTTTTACGAATAAAGTTTATTTTCTACAACAAAGATGTTGGGCTAGGCATGATCACATAGAATATGTTAAAGCAGCATAAGGTGAAGTGAAGCAGGGGAAAAGAGATAGCATAATTCAAGCACAGATCCTTTAATAAAAGGGTAAACTTTTAGTCTGTGTTTCATACCGACTAAGACCAAAAGATTGCATCCGTGACACAAGGGATGTAAGGGCTTCCTCAGTACAGGAGAGTATTAAGGATATGACTCAGGTCACTTCACAGAAGCAGCTGAAGTCCATGAGAGCTACGATGGCCTAAAACTGAAATAACCCTGTTGGAGCCAGTTTTCTGTAAGATCAGTCCTTTGACATACTTTTGTTATCTTTCACAGTAAAGGACAGATGGGAAAGAAAGAGGGGAACAAGGAATGAAAAGCGTTAAGAGTGACACTCTTAATTAAAAGGCTAGATGTATAAACTAGCTAATTATGATACTGGCATAGGTCTTGGTTGTTAATTCATATAAAGTCATTGCTGTAGCTTCTTCAATAACATAAAAGTGATCTACATATGTTACTACAGAAATTTAATTCCACCTCTTTTTTTGCATTTTTGTTTCAGGTATGTTTGTGTAAACGGTAAAGAAAGATAAATTTTTCACCTTCTCATAGCTTTATTAAATACTTAAAATTAATAAGACTTACTATCATCCATCTGAAGACTTGGAGGACAATAAAACTTTTTATGAGTAATTAAATTTGGTAATCCTCTGAAGAGACTCCGGCACAATTTACACTCAAAAATGGTGTCCACATCTTTTAACAAGATATGTTTAAGTTGTTTTGTTCCTGTAATAAAAGAAATATTACACTTAAGAAAGGTTTTCTATTCATCTCTTAATTCATATCATCCCATGAAAGTGGAAACATTTTAGACCATGAATAATCATAACAGCATTATATCTTTTTTTAATGCTACTTCATTTGCACTGTAAGTTTATGATATATGCTCCAAATTTCACTATGAAGACAAGACTAGGATGAAAAAAAACCCTCAAGGATTATGCACATTATGCTTTACAGAGAAAGTGCAATGATATACAATAAAAACTAACACCTAATATTAGGAAAGAGTTCTTACTACAGTATTTGGTTGTTGCAACACAGTTGCCCAACAGGAAAGAATAAGCACCTAGAGCATTTAAAGAAGCCCGTAGTATTTCTTCTTTAGGGTTATCCTACGGTGCTCAGAAAATAAGACATAAACAGCTATTTCACGTACAAATGGCACCTGGCAATGCAAAAAAACCCCCTAAAGCATAAAATAAAGCAAAGAGAATAACTAACAAGTCAAGAAATGTTACTACATGTAGGTATCTGACCCAAGTCCAAGATGATGACACCTAGGCAAGTTAATAGAAATGTAGGCATATTTTCAGCCTGATGAAAGGAAAATATATACAACTTAAATCTGAAAGATCTCTATTAAAACATAGAGAGTGTGATAAAATATGCCAGCTTTCCAGACTATCATGCATTTTATACAAAGATAGTTAGCATTGTTGATGTATTCCAGCTCCTGTCCTTTTTTTACACTTTTTTTACATTTACTCCTTCATTTCTCATCTCATGAAAATTATGAATGTAAGGCCTAAAATTAGCAATAGATTACTAAATGATGCTTAACCACTCCAAATTAGAAAAGAGCACTAACTAACCAAATTCATCCAATTTATCTATCTTGATTTTTCTTATAACTTAATTAATCAAAACTAATCAAACAAGCAAAAATATAATGAAACTGGACCATGAATAAATAGTATCAAACACCTATGGAACAGCAGTAAGACATTCTTCAAGCTGAAATACAAGGTCAAGTGTTCTGCCTCATCTGTCTCATCACACTTCACTCAAGAATTCCTTTTAAACATCAAGCTCTAAGTCATACTGCAGAACTATTTTCTAAATTAAACTCTTTCAAATATTAATAATTCCATAATAGGCAATAGTTCTTCAATACAAATGGGCCTTACCAAGAAAGCTTCTTATTTCTTGGTGCAATAGTAGTACTACAAAACTTTTTACATCTGAGTTTCAGCAAAGCACAGTGTCTTCTTCAACAGTTCCTTAAAACTGGGATCCAAACTTGACCATCTGAGGCTACCACAGTTTCTGTCCCCTCCTATGCCTTCCCAGGCCATATCTCACTGCTCTTTCTTTGAGTGTTACTAACCTCACCTTCATTGGACCTGCATTTTTACAGACAGACTACTGAACAAATATTTAGATACAGCAACAAATAAAAATTGTACAGAGCTCCCCCCAAAAGCAACCAACATTTGAGTTTCTGCATATAAAGAAAATCCAGCTGAACAAAACTGCAGATGCTCCATGTAGATAAAATTCTTGTGAGATCGCGAACTATAATACAAACAAAAAACTTCCAATTTGGTGAAAGCACACAGAAAAACAGAATTCAGCCATGCTGTTTATGCATGCCCTAGCCACAAACCTCCCTTCTCAAAAAAAAAACAAACCAATTCTCCACTATCACCCAATCAAGGGACACACAGGTCCCTCATTCTCTCTCCTGTTAAATTGATATTTCAGTCTCCTTTTGTTCAGGACTGAAATGTTTTTCTCCAATAAAAATTACTGGATTTAAGAATTAGTGGATGAGATTAAACGATTTATGACATACTGATATATGATCATACTATATGACATGGTAGTCACTCTGGCTTCAAATCATCGTTATGCAAGTACAAAGCTTTTCACTGGTGGGAGCAAAGATAAATAAATGGTCCTTTTGAACTAAACTGTAGACCTTTAGGAATTTCTGGAAACAGCAAAAAAAATTAAAACATCCACTGGTTTTGTGGACACAGCAGGCAGAGGAAAACAAAATCATCTCCTTATTCTTCACCAACTGCAGACTGTGGCAACAAGTCAATCTTCTGCCAGTATATGCTGCCTCCAGATTACTGAAGAAGACTTGCTGAAGTCTTCTCTATTTTGTAGTTAAATCTAACTGTATATTGTGATGGTAATGCAGGTGATACCTTGTCAAATTCTGTTAATATTTGTAAATGTTAATGCTAGAATAATATCAAAGTCACAAGAAATCAGTAGAGAACACCAGTCATAAATATCTCTCTGTCAGAAATATCTAAGTTTATGCCTTTTGCAAGTAGTTTCTTTTTTAGAAAAAAATTAGATTCAAGTTCACCTTTTATTCTTAATGCTTTGAATGACAGAAGCTTTTGATAAAATTACTTAAACAGTTATGTACAATACTCTGTCTTAAATCTCTATTCCTTTACCACAAGAATCGAATACTTCTTTCCATAATGAAATGTTGCTTGTTCAAAACTAGCCAGTAAAATCTTTGTCTAAGTCCTCTTGCCTTCTGTCCAAGCTCCCTGATGCAGGTGATTGATGATATCAAAGTAAGCTATCAATTTAACACTTGCCAGTGGGGACAATCTAGAAGTAGCTCAGAGACAAACTACCTGCAACCAGTTTGTGCTATTACCAGTAGATACTCCATCAATCTTCAAGCCAAAGACGCCTGTCAGGCATATCTGAGGCCTCAAGCAATCTCAACCAAACTAAAAAAGGTTACTAATGAATAATCTCACGTTCTGGTTTTGTATTAAGCTATTGAAATGCTAGTGGACAACTTAAAATACTGTGCCCTTTTACAAGACTCAGACCAGACATGCATCTCATTGCACAGCAAGTAGTGTTTTTATAAATGACACATTTCACATATTTAAAAGCTCTATGTGAAAAAATCTAGAAACACATAGATAGTAGCACTAAAGACGAAGAGTTGTGAAAATAAAATGTTTGCTTTGCCACATCAGAAGTGTAGAAACAGCCTGAAAACATTTAAGGTTTCAATCTTCCCTGGCATGCCTCTCCAAATGCTTAGTTGTTCATTGCTATGTATTGCAACTCCCAAAAACAATCAAGGAACACCTTAAAAGTAGTATGATAAAGCACTTTAAGAAGTTCAAGGTAAAGATTTCTCTTCATCTCAGGAGTTTTATGATAAACTCAATAATAATAGCAGGAGAAATGACACAAAGCGGAACAACAAACTAAATTTTTAAGGGTTTTGAAAGATAACTACAGAGCAAGATCTGTATCTTCATTACTTCCTATGAAAACCCTTATTAAAAGGAACACCTAATTCCAAAAATCTACAAATATTTCGCAAATATGCATAAAGTCAAGTGCTGGTTATTTTGATATATTGAATAAACCTAAGTCTTTTAACAAGGTAATGAACTTCTTAAGAGTCAGGCATGGTTTCATACCTGATCGAAAACACTCAATGATTTGTTGAATACCAGATTTTGAGGTTTGCAGAGGCTGCTGAAATAACGGAGGATCACCAGGCTCCAAGAGATGCACTGAAATATATAAAAGGGTAATAAGCCATTAGAAAACACTCTGGTGATTTCTGTAATTTAGTAATTTTCCATACATATAGTAAACTAGATAAAAAGAACAGCCAGGACTACAGTAAAAGTAGCCTTACTCTAGAATGTTCATCTATATAGAATTAAAAAACAGTCAACGCTGAATTTTCCAGCCATGATACCTTCTGACAGTTTGCTGCCATTTTTATCACTTAAAAAAATGTGTATTCAAAGCTATATGTAACATAGAAACATATGAATATATAATACAGAATTAACTCACTAGAAATGTCCGTCAATTAAAGTAATTGCCCAGAACAATCTACTTGACTCCCATCGTTAAAACCAAACCACATGTACAAAAAACCATTACCAAATACTGTATTACCAGCATTACCAAATACTTCACAGCATACTACTTGACTTCAATGTTGCCAGTAAGCACCTAAACACTGAACCCAGAGTTAAAGTGGAAATGATCAGAAAAAAAGCACAAGCATAACTGCATAATATATATCAAAAAACTTATCATAGTATTCTTAACCAAGAAAACTACATCCAATAAACACTTCAGGTTCAAGTAAACTGCTGAGGGAATACTTTATGTCTGATGTTTCATTCCACATCATATTCTTTGCAAAAGTTATTGAAACTAAAACATATATTAATCAGGATTTTTAGTCATTTCCAATATGCAGTACTTATGCACATGAAAATTCACAGCATTCCATTGCCGTATACAGATATGGCAATTAAGCTTTGCCCAGAGGGAAACACAAATTTACAGGAATAAGAGCACTTACTGAAGCATGTGTTTGCAAAATCATTAGTTAGGTCTTCTTTTAAATTTCTTATTGACTAAACAGCTAGCTTTGTACTTCACAAACTGGCTCCCACCTTATCCATTTGGTTTGATTTTAACCCCATTTCAAGGTTTTCATTTCTAAATGAAGCACTGAGCATCTCTACGAAATTTATATTTAATAAAGGCCAGTTGAGGCACAGTATAAAAATATTCTGAGATAATAAGTGCAAAAAGATGAAACAAATTTTGACAGGAACGTTGAGCTAAAAGATAAAAGGTTATAAATCAATTCTAGCTGAAAAGAACATACAAAAGGAAAGCACTGTAAAAAAGGACAACAGAATGAAAACTCCACCCAGCTATGCTGGCCCCGTAATATACTATTATATATACAAACACATAACAACCATGACAAATCAGCTAATCATTTGGGGATCTCTAACACAATGACATATTGTATTCTACTAGCCTGCTCCCTACACTCCAAAATAAAACATTTTGGTTTGTATACAGCTTCCACTCTGCATGTAGAACACCTACTGACATCAAGAGGAGTAACATCGGTGAAGCAGACCTAACAGATCACTGTTAATTTGTCAGGCAAGAAAAATATTTTAGTTTTTTTAAAGCATTAGAACAACTCAAAACCATTTCATCGTCAACACAAAGAAATGTTTCTACTAACTGAACAATACCTACTCTCAAATTACATTTCATTAAAGCAGCATAATCGAAGTCACCATGCTCACACTTTCATCTGTTAATTCCCTAAACTGATACCTTTGTTCTCAAAACAAAAGTGAAAGCACCCAAAAAGCATCTTTCTTTCAAAAACACAAGTAAAAGCATCCAAATAAACTCTACAACAAGGCAAAAAGAAACAAAATCGCCTTAAAAAATACCAATTATAACAGTGGGCAGAATAATTTCAAAAGCATCTAACAGGTTGGCTGAACCTTCAGAGTATTCATTACAGTTTCCACTGATGGCATCTTTCACATCACTCAGCCATGGAATATAAAGAGTTGTTCTAGGACTTGTTGGGGCTTTTCTCCTCTAAGACTAAGACTTTCAATTTCATCAGAGAAGACAGAGTAAAAATATAAACAACGAATGCAAATGATTGCCAGAAACATCATTTTGCAAAACAACTGAGAACTCTGCACTTTTTGGAAACAAAACGGTCAGTTGTTTTATTTAACTTCTTGCCTTCCTCTGCTCACTGCATACAATGTCCATGTGGCGGCCTCAGGATTATCCCACATCCTGCAGGAACTAAAACATTCTCCTCCTCAAATAATTTTAAGGCGACAGTTCAAGGATACAAAAAAACCATTTCCAAACAAAATTCAGAAACTTTTTATACCTAGAGCTGACACTAATGATATACATTCGCAATCCTCACAACAGTTCCTGGAAGCTTTTAGTGAAGGAGATTTGCAAAACAGCCGAAGCATCACACACCACTATACCTGGTTCACAGCATCCATGGTGATGGTGGTCAGTCTGACAACACTTGTCCCTTAGAGGCATTTTCCGTGCGCACGACCTACTTTCCTTCTACATCCAGCAGCTCGTTTCTGCTAAAACAAGCAAATTAGCTGTCACCGCCGAAGCACAGGCAGCTCCGGAGCGCGCCAACCCGCACACCCACTTCCTACGGCGGCACGGCCGGGCAGGCCGGAGGCAGCGGCACCCCTGGCGCAGGAGAAAGTTCCCATTGTTTTCGGCAGGTCTCACGACGCGCTCTGCAACGGCCGCGGCGAGCACGGCCCCGCTCCCGCCCCACCGCCACCTGCGCCTCGGCCGGCGGGGGAGAGGCCCC
>VWZW01002784.1:1333737-1453814 GCA_013397115.1 Edolisoma coerulescens
GCAGCGCCCGCCGCAGGACCGACCCGCCGGGCGGAGCGCGCGGCGGGAACCGGCGCCGTCTTTGTCCCGGCGGAGAGAAAGGCCCGCGGTGACCGCTGCGCACATCCCTGATGTGCGGCGCTGCTCTGAGGGCACCGGTGGCCGCACACCAGTGGGAGCAGCCAGCATCCCTGGTGCTGGCATTTCCTGCCCCCTTTCAGCCTGGTCTGCGCCATTACAGTGTAAAAAAATATGAACCGAACCACCAGTTGTTATAATATACCTACCAAGGAAAGGGATAGATTAATGTTTTGAACACCTGGAGGAAAATCTCGTGTTCCGAAAGAGAATTGTGTGATCTCTATGGCAAATACCGGCCACAGAACGTCGGTGCAGTGCAGCGAGTGGCAGGACAGTCGGTGTCTCCCGGTACGTTTCCACAGGGTCCTGCTTAGTCCTGTGCTCGCTTAGTGTGCTTCTGTAGGCACCTCGGGTTGTTGAAAAGGTGATAGTTGGCTTTTGCCAAAGGAAAGGGTAAGATTAAGTCTTCATACACTTAAGGAAACGCTTCTGCCACTGAAGAAAAACCTTGTGCCGTTGAAGAAAAATCTGTAAGGAAATGTCAGGAATAAGCACATCATTACAGGAAAAAATGATAAGTGATGGTACTAACACAGAAACAATCTGTCAAGCTCTGGCTTGTAATAGCATCACTTAATGGAGATAGGACTCATGGTTTCAGACAAAAGTTCCGAGTCTCATTACAGTCTGTGTGAGGGTAAGATGTCTCACACTTTCTCAAATCAGATGTGGAGAGAGCTTACCATCTGCGGCCATTAACTTGTACCCAATAATGTCTTCTTTTAAAATATGGGCATTGATTTAATAAGTTGTCTTTTTCCAAAGCAACATGACACCAAATTCAAACTCCATCAGTTGCACTTGGACTTTGTTTAATAAACTGGAAACACTTTAAGTGTCAGAGAACAGTTCAAACAGCTGAATGCCAAATAGCATCTTTACTCTGAAGTACAGCAGAAGTCAACTGAAACCTTTGTGTCAGACAACCACACACGAGACTTTTTGTGTGTCCAGAGGTGCTCTCACCTTGAATTTAGCTACATCCTGAGCTCTGCTGTTTTAGACACACGGCGGAAGAGGCGTAATCTCCACCAGGCATGCAGCTGCATTCAGCCCATGTACAGGGCACTTGGGTAAAACTGTACAGTTCATGGGTAACAAAGTGCAAGGAACACAGCTGTCAGCTCTAGTTCTGCACAACAGCCTGCTGACTGTTGTACTTGCCCAGGAAGTATTGAACTTGGAGAATTAACATTCCCCACCTCCCAGGAGATGTGGGAATCAGGCTCAAAGATGATCTTACATTCTCACTGATGCCACTGTGCTGCAAACGTTGAAACAGTAGGGTTATAGCAGCTTAACTTTGCATCTTGGACATTTACTATGAACATTAGTAGCCTTGTCACCAATATAATTTTACTGAGTGATCAAAAAATAAGAAAGAAAATATCAACCTGCAAATCATAAACCAGCAATGGAAATTTAGAATCTTTTGGTTGTATTTGGGTTTCTGTGTTTGGCCACTTTCAACAGGATTTTTTTCCTCCTTTTAATACAATGAACATTTCTCTTTTTGTAGCTTATGGCCTATATTGTGCTTGCATGGCAAGATTTTGGTAATGGGTGGCCTGTAAGGGTGGCTTCTCTGAGAAGTTGCTGGAACCTTCCCTCATGTCACTGAGCTAATGCCAGCCAGCTCCAAGATGTACCCACCACTGGTCAAGGCTGAGCCAGGCAGTGATGGTAGTAAAGCCTCTATGATAACATGTTTAAAAAAGAAAAAAGTTAATGCACAGAAGTAATTGTGGCCAGAGAAGAGAGGAGTGAGAAAATGTGAGAGAGACTGCCCTGCAGACACCAGAGTCAGTGAAGGAAGATGGGGAGGGAGGAGGTGCTCCAGGCACCAGAACTGAGATTCCCCTGCAGTCCCTGGAGGACCCCACACCAGAGCAGATGGATGCCACAGGTGAATCTGTGAGATGCTCACCCTGGAGCAGATTCTTGGCAGGACCTGTGGCCTGTGGAGAAAGGAGCCTAGAGGAGGTTTGAGCAGGTTTGAGGCCAGAGCAGGTTTGCCGGCAGGACTTGTGATCCCATGGGAGACCCATGCTGGAACAGTTTGTTCCTGAAGGATTTCCCCTCTGTTGAAAAAAAGGACCAGCGCTGAAGCAGGTAATGAACAACTGCAGCCTGTGGGAAGGACTCCTCTCCCTGAGGAGGAAGCAGCAGCAGAAATAACATGATGAACTGACCGTAACAATAACCACCTGTCTGCATGCACCACTTCTGGGGAGGAGATAAAGATTGGGAATAAAGTTAATCCTGGGAAGGACGGAGAAGTGGGGGAAATGTGTTTTTAAGATTCATTTTACTTCTCATTATCCTACTCTGATTTTGATTGTGTTCAATTAATTTCTCCAACCTGGGTCTGTTTTGCCCATGACAGGATGGATCTCTCCCCATCCTTATCTCAGCTCGTGAGATTTCACTGTGTTTTCTCTCCCCTGTCTGGTTGAGGAGGGGAGGGATAGAGCAGCTTTGGAGGGCAGCTGACATCCAGACAGTGTCAGTGGCCATTCTTTCTTGTCCTTTTCCTATTCACCTCCAAAAACGTATAGTTCCTCCTTCTTAATAACCCCCCATGCAGTGAAGCATTGGGATTATGTCCTCTCAGTGTTCTCTTCAAGGTAAAGAATCTGATTTCCTTTAGCCTCTCCTTATGTCACATGCTCCAACCCCTGGAACCATCTTGAATACTTTCTTCTGGATCCTTTTTATGTTCTGAGTATCTCTTGCATACTTAGGAGTGCAAACTGGACACAGTATTGCAGACGTGGCCTCCCAAAGGTAGAGGAGAATAACCATCTCCCTTCACCTGCTGGCTGTAGGCTTGTTGATGTGGCACAGCATAGTGGTTAGTCTTAATTATGCCAAAGCTGCAGTGTTGACCCTCATTTCACTTTTTAACTGGGACCCACAGGTTCTTTTTGCAGAGCTGCTACCTCATTAGTCAGTCCTCAGCCTACACCATTGCGTGGGTGTTTTTGCCCTGGGTGCAAGGCTTTGTCCTGTCAGGACATTCTCCAGTTTGTTCAAGGTGTCCTCACACAGCAACCCTGTCCTCCAGTATGTCAGACACTCCCTGGTTTCAGCCACTCATTTCATCATAAAAGACAATGACATGGGTTGTACAAAATGTGCCTTTCTGCCTTCCCCCTCTCCAATTTTAGAAATTCCAACTAAGGTCAAGTTCTCTGTTGCTGTGTCTTTGGGAGGTGGAAATGCATGTTTTTGGAAGATGGCCAAACAGCAACTGAAATCTTATTCTATCTTAAATGCATTTTTATAACTTTTGTGTTCCACACTTAAGAAAGACCAGAAAAAATGGGCACAGTTGCATGCATGTATGAATCTTAGTAATTTAGCTGACCTTGTAACCTGTTTGTGGGTGGAAGACCCAAATCTGTATATTGCTGTGTTTTACTCCTCATGTAGTTTAATGTAACTAATTGGTAACATGGCTGAACAGCCCCACCCAACTTTGACCAGCCAGCCAGTCATGTGCAAAGCATCTCTGGGAGAGATAAAAGCTGCTAGCACAGATCAGGTAGTTCCACCTGACCTAGCAAGGTGCCTTGTGGAGCGTGCTTGCAGAGTGGAGTCCTTTCAGCCAGTAGCCTACCATTGCATATGAGAAATTCGGATCAGGGTAGCAAAGATCCCAGTAAAGCTCACTTCACAACACACTGCTGCAGTTGTTCATCCAAGAGATTGAACTGGAACTTGGATGCAATTTGAATTTCATTGTGTAAAAAAAGAACAAGCACATGATGTTGCCTGACTTCGAAAAATAGAATATTCCTCGGTAAAATATGAACAATAATTGGAATTTATAATAACTTTCTTCTTATATAGATAAGATTCAATGAAAATGAAAAGGATCTTTAGAACAATACATAATTCTTCATACAATCCATAATTATCTTGTATCCAGGGAACATGGAAATTCACAGTGAAACCAGATACCGTGTAAAATGTACAGGATGCACTTCCATATAACAAAGATAAGGATGAAAATACTTTTGATCCATTTCATGTAAATTCTAGGCATAAAATATATTATTGGGGAGGGGGTTTGAGTTTAGCCTTCATTCCTGGCTAATGTTCTCAACATAGCCAGCAGGATTTGAAGCAGAATCTTTATTTATTCATTGTCTTTTAGATGATGGGGAGCTGGTGAGAAGTTTTGCACTAAGGCTTCTGTTACAACTTGATGATCAAATTCTTTTTTAATTGTTTCTCAATTCTGAGTATGGCTTTGAGAAATGCGAAATTCAGGACAATTTCTCTTAGTTACTGGATTGTGCTTCTGAAATATATAATGAAGTATTCTAGCAAGGGAGGTATATGGTAGAGGATATTGAAGCGTTCTCTCAAACAGTTGTGATAGTAGGTTTAGTATCCACTGAGAGGTTTTGTCTTGCCAAAGGGCTGGTACTAACACCTGCTGAGATGCCTTGCCATCTGTTTAGACATCTAAGAGCTGTAAGATTTGAATTCTAAACTTTTCCTCATACGCTATGACCACTAACATTTTTTCTGTATTTGGGATGCATTTTGGATGAAGCACCTGGCTTCACAGTCTTTTTTCCTAGGAGAAAATAATTGTAAGTTGGAGTGAATTAATGCTGTGATGCTGCACTGAACAGAGTTCATTTTTGCAGAAGTGAAGGTAAAGTTGCATTAACCCTGAAGGATCTCACATGTAGTATGTGCTGACCAAGAAGTATCACAAATCATAAAGTGTTTCACTGCGAATACAGATATTCAAGCATTCCTTAATATATCACTCTTAGTCTATTTACTGATTTGATGTGGCTTCGTCTAATGTCCTTGCTGAAAGCATCCTGTGAAAACTGTATATTCTGAAACTCCGTATTAAACAAATTTTAGACATAGAAGCCTGAGAGAAATTCAGACTCCTTCAAGGGCAGATAGACCCTGCAGAAAGACCTCAACAAATTAGAGAGATGGACAATCACCAACTGTGTGAAGTTTAACAAGTGCAAGTGATGGAATCTGCACCTGAGACAGGGCGGTTCTGATTGTGTGTATAGGTTGGGGAACAGGAGGCTGGAGAGCAGCGCTGCAGAAAGGGACCTGCCGGTCCTGGTCTGTGGCAGGTTGAACGAGTCAGCCTTGCCCTGGCAGCCAGGAGGCCAAGCGTGTCCTGGGGGGCATCAGGCACAGCGTCACCAGCCAGGCAAGGGAGGGGATTGTCCCGCTCTGCTCTGCACTGGGGCGGCCTCACCTTGAATGCTGGGGGTGGTTTTGGGCACCACATTTTAAAAAAGATGCTGAGTAATCAGAGAGCATCCAAAGGGGGGCCATGAGGATGATGAAGGGTTTGAAGGGGAAGCCATATGAGAAGCTGCTGAGATCTCTTGGTCTGTTCAGCCTGGAGGAGACTGAGGGGAGTCTTCATTGTGGTCTTCAACAACTTCACTAGGGGAAGTGGAGGGACAGACACTGATTTTTTCACTCTTGTGAGTAGTGAACAGGACTTGAGAGAATGGCATGAAGCTGAGTTGGAGGAGATTTAGGTTGGATGAGGAAAGTTTTTCACCAACAGGGTGGTCGGGCACTGGAACAGGCTCCCTAGGGAAGTGGTCACAACACCAAGACTGACAGAGTTTGAGAAGTGTTTGGACAATGATTTCAGGCACGTGATGTGATTGCTAGGGTGTCCTGTGCAGGGCCAGGATTTGGAATCAGTCATCCTGATGGGTCCCTTCCAACTCAGCATATTCTATGATTCTATGATTGAGGCACATTAAGACTCCTTTGTTAGAGTCTCTGACCATGATGGCCAAATGGGTAGAACACTTGCCAAGGAAGCAGAATACCTTGATTTCAAAATCCTACACTGCAAGTTAGAGACTCCTTTTGTTAAGCTCAAGGCACAGTTAAATCAGGAATTCAAGAGCTGGGGGACTGTAGAGAAATTAACAAAGACAGCCTGATTCTATTGAGAGTAATCTTAACTTGAGGAAGGGGAGAAACAATATGGAGTTCTGGTTGCGATTTCCAATGCTGTTTATTTATTTATATCCGAAGATGCATAAATGGGAAGTGAATAAACTAGTCTTTAGAGCGCAGACGTGTTGACTTTCAGATAAAGGTGGGATCACTCAGACAATTCTATGTTGCTTTTTCCTGTATCAGTCACCTCAAAAAAGTACATTAAAAGTTTTCTATGTACTACAAATGAAATTATGTGAGCTGGTTATCCTTATGCAATTTTATAATCCAATGCAACTTGCTTACAATATTTAAACTGTGTATACTTACATGCCTCATGTTTTTGGTGAAATCTTAAAATTAAATTCAGTTATATTTGCATCAAATCCACATTTGCATAATTGCAATGTTTACACTATTCTTATACCTTAGCCCTGACAGTATCTTACAGAAAATCCCTGGGCTAGAATAATTCTGAATCTTAGTCAATATGTATTCCAATCTAACAAGCAGCTGCATCTTCATGCTCTGTTCCCCAATTAACATAAAGCTTCATTACTCTTTTGGGATAAAAATAAACTGCTGTGTGTATTGTCTTACCCATAATTCATTTATTTACAAAGTTACTAAAACTCACAATTAATAAGACTTCTCATGAGGTCTAATTCCCTTCTGTGCTTTCTGGTGCACGACTATAAAGTTTAGCAAAGGGAACAATTTGCATTGCATCTCTCCCCTGGAGGTCCTTGTCATCATTTGATCCTGGATTCAACCTATTCTATTGTTCTCCCTCTACACCCTTCAGCTTTGATTCCTGGTTGCACAGTGACACAGCTTCACACAGAGGCAGGAAAAATTTTCTGGCCTAAAAGTATTTAAGCTTGTGATTACAGCAGTTCTGTGGAAGGTATGAGCTGGTGGTTCAGTCATCAGCAAGGCTGGTTGGGGGTTGGAATCCAGCCTACCCATCTCAGTGCTGCACCTCCTGACAGTGGGTTCTGGCTGGAGAGTTAGAGAGCATACGGCGCAAATCCTCTTCTTGAGAAAAAGTCTGTGCAGCTGGAAACAACTGAGGTGACAAGAAGTGACCATTGTAATGCCCCAAGAAGACATTCTGCATCATCAGATCAGTGCGGTCAGTAACCCTCTCCTACACGGAACAGGCAAGACAAAGTCTAACTGAATTGATGATGTAGTTTGGGTGTTTTGAGTGGGACTTGGACACTTGTGCTGTTGGGAACTCAACTTCAACTAGCCAAGAAGTTCAAGTATTCTTGTTTCCTCCTCATGGGTCACTAACAAGTACAGCATGACTTGCCACTTTAAAATAATCTTGCATACCTTTCTTTAAGAAAGGCATTATTCTGTGTAAATATTCTCGCCTTTTTGCTTACCTGCCTTGCTGGGTAAAAAAAAAAGTATGCTTCTCACAGTACAGATAGTTTAATTAACAAAAGAATTAATCTAGTAAAATATATTAGGAAAATGAAGGACTTGCTTACAGTATTATATAATGAATTTGCATCTTCTTACCGCATTCAGTTTTCTCCCAGTCCAGTGAATTTTCCTGTACACTCTTCCTGTAGAGTGAGCATAAAGTTAATTTAATTCATGTTCTCATCCCTGATTAATCTGATTAATACAAAACACATACAGATATGCAACAAAATGAGTTTCATGCTTTCAGAAATTGTTTAATTGAGGCATATATATTCTAAGGCTTTGTGATGTGCACTAGGAAATGGAGGATAATGCATCTGGATAAGCAATTTGAGGCCAAGTGCAGACCTGGTCTAGCATGCTGATTCACAAGGTGACATGTTCTGTACCAAATAATGTATTTAAAACCTATTCCTAATGATGAATCTAGTGACGTTTAAAGTGTTGCCAGCTGTCTCTTTCCTGTGTAGATGGTGGCAAAGGATCTAGATTGTTGAAGACAGAAGAGAGGGTCATAAAGGGGAGATGTAAGAATTTCTAATTCTTTCAGAGGAGAATATAAAGGACCATAATCCTAAACTTATCTCAAAATGTGCTGGTGAGGGGAAGGTCCTGCAGAAAAGTGACAAGGACTTCTGTTTCTCTGTGTGTACATCCATATGTGGTGTATGTCCACATGCAGTTGAATATAGCATGGGAGGGGATGGGAAGCAGTAGAGTGAGAGAGGTAAGTGGAAGAAATAGGAGAGTGAGAGAAATACATCTGGAAGGAGGCTTAGACAAGGAAAGGAAGAATGGCAGCGATTCATGAGAAGAGGGGAGAAAGAAGGCACAGGAAAGATTCAGAATGAAAGGATACAGTAAGGTGCAGTAGCTTAAAAGTACTGCAGGCAAGACTGACAGCAAGAAGCGTAGCAGAAAGGGGGAGGAAGAAGCAGGAAGTCAAAAAAGAAAGAACAAGCTGTAGAATTCATTAAGCCAGGTTTCATGTGGTTTTATGACTTGCAATGAGATTATTTCCTGTTTGCTGACCATTTTCTTAGGTTTTGTAGTAAAAGCAAGGAAGCATAAACATAAGCATCCAGGTCCTGGGTCTAATCAGAACAACAGTGCTTAGAAAATCCAGAAATATGAACATTTCTATTCAAAAGGAAACAACTGCTTTTGTAAGCTTTTTTTTTTATATGTGTCTGTATATAAATCAAGTCCTATATTGCAGGGTAATCGGAACCTTTCAAATTTTGTTGGAGATATTATGATTTTGGCAGCAAACTTGCAAGATATTACTCAGCATCAAGGAACAAATATTTCAAGATGTCTAAGGACAAGCCATGAAAACAAAAAAAATAAGAAAGCTGAATTCCAGAAATAATACTGTCAAAAGTACCAAGAACAAGTGTTTGTAGAAATGCACTGTACAATTAACCCAATCGGCATAAAATTACTGTTTCATATAAAGAAGGACTACAGATGATAAATCACAGAATGAACTGAAAGAAAAATGAAAGGTTCATGGCCTAAATAGGATGGGTGATAGGCAGCTAATGAGCTAGTCTACATTGTCTAAGGCAGAGAATATCCATATAAATGAACTGTGGTGCAGCTCTACCCTCAGTGGGAGACTGATTGGGTTTCTGCACTCTGCCTGGCTCTAGTCAGCTTGTGGGAATGCTGTAACACTGAGACCTTGAGCACTGTCAAAATCAGTTGAAATTTTCAAGAAGGTTCCAAAGCTTATTGCAAGACTTACACTGACAGAATGTGCAACAGAGTAAATTTTGCTTCCTTAGGAAGGGAGGCAAAACCTGTAGAAAAGCAAAAAGAGATAGATAGACTGTTGGTTGCCACTACATTAAAGCTAAATGCAGTTTGCGTTTGCACTGCAAATTAGATTTGCTTCTTGGATGGCAGAACATGACATGCCTAATTTGGACTATAAGTCCAAAATAAAGGACACATTTATCAAAATAAAGTCAATGGCAATAAACTAAAGGTACAAATGGGAAGTACAAAGCACAACACAATTAATTAAAGGCAAAAATCGAAAGATACAAAGCATAACACAATTCTGGATAAAAGAAACTGTGCAGCAAATATGACAGACAAGATAGTGACACAAGGCTGCTCCTATTTCAGTGTTCAAAATGCACAAATGCATGAGAGAGATATGCACTAAAAGATCAGAAATCAGAAGATTAATAAGTGATTACATAAATAATATTCAGTATATTCAGAATATTCTCATAAATAGTTTACAATGATAAAAGAGAGCAGTTATGCCAGTGTCAGTATATTTCAGTAACCTCCATTCAAGTTGAATATGGATGGCAATGGCAAATAGTCCTAAGGAATCACACCTCAATCAGAGAATCCATCCCTGTAATGAGCAGGACTGATCTGCTCTGACGCTGACCTGTTGGGTCTCTCTTCCACATTTTGACAGTACTTGAGTGAATGAAATTTTTGCTAATGAAACTGAACTGAACTGGGGTTGGCAGAGGATATTTTGGCACAGGATATTTTGTCAATCATAACTCTTGTTAAAACTGTTCTTATCCCACAACTTCTACCAATTGTATTTTTTAATGTGTTAAAGACAAAGTTGGTGAGCAAATAATCATTTTTCATTCATCAGCTTGGCATGCTTTCCTGTTATTTCCTTCAAGCTAACTTACTATGTGATATTTAATTGGTCACTCAAAATACATTGTCCAAGCACCATGCCAGCTGCCTCTCAGGTGAATTAATTCTGTCATTTACTTTGCTTATAACAGATCTCCTTGAACTACTGCACAGTTAGGAACCATATAAGCAGTGTAGATATTAGAGAATAGTTCTGAAAACCATGTGAATTCAGTCTTATCACTAGTCTGGTAAACATTTTTGTCTTACAATTTTTGCTGTCGCATAGAGTGTGTAGCACAGACTTAGTCCCAGACAGCGAGTGACTTCAGTTTGTTATGTGCAAAGGAGTAGGCTACAGCCCATAGAGGACTGTAGTAGCCCTGGGCTATTGCACAGCAAAAGAAGAGTTGGATTCTCCTAATTCATCATTGATGTTAACTCATTCGGTATTATAACATCTAAGCGTTGGAATAGGGTAAACTCACTGTTTTTATTTTTAAAAAGAGGAGAAAGACAGGAGAAGGATTTAACAAACCTGACAGTTTACCTTTGGTCCCCCCAGATAATGAAGCAAGTAGTGGAAGACACTATTATAAGCATTTAGAAGATAAAGGGGATATATAAAAGCCAACTTATGCCTGCCAAGTACAAATCTTAGGAGGTCACCTAATTTCCTTCTTAATGAGTAATAGGCCTCAAGAAACCAAGAAGTGGAATCTAGCAGGATTTCAGGAAGGCTTTTGATGTTTTCTTGTGTGGGATTCTCATTCATAGGCAAACTAATGTAATTAGAAAACCATGCGTAAAGAGAATTTATCAATGGTTTATTATCAAACTAGAAAAGTATTTTAAGGCTCTGTTCTGGCTGAATACCATTAAATATGTTTATTCATAACTGGGTGTATTTGTTCAATTTATAGATGATTTCAAGTTGAAGGATCTGCAAGCACACAGAAGGCCATCATGAGAAGTGAAAATTATTTTGATGAATTCAAAGAGCAGTCTGCAAAGAGGATCACAGACTCACAGAATGGGTCATGCTGGAGGGGACCACAGTGGTTCATCTGGTCCAACCTCCCTGGTCAGGCAGCTTATCCCAGAGCACACTGCACAGGATTGTGTCCAGATGGTTCTTGAATATCTCCAGTGAGGCAGACTCCACAGCCTTTCTGGGCAACCTGTTCCAGTGGTCGATCACCCACACAGTAAAGAAGTTCTTCCTCATGTTCAGGTGGAACGTCCTGTGCATCAGTTTCTGCCTCTTCTTCTATTTCTTGGTACCATTGAGAAGAGCCTCCATTTTCTTGACACAAGACATATTTCAAGTTTGGAAATGTGAAATCCTGCTCTCAGGTAAGAATAGACACTGTGTGGGTGGCATGCAGGCATTAGTAATTAAAAAAATAATGCTGGGGAATTAGGTAAAGATGCTACAGAGTATGTGTGTACATGAACTTCTGTGAATTATATTCATAAAAAGAAGTGTAATATTAGAGCTGCAGTCTATCATATTACCAGAATGGTAACAATTATCACAAACTGCTGGAGAAATTAGTGAGGTCAAAAATTGTAAAAACAACAGGCTTCAATTATCTGCTGTCATGCTGTTAAGATTTCCAGCAATCAGGAGTGAATAACCCATCCTGAGATTGTAAAGGCTATGGTGGAAATGAGACAAGACTTCTTCAACAGTAAAATCCAAATTTTTGGAAGAAAAGAAAAATTTGAAAGAAGTTTTAAAAAGTTTACATTGGATTGGAGACTATAAAAATGTCATGCTATAGGCCAGGTGTCAATGAATACCCTCTACTAGGAAGACATCAAAAGTGTTAAAAGCATTTAAAACCAAAATAACGTTGTTGTGATTCAGCTACGAAGAAAGATACTAAAATACAGAAATAACTTTTAAAAAAATGTAGTCATGTCCAAAAGAGGGGGGAAAAAACCAGATGAAGAATCTCTATGACGCTAAAGGTATAATCACAGACAAGTCCAAAAACACTGTTCTGAAGCCCTAGATAAATATTCACAGCCATCTTAACCACATTGAAAAGAAGCAGCTCACCAGACCCTTAGTGCAACAGATTTGTGACGACAAGCAGCACTCAACAAACATAAACAATATCAGAAAAAGCTAAACTAATTCTTTGCATCAGTTTTCACTGAAGAGGTCATGTCAGTTCTTAGCACCCCTCTTTATGAGTGCTTAGCCTGAGAACTGTCTCAATTCAAATATTAACAAAAAGGTGTTTTCAACAAACCACTTAAATTAACCATCCTAAGTAACAAGGACAAGGTAGTTATCAACCCAGAGTTGTAAAGAAATTCGAACATGAAATTGCTGAGCATTAGTATTGAAGTATATAACCTGTGGTTTAAATCAGCCTCTTAGTGCCAGTGGTCTGGACAATTTAAAAATGTGACACCAAGCTTAAAACGGGCTCCAAGAGAAATTCTGGATACTGCTGGCTCGTAAATCTGATTTATCTTTTCAATCAGTTTTCTTTCTATTTAATTGAATATTATACAAGCAGATGCATAGATAAGTGCAATGTACTGACAGACAATCAGCAGAACTTCTGTTTGCAAGTCATGCTTTACCATTTGCTACAGATCTCTGAAGGAAATAAGATACCTGTCATCTGTTTAATATTTTTTCATAGATATTCTTATCAAAGGTGCCTAAATAGCTTACAATGTTATACATAAGATATAAAAATAATAATAATAAGGTTAAATAATTGGATTTTACAATGCAAAGAAACTATGAGAGGAGATCCCCCTAAGAATCTGAGTTAGAATATTTGGTGTGTAAAATAGTCATAACCATGTGGAAAAGGAGGGAATAGTGAAAGAACTAAATTTTCAGATGATGAAGTATTATGCATGCTAGAGAAACGTAAAACTGACAGCAAAGAAGTCCAAGAGATCTCAAAATGCTGAAGGTTTTCTGTAAAAACAACCAAATAAAATTGTGACAAGTGTAATACCATGCACATGAGGTAAAAATACTGTAATTATAAATATATAGCAGCTGTCTCAAACTGTGGCATCTATTATCTTCCAGAAAGAGATCTGAAACCACTGGAGGTGGGGAAAAAAACAATAAAGAGAATGTTAGAAATTACTGGGTATGTGGAGAACAAACCAGAAAACCCCATTTATCACTGCCAACTCGTCCTGGTCCTCCTTTTGAATGCTTCATACCATTCTAATAAGGTGTTTTGAAATGAGGTGTTACAGAATTTTTAAAAAATACTACAAAGGAGGGCCAGTCACTGAGAAGAGCAGCAGCTTCTGTACAAGGGAGGAGAAAAAGTGCCAAGACTTTCCATGCTTGGAGAAGATAGAGAGGGATATGATATAGAGCTATAAAATTGTAAGTGGTTTGAATAAGATGAATAAGGAGTGCTAACTGATTATTTCTAAGCTCACAAAAACTATCAAGCCCTTAAGGAAATTATCAGGGAGCAATGTAAACATTGCAAAATCTTAATATGTTAGTTAATATATTGTTATTAAGCAAATTGTGGGTCTCATTGTCACAGAATACTTTGGAAATTAAGAGGACAAATGAGTTCCAAAAGTGATGGATTGATGGATAAATGGATGTGGAAAAGTCCATTTGTAGCTCCAAAATACGATCGCCTTCAGTCCAGGAAGCTCTTTGACTGAGAAGACATAACAGAGGTAGGATCACTGTTACGCTTTTCTTGGCAGTTTTGCATTCTGGCTTCAGCTTTGAATGTGGTTCTGGGTTGCACTGCCTATCAGTCAAGCATGAAAGGCCACAGGTTCTTATGAAATGCTTATGATATTCTAGACAGAAATTCTGCAGAAACTGTTCTTGCAGGTATAGTATATGCCAAGCAGAGCAAGTGTCAGAAATGTCAGACAGAAAATGGAAAGTACCAAATGGTGAAGTAAAGGCATGAATTTGAAGGAATATTTCTCTTCAGTTCACCTCTGGTAAATCACTAGCTGGAAAACTGGCCAGGTTTTGGCATTGCATTTCAAGCGAAATTATCCAGAAAAAAAAAATCTGCAAACATCAAAGTAGCCCAAGGAATATGGCCTCTAAGAAACATGAAAAGCATTGCAGATCTTTAATGTATACTGAAAACCTTCAGTATGTATAAAGTAGAGTTAAAGAAGGAAGAAAAATTGTTTACTAAGTCATAAGAATAAAGAATAAAATGTAGAAAGCTGTTGCAAAGAAGATTTGAGCTAGCTCACAGAGAGGATTTTTTAGCAGGAAGATCCCAAATACTCATGTAGATTGCCTAGGGAAGTGTAGAATCTTTATTATCCTTGGGTTTTAAGACATGTGTTGGACCCATACCTTTACAGTTTGGGTTTAGTAAGTGGGCTATATGTGTTCTACATTCATTAGAGTCCTGGTTTTTTCTGACATTTGAGGAATGGCTTGTCTGAAATGTGTATGATAAATTCGTATTATTTTGACTGCATGCTGGCATGCAGCTATTCATGCTGTCTTTGTGTATATTTATTTTCTTTCTCACTCCATCTCTAATCATCTGTAATTTTATTTACATTCTCAGCAACTGTTTCTCACAGTCAAATTCCTCTGCATTGGCTTGACACTCACTGCTTAGTGTTATTCCCTGTGTTTTGTCATATTCTCCTTGCTCATTTTTCAAACAGCCAGTGGTAATTTGTTGTCATTCTTATAAGGAAAATTTCAAATTTCTTTTTACTTACTTGTTTTTGAAAGCATGATATGTAACAATTGAGCATGTTATACTAAGATCAATACCATCCCCTGATTCAATATATTCTCTCAGAAAATATTTATTCCTTTGGTAAAAAGCTCAGGTCAAGTTGCCCAAATATTTTGCTTAATCATGCTTGGGGGAGAAATACTTTTTTTGCTTTAAATTTTGTGCAATGTGTTGGCAGCATTTGGGCTCTAAGGTTAGACTTGGGGATGAGGCAAGGAACAAGGAGCCAAAATGACAAAGATTTATATGTGTTTCTTTATCCCTGACACCGGCAGCTGCCACCTGTGGTTGTACCACAGCCCACCCTGCGCTCTCTTGGCGTGGTACTTCCACAGGTGCACATTCTTCTCTGCCTGGGGCTGACCCAGCCCATGCAGGCAGAGCCTGAGCAGGCAAGGAGGTCCTGAACAGGCACCAGATTTCTTCCTCCAGAAAGCTCTAAAACCTGTGTCCACACTTAACTAAATGCTTGCTGGCAAGCAAAATACCTCATGGGCCTTGAGAACACAGCAAGCTGGTATGCATGATGTTCTGTGTGCCCACATCTGCACACTGGAACAGGTAGAATTTTTTGTGGTTTATGGATCACTAGAGTACACAGGATGCTCCAGGAGAGTCCACTTCGTATTACTTGTATCAGCAGAAGTAAGAGTAGAAAAGTCCAGCAGCAGAAGCAAGCCCCATATTGCATCTGAGGAGGAAATGCGTCTCCTCCCTTGTTTCATAGAAAAAAAACTGAGATAACCTTTCTAGAATCTTCAATATCAGCTATTTACTTTGTGTGCAAGGCCCTTAAAGGTAATGAGTTTTTCAAAGGTATTTATCCCTGCTTTCTGAAAATCTAGCTCTGAGAGACACAAAAAATTATCCATATGTATTACAATCTTGGCTATTATTCGAAAGAACAAGTATCCATTCACTCAGACCTGTCTGCAGAATAAAGGTCTGAGTGAGCCATGTCACTTTTACAAACTGTCATTTAAACCAATAAGGTTGTATTTCTGTGCAGAACTATCAGGTGGGTAACAGCTCTATATCTCTTATATTCCAAAGTGTTTCTAAAGTCACAAATATTTTTCTTCATAATCAGACAAAAGCCTTCAAATGGCTTGGGACAAACTCATCTCCTAGAAGAAAAGGTAGGGAGACACATACTCTACTAGCCTGTTAAACTACAACAGGATTGTTCAGAGATCTGTGTCACTTCATCCTTCCCCTTAGAAAAAGCCCAGATGCAGCAAATGAGGGCAAAATGGCTGTGAGGGAGATTACTTATGCCTGATCGAGTAGACCAAGAGAAGTCCAGGCTAACTGCATCAGTACCAGAAATGAGCCATCAAACTTGAAGCTTTTCATCATTCCACCTTGAAGAATACTGTCATCATACTATAGAATCAGAAGGATTTCTTTTATCGTCATCCCTCTCAATGTACATAATACTTTGACATGCTTAATGTTCTTTGATTATATATCCTGTTTCTGCCTTGTGGTGACTGGCAGTGATATTGTTGTGCCAGAAGAGGTTTAAAGTTTTTTGTAATTTGTTTCCTTGTTGCAGGCAGCTACGATCAAGGTCTTTGACTGTTTTCTCTTTGATTCTCTGAAGTTTGGTTTATTTAAGCCTGATGTTTTCACCCCTTTAAAAAAAGAATGGCTTTCATTTAGAATTCCTGTAGAAGTCTCATATGGTTTTATGGCACCCCTTTCCTGCCTGGCTGCACTAGCCAACCCCTGTAATCACTGAAATGCAGTATTCTTAAAGAGCTGTCCCAAGTAGGCCTCTGATTCTTTTCATATATGCCCAGGAAAAGTGTAAGTGTATACATCTACTCCAAGCCACTGCTTCATGTTGACTCTCAAAGGTTATAAATATTTTTATTGTCTTTTCTGCCTGTTAGTCCTGAAATGCTTTTAACTATATTTGTTATTGTTTAATTTTATGTGATTTTGACAGACTAGTAATATAAATATCAGTCCTGGTGTTGCCTGATTCTTCTGTAGAATAATTAGAGAGGATGTAAAAAGGCATTAAACCTTCCCCTGAAGTCTGTATTTTTTATTGGAGCTATGTAAATGGGGATAAGTAAACAACAAGATTAAAAGAATAAGAGAAACAAATAGAAACAAAAATGCTCCTTTACTCTGTGACTGCTTAACCTTTTCTCACTTATTATCATAATTCCACTTACAAGTCTCTGTAGTTGAAATTAAGAAAATTTTCAGAAAATTATTTTTAAGAGAAAGGAATACCTTTGGTTTTCTGCACAGATCACAAAACTCTAAAATATATATAGACGTAAGAGGGATTTTAGAAACTGATTTTACAGTATAAAACAGCATTGTCCATACAGTAAAACAGGTAATGAAATTATCTTCCGTCATTTCTATAACCTAAAATAATTCTACTGTTAAAAAATTAGATTCTAAATATTGTCTTCCAAAGGCCTGAGCTTAATTCTGCTAGAAGTACCACAGGCTACTGCTGCAGATATTAAACACAAAAACTACGTTAGCAGAACACTGAAGTTGCAAAGCTCATGTGCACCCAGTGCCTGTAATGCACTGACCTCTTTTAACAACCAATTCTCCAATAAACTGTTTTCTCCTTCTTGTGCAGTGTAGTTTATGCCCTATTTATTGTACACAATTCAGCTTCTGCTCTGAATTAATAATTTTCTTTCTTCCATAATAACATCAGTATGGGAACTGAATACTTCCCAAACATTTATTTTCACAAATGAGAGCAGGGATTACTACTCTCCTTCTTTTGCTGACTATTAAACACACAGAGATGTTAAGGTCAAAGGTGCTTACTAATTTTCAGTAGTCATTTTGAGACCCTCCTGATGTGATTTTTTAGTGTAAGTAGCAGAATACTGACTTCATTAAATTTTAAGTGCATTTTTTAACTTCGGAAGTTGCTATGGGCACTCTCTCAAATGGAACTGCAGTGCTTCAAGTCCAGTATCCAGAAAACAAATGCAAAATTGATGATCACGTAAGATAAGAGAAGCCTAGATTAATGTACTTGGATAGTATTTAATTATGTGCCAGAGACAGGAAGTAAAAGTAACTCTCTAAGATTGTCCCATCAGACCAGTCCAGTTTTTCCTTCTTTCTCTTTCCTGCACCTTTTCCCACTGCTGATTGCTTTTTCTCTACCATTTACTGCAAGAATAACCAAACTTTTGGATTCCACAAACTGAACACCAATAGTGGTTGAGTAACAATACTCATAGAACTCTAGGATGACTGACAGGCAAGAGATGATAACAGCTTTCTAAGGATCCCATCAGTCATTGCAGAATGGGTCTGGACTCAGTTACAGCAATAATTATCCTGATTTTATTTCTCACCATACCAAGGACTTGAAGAAACACCTTCAGTAACAAAAGTTTTCTACCTCTGATAATGTAGGATTTTTATTATTCAGTCTTGGGCAACAAAATTTGAGAATTTGAGCCCAAGCAGTTAATACTTGCAAGGTGATAGAGTGATAAAACCTGGATGTTATAAGCTGGAAAACTTCAGACAATAATATTGGAGCAATGGGAAGCACTGCCTTTACCACATCATTACAGAGGCAGGAAGTTCCCTAATCCCATCAGGTTTTGCCTCCTTTTCTTCTTCCACTGAGCTGGAAAGTGGTGTTTTCCCAGTGGAAAGCTTTAGACAAATTCTAGGACCATGCAAGAACTTTGAAGTGACCTAACAAGGGACTGAAGGGGAAGGTGGTGCACAAGGGACAAGGATTGGTTGTCTGTGTCTCACATTCAAGGTGTTTCCCTTTGGTATGAGCTACCACGGACAATTAGAATATACCCTTATGGCAGGACCTGGAAGAAAGATAAAGGTCAGCTCCCTCAGTCACATGGGAAATAGCCACCTAATCCCAAACCTCGGAAAATGTGAGAGTAAACTGTAAAAATTGCCTATCTTTGTTTTGCTTGGCCTTTATTTAAATTCATTGTTGTTTACCTTTTAACTAGACTGTATCTGCATGCCAAGATACCTCCTATCCACACCAGTGAGTATAACCAGTTGGCACAACGGTCTGTGCCTATAGTGTAGGAATAGGCACTGGGATCAGTAGACGTAGTGCAGGTGTATCTGAGTTACTCTTTGTACGTGTACCATGGGTGGATTTCAGAGAGTGGAGTTTGAAGGAGAAAATCTTTCCTCACCTCCATCCTCAGTTATGTGACACAGAGGAGGCTATGCAACCTTTGCCTATGTTGCATCTGCATCCATGCTGTACTAGTAGTCACATAGGAGGAACAGCAAAAACCCTAAGGATTCACAGGAGCCATTGTAAAGGAGTAAATAGGATGGTGAAGATCTGCACCATTCACATTGCAGGTCAACGTGTATGGGCTGTAGCACATAATGTCTTCACAATTAAAAGACAGCTGATTATGTAGTTGCAAACTACAGATTTTTTTCTGCATAAATGTGTTAACTGACATTTATGCCAAACATATTACATACTCGTGTCAAGAGAATAGAACCCATCTGTACTGCAGAGATGTAATTAGCATTAATTAATATGTTCGCATTGTCTGGTGCTCATATATTTTGCCCTGAAGTCATAAATGTGGCATGGCATTTAGTAAGACAGTATTCATGAGCCTTCATCTAGATTCCAAACATTTGGATTTTGTGATGCTTTTAGTGCCCCTTGTTATTAACTGTTTCTTAGCATCTATGGAAAGGGAGTTTTGGTAATGGCAGTGTTTGAGAAATTGCTGTTTCTGCTAAGAACTTTTAACAGACAGATGAGTTTCTTCAGCAATTGATAATCTAGCATAAAATTAAACAGTTACAATTATCTTGTGACATAGTAATGAAGAAATTTGGTTTTCACAAACATGAAGCAATTAACAATAAATGTTTGAATAGGTTATTTACAAGATACAATAAAATCTTTTCATCCAAGCCATTTGGTAAACAACATGTATATATTAATTGAAAGTGATTCAGGAACAAATGCACATCATCTACAGTAGCACTGTTTTTACCGTTTCTGATTCAGCAGAGATCCTCAAAGCAGTGAACCCACTATACTCATGACTATCTGCATTTGTGGAAAACATGCTCCTGTTCTTACCAAAAAACTGGCATGTTTTACCTATTATTACCCTCTATTACCACTTTTTTCTGTCTCTGCAAACCACCTCTGGTTCTAGTCATTCTGAATATTGGTGCATAAAAACTGAGTGCTTTGGACTGAATTTCTTCATTGGAAATCTTCTAAGTGAGTATCAATGTTCCTTCACAAGTCATAATATATGGAGTCACCTGTACTTCTTGCATAGTTTTCTGTAATATTTCCTTTATCCCTCCATTTCTGAGGGCTTCTCCCCCATTTACTTTTAGCTGAAAGCAGTTTTCCACTTTGTTTGATGTTTATTCATATATTAACAACAATAGCTGAAGTTGCTGGATATGCATTTAATTGGATAGCTTTCACAGAATTACTGGTTGAATGCCCTGATAACTGAAAGTGCCTGGGCTAGGCTATCTTAACGGTAGTTTAGTATTTCTATAGTGAATGCAGCATCCACAGATCCAGCAGAAGCCATGAGCGTGTGAATGGGTTAACCAGTGTTTTTAGCTGTCCAGATTTTTAAAAGCCGTGAACAAGTTTCAGCTTCTAGAAGCACTATGGCCCTGCTCTAGGAGTGACAAATTTACCCTTGGGTAAATCAGAGGTAATCTTGTCACATTTTAATTGTATGCCTCTAAATACACAGCCTGTTTATTTCTCATGCTTTCAGATGCACAGCTTTATTGTAAGCGGCTGCCACAAGTGGGATTTGTATACATCAAGCCATCGTGTATGTGTCCGTTAGTGCCATAACCTTGATGAGATTTGGCTGGCAGCTTTTTAATGTTCTTAATGCTCCTTTAGAGTGTGACCCCATGCATCTTTTTCTTGCAGCAATGAGGCCTTGCAGAATCATCTTCACCAGCCTTAGACATTTATTTACCATCTTCGTTGTGCTGACCCAATGTTTTGTAAGGCTGTGTGGAAAACTGGACTGGTTCACTGATATAACTGAAATAATTTGTCAGGAAGAAGAGCTATTCAATGCACTAGTCTGGTTTGCCATGAGAAGCCCAAAACATGAGTCACAGCACAAATGAGAATCCAACAGAGGATGGGAAATGATTTCATGGATATACTGCAGAGGAACGGGTGCACAGCAAGTCCATATGAATGCACGTACTGGGGCTGTACCAAGAGGGGCTAGTTTAATCCAACTGCTAAGATTTTGAGCTCCTAATCAAATGACTCCTTGTAGTTGCATCATCACAAAATGTGGTGACTCTTTAGCAAGGCTGGTAGGTCACTGCTCTTTACTGAGAGTAGGTAAGCTGCCTGGAGGAAGAAAGTTGACTCAAATGTATCTGAACTGACTCTTTCAGCAAAGATAAACCATAAAACAAACCTTCTGAAGCAGGTCAGGGGAAATGCATCACTTGATTTTTCACCTGTCTTTTCATTTGTGGTACAATATCACATTTAGAGTAACATGATTTTTGTATTAAAAAATAGAGTGGAAAGAGTCAGAGACAAGTTGTACTTTCAGCACAGCTGACACTTTTTTATATTGAAAAAGGAATCTTTGCTTCCTTTTATCAGTATCTTTGTCAGCATCCTCAGAATTTAAACCATATGAAAGTCCTTAATAAGTCCTTCCTTTCTTCCAGCTTGGCCAAAGTCCACATGGGGAGCACACAGACGAGGGCAGTGCAAGCTGTTGGACTGGGGAAACTCCTATGGCGTACTTTTGTTGCTAAGAGAGGAGCAGTACCTCCTACAAGACCTCTACCAGCCAAGCTGCCCAGGCACAGTAATAAGCTCACTATTTGCCTCTCTGTGCACAGTTATGACTCTGTCACGCATCAATATGTGGGTATCAGTGCCTGCAGAATCAAAATCTGAACTACACACTGAGTATGTGGAGTGTGTTAGATGCAGAGATTGTAAACACAGAGTTTGAAGGGGTTTGCCTCATCAATTTAAATTTAGTAAACCTCTATTTCAGCTCAGTAATTTTGTTCATGAAAAGTCTGAAGAATTACATTAACAAATTTCTGAGTTACCCAGTTGGAAATAACAACTGAACAATTTTCTGTAAGTATGAAAACCACAGGGTTCTTATAATATTCAGATCATTAAAAATAAACTGAATGGATTTCCTGTTAACTTTGGAGAAATACGCACATCTGAGGGAATAAACATGAGAATTTTAGCTTATATAGTTACATTCTGGGAAAATTAAATTACTGAAAATGAAACACTAAAATTCCAGGGTGCTTTTATTCAGAAGTCTGTAACTGCAACACAAACTTTGCAATAAATCCCATGCAAAAAAAGAAATGTTGCATGTCTGCTATTTCAAGTATTTCTGTTTCAGAAAAGGATATGCAAGCTGCCATACTACTTGAAGTTTATTGTAAGATCCTATCAAGTTGACTACTGATACTTCTGTATACAAGTGTACATAGGTTACTGTTTTTAAATGGAGTTGCAATTCTCTGAAATTCTTTAAAATAACCTCTTAGTTGCATGCCCACTAATGAAAATAGTAGTTTCTACAGTAAAACAAAGAAATCACAATGAAAGTTACAGAAAGCATATAATAAAAATTAAATTTTATGTTTATCTGTTAGCAAGATATTTACCAAAATATCTTCGAGTTTCTGTCCTGAAAATCAGCAAATAGGCAGTGTTGTTCAGAAATGTGATTTTTTTTTCTTTCTCTTACATTGTAGAAGGCTTATATTAGAACGTACGTTCAACCTTATCAATAGTAAAAATTATCTGCTATAGAGGAAATTGCTTGTTCAAGGAGTTTTCAGAGCTCTTGTTTGATGCCTTTGGTGCAGAAACAACAAAAGCTAGCAATTTCTCTTCCAGTGAGGATCAGTAATTTCTTGTGTGTTCTTTTAACATCTGAAAATCAAAAGATAGGGGGGTAATATAATAGGCCTAGACCTGAATATTAGGCAACACATCTCCTTGAAAAAGATAGCTGAAAAAAAGCACTAATAAAAAAAAAATTATTAAGGTTTTTGCCTGCAAGTATGCATCTTTTTATGATATTTTCAGGAAGGAAGTAAAGAGAAGATTGTGTTTCCCAAAAGAAAAGCCTAGCCTCGCAATTTTCCAGGATTATTGGAGTTTTTTTGTTGAACAGAAAACAGAACTGGTGAGGAAAGCATACAAGCATCATGACATTTGAATGCAAATGTCTGCTGCCCCTTTGTGGCTGTTTTTAGAGTCTCTTGAGATTTTCAAACAAATGTAATGAATATCTGATTAAATTTACCTGATATCAAGAATTAGCACAACATATATGTACCATTTGAATCCTATTTAATTTTTTAAAGTTCAGTCTAGATCATAAACAGGTCATGTTAGGACTATTTCAAATGTAAAAGACATCATAGTAGTAAGCACACACAGCAAGAAGCAGAAGCAGTAGTTGTGACATGCTAAAGATAAAAATGAGTCTCTAAAGTGAAGGGTGAAGTGTCACCCTTCTTTGATTTTGGAAAGGTGACTGTGCATTTCCAATCAGTTTGTATTAATTTTTATTTATTGATCTAACAAAAATTGTTATCTTTTGCTACTACCTGGTATATTAATATATAGCCACAGTGTGAGGAATTTACTTAGACCCTAGAATTTCCTTAATCAGAGTAGGGATCTTACCACAGACATGTCTGGTATCCTGATTTATACAAGGACAATGGAGAAAACAAAGTGTCAGCAAGACGTTCAGGGGAGAGGATTATATTGGCCTGGATGGCTTCTGCCAGCGGCTTCAATAGAGGGAAGAACCTGGAATCCAGGCAAACCTAGAGGTAGGCAGAAAGAAACAAGATTAGCCCTAGGAGGTACCCAAGAAATATTCTGCATGCTCATTGGCAATAGGTTTCCACATTAACTTCTGGTTTACTACTTCCATTTATAAAAATTCTCTTGCAATTACTCATAATACACTGTGTGAGGTGCTGAGTTCCTTCAGGGCTTTCTGATTGTAATGAGAATCAAAAAATGTTTTCCGTTCTGCAAGAAAGGGCCTGGAGTTGGAAGACAATCCCCTGATTGTTTCAGTCTACAAGCAGCCTCTTTTCCCCTACTGCAATGTGCAATCTGCAGGGCTAAGACAATACGAGACACAACATGACTCCAGGCCAGCTGGCCACATTTTTGTGTATATCCACTGCAGGAGCCAGACTCATTCTGTAGTGGAAGCCAAAAGGACACCTTCCATTACAGTCCGTGAATCGGGACTGAGAAGTTAAGCATAATTTGAAATTTATGGGGCATAAACTCTTGCACTTGGCATTGCCGGGAACCAGGTCTTGACGTATTCCGTGGTGGTGTGGTTTAACCCCAGCTGGCAGCTCAGCCCCACGCAGCCCCTCGCTCACTCCGCCAGTGGGATGGGGGACTGAATCAGAAGGGTGAAAGTGAGGGAGCTCATGTGTTGAGATAAAGACGGTTTTATAGGTGAAGCAAAAGCTGCACACAGGCAAAGCAAAATGAGGAATTCATTCACCACGTCCCGTGGGCAGGCAGGTGTTGGGCCATTCCCAAGAAAGCATGGCTCCATAATGCCTAGTGCTTACTTGGGAAGACAAGTAACATCAAATGTCCCCTCCTTCCTTCTTCTTCCCCCAGCTCTAAATGCTGAGCATAACACCATATGGTCTGGAAAATCCCTTGGGTCAGTTGGGGTCACCTAGCCTGGCTGTGTACTCTCCCAAATCCTTGTGCATCCCCAGCCTCATTGCTGGTGGGGTTGGGTGAGCAGCAGGAAAGGCCTTGACTCTGTGTAAGTTCTGCTCAGCAACAACAAAAATATAAAAACATCCCTGTGTTACCAACTGTTTCCAGCAGAAATCGAAACCACAGCCTCATATTACCTACTAGAGGAAAATTAACTATATCCCAGCCAAAACTAGCACATATGGCTGCTGCTGTCATCAAGGAAAATACCTTTAGTATCTTTAAAGGCTTTTCTTAGTAGTTCTTTACTGAAAAGCTCTTTACTGATTTGACCTGAAAAAAACCCAAAATTACTATCCTCAACCGTACCGTCTTTTGAGTTATTAGCACCTACATCTCAGGTCTATCTGTAGATACTCCTGTCCAATTTTTAAGATCAGTCTAGCACAGAAATGCTATTCTCAAAAAGCTGTTTGCCTAAAATAAGCATACGTAAAGCTTGTAAAACTCTGTGCTTTTATACTGTGAAAATGGAACAGTAACATTTTGAAAGATAGAGGATATTATAGCTCTTTAAAATTATGTAATGAGTTCTCACCCTGAATGCTGGCAGAGTTTATGTTTGCTTCCCATATTTAGCTTCCCAGCTGAATTTGAGTCAGTCATATATATAATTTTTTTTTGACAGGATCACACAATTTTTTAAAGATTATTTGCTGATTTGCTGCTGTATTTCTGAAAAGCATGCAGATCCTAAAGATGTTTCTTGTAGTGTTTTGTGGACAGTATAGATTTTACAGTTGGGTTCCTAGTCTAGGTTAGCCGCTGATCAACATCCAGGTAAGAAAGATTTCATAAAGCCTTAGGTCTCCTTGTCTTGGATTGTATTATCTTTAATTTTTGAAAAATGTCAACATCCTTTGAAAAGCCACTATTGCAATAGACTTCCAGAAATTATTCCTGCACAGTATCCAAATTGCTATCCCTTATCCTGAATATGAAGAAAAATTTGTTTAATTTTTTTAAACGTATGAGACATTTCCACCATTAAGTTCCATCTGCTCTTGCTCTATGGAACTTCTTTTTTGAAAAAAATACAGGGGGAGCTGATCGCTTTAGAGAGCACATCTGTAAATAAACATACCACAGCTGAGATACTCTGAATCCTGTGTACTTTATCAATATAGAGTTGTACGCTGCATTCCTGAATTTAAACAGAAAAAGGGGCACATAGGGAAGTATCAGGGACTATTAAATGCCAATATTCATTATAAATACTTTTCAAATGTGCACAGACAACATCTGTAGTATATAAGGCAATATGCACATCTCTTGACATCCTTGTTATTTATATAGCAGCACAAAGGTATAGCTACAGCATCACTCAACTGTTTTGACACAATTTGTCAAGACTTTTTACCTCAGTGCTGTTGATGATAATCATTACAAATCTAGGGACTGTGATGCCTCTCAAGAGTTCATCCAGCCTGTTTCCCAAACCTAAGTGACAAGGATGATTTGGTGTTACTATCCAGTCCCGGAAAGGTGGGGTGAGAGTTCCTTGATGATTCCCCTCAAACAATGTGTATCTTTTTAGTAAAACCTTTCTTCCAAAGGATAAAACCAAATGAAATGCTTTGTTGTGGAAAGTTAGACTAGGAGCTAGATACACCCTGTGTGCAATTCTGATCAGTTTCACTCACTCCAGTAGGATGAAGTATCTGCAGCAGCTCACCAGAGGTAAGAATTCTTCCTAATGTATAAATGGCTTCAGTTTAAAATAAACAAAGCCAATACTGGTGTCACACTAAGGAGTTCAGAGGCTGAGTGAAAAAGCAGAATTACATTATTTGTAAGACCCTGTATCCCACCTTCTCAACTGATGAGCTTTTTTCCGACAATAAGCTTACACTTTATCATCGTTTATATTTCTGAATACAAACAAATAGGTTTCTTATAAAGCAAATCTTTTATCAAATATCCTCCAGCCCTTTAATTAATAAACCCCACAGAGAACCCAGCATCATTTGTAATTCTATCCAAAAAATGGCCTTGGCGCAAAAGAAAAGGAAGTCAGTCAGGTAGGATTTAATTTTTTAATGAAAGATTCAATTTCCAAAAGAACAATAAGGCTTCGAAATAAAAGTTTCAAGGCCAATATTTGCGTTACTTATACCTGCAATTATACTACTTATACCAGTGGAATAACAGATCTGTAAAACTGTTGTTAAAATCAGTCTTTGTGAGGACTGCATATTAAGTATGTTACATATTACATATGTTACATATTTCATAAGTTAAGTATTTCTGTGGTAGCCCTGTAGCACATTTTAAAAGTCTGTGGTGTTTCAGAGAGGTGGGTTTGGCCAGTTCATCAAGCTTTTAGCTATATGAAGAGAATATCTTACTAATTGTTGCTTAGTTGCCATAAATCATATGAAATTGCTATGAAAGTACATATTCATGTTATATATGCTCAAGTCTCCAGTAGGCTCAGGATTTGTCTTCCTCCTTTCCCAAATGTGTTTTTCGCAGGGCAGTCGTGCATCTCCTTGCTTTCCCATTCCTTTCTTCTTTATTACAAAAGGTATCTAAAGAGAGAAACAGAAATAGAAATCAAGAATTACAAACATTAAAAAATAAAATCCCATACAGATTAAAGAATGGACCACCTACCTCATGAATTAGGCCTACAGCAGTTGTTCTTAAAATAGCCTAGACTCAGTATTCAGAGTTAACGGACCTGGTCTCTTGTTCCTGCTTTCTTCTGTGCACGAGGAAAACAAATCTTTCTTCACAGTTCTTGCTTTTGTTGACATCATAGAGAGATTTTCAACATGGACATTTTCTTGCCAGTAGAATGCAACAAACCCCATGTCACAACATTCAGTGAAGAAAAGCCATGTAGATCTTATAGTGTAAAGGCATGCTCTTGTTTGCAAAATGGTTTTTTAATTTGAAAGCAGGTCTTCAAATAATCATTGACAGAACCAAGGGAGGAAGGATTCACGCAGTAACAATTTGCAATTCTTCTATAAGTATCATTGTAAAGTTGAGGAAGTCTGATAACTTGAGAGGGAAAATATAGTGGAAAGTGAAAACATGGAAGATCCATCCAATCCACAGGAGATCCTAGGTGTATTTTTTTGTTTTGAAAACAGTAGTCCTAAATTTACTTCCAGCGTTACTTATAGAAAAATGCTTGTTAATTGAAGTACTTTTGGCTTCATGAGGTTAGATGTGTGGTGAGTTGACTTTGGCTGCCTGCCAGACACCATCCAGGTGCTCTCACCCTCCTCCTTCTCAGCAGGACAAGGGAAGAAAATAAGGGGAAGAAAGAAACCTCATAAGTCTAGATGAGGACAGGGAGGTCACTTACCAAGTACCATCGCAGGCACAACACACTTGACTTGGGGCAAATTTCATTTATTGCCAATTAAATTAGATTTGAATAGAAAAAAAACCTAAAACAGCACCTTCCCCCCACCCATACCTTTCTCCCAGGTCCAGCTTCATTCCTTTATTCCCAATTCTTCCACCCATCAAGCTTCAGGCTGCACAGGGGGATGGAGAACTGGGGGCTGTGGTCACGGTCAATCCAGAACAACTCCTCTTTTCCAATCCTTACTCCTCACACTTTTCCCGTTTCAGTGTGGGTCCTTCCAAGGGGCTGCACTCCTTCAGAAATATCTGCTCCTGTGTGGGCTTTCCAGAAGATGCAGTCCTTCAGGAATTATCCATCTGCTCCACAGTGGTCCTCCACAGGCTGCAAAGTCTCTGCTCCAGCACCTGAAGCACTTCCTTCCCTCCTCCTTCTTTGACCATGGTGTCACAGGACTGTTTATCACACTTTTTCCCTCACTCTTCATTGCCACGAAGTGTTTTCCCCTTTCTAAAACATATTTTCCCAGAGGCGTTGCCAGCATGGCTGAGAGGCTCAGCTGTGCCATGCGTGAATCAGTTGGAGCCACCTGGAATTGTTGGTGTCCATCACAGCACAGCCACAGCCTCTCCTCACAGACACCGCTCCACAGCCCCTATGGCCGGTGCCTGGGCACCTGCACCTAAGACAACTTAGAGTTTCCAGAATTACTAATGTCTTCTGCTGCCAACACCAGTAGCTTATTGTCTTCTCAAGGTAATACAACTTTCATTCAAACGGTGGCGCAATTAAAACAATTGGGAATTAAAGGGCAGGAATAATGAATGTAAATACCAGGCTTCAGATCATGATGCCAGACAAGATAACCAAGGAAAGTAATGGGAAAACAAGTTGATGTATGTTATCGTGAAATTATAAGAAAATTATATGGTTATATGATCTAAACATTTGTCAACCAGAATGAATACCATTAGAGTGAAATATGAAAGCGTGAAATGCATTTCTGATGTGATGGAAAACAGCAGGAAGTTGATAAAGCCCACACCAAACTCCATCATTTTGAGTTTAAGCAGATTTACTCCTGCTGACAGACCTAGAAAAACAGTCAGGAACCAAGAATGAAGCATCCTACATACAGATCCCTACAGATCAGGTACACAACTGGGTCCACATGGCCCGAGTGTGCTGAGCATGACATCTGGGCCTGAGGATCTCAGAGACTGGACTCATCGCTCATACATCACCTGTGAAAAGCACAAGAACTTCCAGCATGCCTGTACTAAATATATAACATAATTAAATAATCAAAAAAAGAAATATGGAGACATTGCAAGGAGAAGAACCTTCGTAATCTTTGTAACAGTGAAATGCACACTGATAATCTGTCACTGAGCACAAATTGCTTTCGTATTCATGGGCACAAAAAGCTGTTCAGCAATAGACATTGCAAACTTGTCTGCAGATTTCTATCACAGCCATGACACCTGGTCCCCCAGCCGTGGCTTCAACATTCTGTAGACATTAGGAGATCACAGAATCATGGAATCATTTAGGTTGGAAAAAACCTCAAGATAATTTAGTCCAAACACCACCATGTTGTCTAAACCATGGCATTAAATGACATGTCCAGTCATCACTTCCAGGGGTGGTGACTCCCTGGGCAGCCCTTTCCAATGCCAGACCATCTTTTCAGTGAAGAAAGTCCTCCTGATGTCTGATCTGAACCTCCTCTGGCACAGCTTGAGGCTGCTTCCTCTTGTCCTGTCACTTGTTGCCTGGGAGAAGAGACCAACACCCACCTTCCTACAATCTCCTTTAGGGCAGTTGTAGAGAGCAGTAAAGTCTCCCTTCAGCCTCCTTTTCTCCAGGCTAAACACCCCAGCTTCCTCAGCCACTCCTCACATGACTTACTTCTAGACCCTTCACTGGCTTTGTTGCCCTTCTCTGCATATGCTGAATATTAGAAGAAGTTTTATATGAGTAAAGTTAGCAGGCAATGGGCCATCATATTAGTGGTGATATAATTTGCTGCAGGGAGCCTCTGCAGATACCACTTCTATTACAGCTGAACAAATACATTGTGAATAACTGGAAGGATCAAGCTTGTTTCTGTTCAAGTGTTGTAGAAGAGTAGCTTACAATTCCTTTAATTATATAATTATATTTGTTGCTCAGAGTCACACAGTGGATAATTAGATGAACGAGATTTGCTCTGAAGGTTCAAGCAAGCAGTTCATACCAACATCTGCAATTTTAAAAGTTTCAATTAGATTTCATTACTTATGTAGGTTATGCGTGATTGGATCTGACTCGTGCCAGTATGAGTATTGCTCTTAGAATCCAGAATATGATGTGAAGATTTAATTACAAATTCAAAACATAGATTGATCAGATATTCTCCAACAACATTTCTGTGAACATTCCTGCCCTCACAAAAGACTACAGGGAATAATCCCAAGGCACCAGCAACAAAAATTTCTTCATCTTTTCCACCTTTTAGTTTCACCACACATTAATGGATTAGATGTGAGATACTTGTTGAGATCAAATGCTAAATTTTAAATGAAAAGAGGCATATAAATAACGTGAAAATATCTGAGCAATGATCTGTTTTCACTGCACTCATTTTCTGTACACTGTAGACACAGTTAAATCCTGAAGCACTCGAATGCGGTGCTTTGACAATTAAAATGATACACTTTTTCCCTCCTACACAATTGCTTTGCAGCTTTCAGGTGCCGTTTTCTTCAAGAGTACATGGTGTACCCTACATTTAGGAATAGAAAATTTGTAAAATTTCTGAAAGCAGGAAAATGTGTATTTTTTAAGGTAGCATTATTATCAAAGTTTAATATTTGAATTTAAAATGCAGACCCTTCTTCCTTGAAGCAAGCCAGATCTTAGGTCTTCATCAAAGAAAATCAAAAATGTAGATGAAGCCGAAGAAAGAAACCAGACTTATTATTATATGATAAGGAAAAATCCCTTATCTATGAGGTAATGTAAAATAAAGGGCAATTTTTTTCTCATTTTTCCTTTTCCTTTTCTCATTTCCTTTTCCAGAATTATCCATGTGTGGTAAGAGTAGGAGTAATATCTAGAATAATGCCATTAGAAAAAGAAAAATAAATTCAGTAACAAGTTCCCAAGGAATGAACAGTTAGCCTTCGAGGACCAAGAAAAAATAATACAAAAAATAGAATCTACCTCACTTCTGTATTATTTTTCAGAAAAATTCTGGAAATGTGTTTCAACTAAGTCATCTACCAGTGTCAAGATCACTGCTAAAATGAAGCTGTTGGCAGCGTCACAGAAAAGATGAAATTGGTGTTAACACACCTGTGGTATAATTTCTTCTACTCCATACAATCACACCACCTGCCCAGGAAGAGTAAAGGCATATACAGCAAATCTAAACCTGGAGAAAAGGAAGTCATTTAAGTCAAGGAATGTTCATAGTACTGCAACTTTTATCTTCATTTGCTCAAAAAATATCCTCAGAGGAAGTAGACAGGAGTTTTAGCTCATTGAACTTTCTGCTCCTCACCATGAGTACACAACAGTTCAGAAAAAACCCCGGATATTCAGCTCTCAAGCTACCAGGCCCCTAGATCTCCAATTTCTCTAAAAATCGTAGCAACAAAAAAGTAAAGCAAAACTTTGATGCTGAAAAGTTCCACATTGTGGGTGACTCTATTTCTCAATAACCAAACATATGCATGTTTGTTGTGCAGAATGAAAGGCGAGACAGAGACCATTTTCTTTCCTTCAATGCAAATTCTCAGAGTCAAAGAAATAATGCTCTGTAGGTTAAACATATTTCTTTTTGACTCTGTCCCATATTCTGATTTACATTTTGCTTAGCTCTCTTGGGTCAAAGACATAGTGCAAAAATGTCCCCATTTTGCTTTCATTTAGGGAGACAGGGATTTCCAGGGCCAGTCCTAAGCCTGGAGAGAAGGAGCCTCTGATTAAGTCTTGTCCTGGAAGGGCACAGCAATAGACAGAATAGGCCTGTCTGGAAGTGTTTTCAACAAATAATTTTAGACTCAAATTGGTCACCTACCCAACCTAGTTCTTTCAGCAGAATCAACTGTATCCAAATAATTTCTCACAGTTGTTTAACCTCATCTTTAAAATCTTGTCTAACTTCTTTAAACCTCTTATCTAGCCCGTACTTAAAAACTCCTAACACCACAAGAACCTTTGGCCAGCTTTCTGCAGGTTTATTTGTTCTGACTGTTAAAAATTCCTCAATGTTAAATCCAAATTTCCCTGGCTAGCATTTATGGCTATTTCTTATCCAGTCTCCAATGCATCTGGAGAATGCTTTCTTCCTTTCCTCTTCACCTATTTTACAATCTATCTTTTACGTACTACGAGATTGATTTCCCTGCAGATTCTGTTCTTCAAGCTAAAATACATGCCCAACAAAATTAAAGGGAGAATCCTGCACTCCAATTCCATCAGGAAAAGAAATGAAAGTCTCAAGAAAAGCTATGGTGACATCTTGTGAGCTTGAGCACTTTTTATCTGGGAAATTGTTATGTCTGCCTCTTGGCTTTCCTCCTTTTAAAAAATATTTGATTATTGTAGAAAAAAATTCTTTTATTTCTTTGTAAGTGAAGAAGGGGGTTTTTGACTCTCAGGTTAATTTATTTTTTGTATTCTGCATTTTTAATTAGCAGCTCTCTGCTTCAAAGCATATGTTTCATCAGATTATGGACATTAATAGACCATGGTATCAAGTTTGTCATGTCACAATTTGTAGCCACAAGAAAAGAGTTATTGCATGACTTATGGAGGATTATACACTCTAAAAATAGTCAAGATGAAAAGAATTGTCAAGAAAATTATATTAACCAAGATACATAGGAAATAAAGCATCTCAATTATAACTAAGCTTTTAAAACAGTACTACTGTTACCTTCTTTCAGGAAGAAAATTAATCTTTAAAATATATCTCATCTGAGGAAAAGTCTCTTAAGGCTGTGACCTATTCAGGTGACAGTTTAATCTATAAAGATTGCATTTAAGTTTAAATAAACCATTTTTCTTGCCACCGTAATAGACTAAGAGCTCATGGTCAGTGAATTGTGAAGAGAAGTAACTTACTGGAGAACGAACAGTAATTTCTTCAGTTGCATTAACTCTACTTGCTTGTATTTGTGCCAGTACAAATTTCAGTACTGTTCAGAATATAGCTCATTTCCTAGCACCTCGACTTCGTGTTTCATACCACTCTTGTTCATATAACACATATAATGCAATGACCTTTTGCATTCTGCCAGTTAGGAGGTGAGCTCTGCATGTTCTGAGAGCTGCATGTGTAGCACTGCCTTTGGAGGACCACAACTGACACTGCAGTTTTAGCAGCCAGCCATTAATAACATTTAGATTCAATGCCAGCAGGTAAGAGATGAAAAAAGTTGTTGTTGCTGGAGGCTTCGGGGGCTGGAAGGGAGGTAGACTCTGCAACTGATCTGGGGTTAAGCCATGGTTTCTGCTCCCAGTGCTGGAGTTCGAGATACTATCTTATGCAACTGCCTTTTGGCCCTCACTAGCAACGATTCTGGGTTATTTAAACTGTTATCCTGAAAGACTTTAAAAACTTACTTTCAGAGTATTGCTCTTGATGTTTTAAATTAACTTCTTGCCTTTTCCGTTGTATTTCTCTGCAGCCAGCTCATTTTGCCTTCGATCTATCGTCTTCACATCAATGATTCATTTAATTTTTACTTGATCAAAGTAGCTGATTCCAGCCTTTTTAAGGTAGCTAATACAAGAAGGAATAATCAAACTAGTCCACATTAACAGATTGCTGACCAGAAACAATGCTGTCACCTGGCAGCCTTTCAAACAGAACTGGATGGATGGATCTACTTGATATGATTCAAGGCCAGCATGTGGACACGACAGAACAAGAGTTAGGAATGTATTGCACTGATCCCAAAGGCAAATACCCACAGAACCAGTCTAGCTCTTGTGGGTAGTACCTTGAGGGAGGTATCTGTGAAAGCCCAAAGTTCCTGGCTACCTGTGTCCAGAGAGTTCTGGTTTCAGGGGACACTGTTTACACATTTGAGGGTTATTGTCAGTGAGGTGATCCCTGCTTTAAGAAGTAGCACTTCACAGACCCCACTATAAGTTTGAAACTTCAGTGAAGTCAGGGGCCAGAAATAGACAAGGGACCATCAATCAGCAATTTGCCTTGTGATCTTGTGTCTTCACATGAATTTTAAGTAGTTCATTTAATTGCTAATTTGAGAAAAAAGAAAAATGTTTTCTAGAATGTGAATTTCAGAGCATTAGCTCTGTTTCTGTTTGGAGGATGCATTTTGAAACCTCAGAGGAACATATACCTGGAAGGCCCAGGGTTGACTTTAGGAACAGGGCAAGGCTGTGGTGAGTACTGTGCCATTGGGGCAACCCTAGGTGGTACAGTCAACTCTAAGAAAGGAAATGCAGTCCCTCACGTTACATCAGCAATAGCATCATATTCCGTTTCCCAGCAGAGTGATCTAAAAAATAATCCTATGTTAAATGTTTGTTATATCAATGGTTTTCCTGGATCTACACTCAACTGTGTCACTACAGACATGAGGTGCAGTATGCCCCAATAGACTGTGCAAAGATTTATATAGTATTTGGAACCTTAAAATAAATAAAACCCACTGCTAAATTATAAAACTTATGCTCTGTAATCTTTTCTATTAGTGTGAATCATCTGTAATAATAATTAATACCATGCCAGTCATCTTTTATGCTAATATAATAAAGTAACTGATGCATTTTACTTTTGCTGAGCATTTGCAGTTTTGTGTCTGTAACTTCTAGTGACATGAATAAGACTGAGGTTATAGATGGTATTTGATTTTCTTTCATACATCATATAAAGTGTGACACATTGCAAGCACTGTTGCCATCTTTTTTATTAAAGTTGAACCTACACTCCTGCTTAATTTGATTCAGCATGTCCTATGGAATTACTACTCTTCTTCAGAAGATCTGTGACATCTGATATTGCAGAAAGAATTTAGATGACTGCAAATAGGATGTCTCACCACAACAAACCAGTATACCACCCTCACTCACTTTCTGTCAGAGAGGAGTGACAGGTATTGATGAGGACCACTCTTTTTTTCCTCCAGACCACTACTTTTTTAAGCAGCAGACAGCAAGGGGAGGGAGGGGCAGGCAGGGGGAGAAATGAGGGCACAAATTTCTAATTAATCCTTCATGCCCCACATTTTGTCTTGATAATCTATATTGGGTCTGGCTGTGATAGAGTTATCTGTCATCATAGCAGCCTATATGGTGGTGCATTTTGGATCTCTGACTAAACCAATGTTGATGACACAGCAGTGTCTCACTTTTGGCTGAACATCTCCTGCACAGTGAGTAGGCTACTGGTACGTGAGAAACCGAGAGGGGACTAAGCCAGGACAGCCAGCCTGAGTTGGCCAAAGGGATATTCCATCCCCCATGAAATTGTATTCAGCAACAAAATCTCAAGGAAATAAAGACTAAGGAGTGATGTTTGTGTTTATGGCATTACACATGCTGAGGTTCTGCTTACCAAGCACTGAAAAGTAGTGTATAAATGCATTTTTTTCTTTCCTTGCACATTCAGCTTTTGTTTCAACTATTAGACTGCTTTGATCTCAATCCATGAGTATTTTCACTGTCTAGTTTCTCCTCATGCTAGGGGAAAGGGGAGCAAACAAGCAGGTGAGTAGGTTCTCGGTTGCTGGCTAGGGTGAACCCACAGCATAAGCTTTATGGTTTTCATCTAAGCCAGAGCAGCTCTGATACTGGGCTTCGGTTCAACCCTGGCTTTGTTTCTATCAGCAACATAAAACAGCAACAGCTGCCATTATATAAGCTCAGTAAGACGCTTGCAGGTGTGTCACAGAGCCAACATTTCTGTGACTGATTTCTTGCTAAACTTAGCAACAGTGTTACACTCTCATGAGTTAACTTCTGTTGAATGGTTTCTTTAATGCATACAATGCAAATACGCTCTGCATCAGCAGTAGCAATATAAACCTGCTTATTTCACATATTTCTTCACAAGCATTTACACTAAACAATGCAATAAAAATCCTTTGCTATCAACTTCTGTTGTCAGGTTCAGCTTTTTCACATGTTCTGTAGCACTGAATCAGAGATATTCATTCATTTACTTTACACAAACACGCAACAGAACGTCTATACCTTTCCCTTCCAAGGAGCCAACACAATAGAGCACTGTGTACATATAATATTTACATGTTTTGCTACATTTAAGTATCAGGTGCTTTTCACTTCCTTATAACTATTGCATACAGCACCAAGTCAGCACATTGCAGCAGGTAACTCTTGGGCAGTAGTGATTATTTAGTTCCCAAATACAACAGTTTTCCTGAAAAAGGCAATTTTAACTAGATGTCTACCATCTTGCTCTTGTGCGTTTATCCACTTCTGGAGGGAAATAAGGAGTCTTTTCTGCTTTGCACCCTGCTGTTTTTAGCATGTTTTTCAAAGAGACAAAGAAAAGCTTTAATAAGTTAGCAAACATAACCCTGTCCTGGCTTCAGCTAGGGTAGAGTTAAATTCTTCTCAGTAGCTGTTGCAGTTCTGTGTTTTGGATTTGTAATGAGAATGGTGCTGATAATACACTGATGTTTTGGGGTTTTGCTAAGTCATGTTTGTTCTACGTCAAGCACTTCTTTTTTTCCTTGTCTCATGCTGCCAGTGAGGAGATATGCAAATAAAAAAAACCAACCAGGGAGGAAGCATAGCTGGGACAGCGGGCAGGTGGCCCAAACTGGCCAAAGGGATATTCCATGTCCTAGACTGTCATGCCCAGTATATAAATTGGGGGAGTTATCCTGTTACCCTCAAGGGCAGCCAGTCTGGGTTCAGGAAGGGGCTCTGGCGTCAGTCAGTAGGTTATGAGCAATTGTACTGTGCATCACTTGGATATTTTTTCTTTTTATTATCATTTGCCTTTATTACTGTATTTTACTTTATTTTCAATTATTAAATTGTTCTTATATCTACACACAAGTTTTACTTTGATTCTCCTCCCCATTCCACCAGGGTGGGGGGAAAAAGGGGAGTTGAGTGAGCAGCTGCATGGTGTTTCATCTCCAGCTGGGCTTAAAACCACAACAAACCCATTATCTTTTAAATCACGATTTAAAGTCCCCTGTCCCAAAGACAAGGCTTTGGGAGCTCAGCTTCTAGTATTTGAACAACTGAGACTGACAGTTCTGCATCACATAACTGCATAAATAAGGAAGACTTAGTGGCAAATGAATCATTTCTCAGATTATAATCTATTACACATAAACCTTTTTTCTTTTTCTGAGTCAAACACTTTCTTAGATACAGCTTTCACACTTCCCAGGTTCACAAAATTATGGCACCAACAAAATAATGCCTTTATGCACAACACCCAGTGAAACATCCTATTTTTTACCCCCGCCTATGATTTTCCAAAGTCAGTCTTGAATATCTTAAAGAAACCTGTCCCCATGATTTTTTTCCAGAACGGTACCCTCAGGGTGTAATAAAACTTGAAAAATTAATAGTACCCTGAGTCATCCAGACAGAAGATTGTTAAATGCCTGATAGGTCATAGCAGATGGGATTAAAAATGAGGAAAGGTGTCTCAATGTGATGCTGAAGTAAGGAGAAAATTATTTTGTCCCTGAAAATGAAAAAAGATAAAACAGAAATCTCTTTGCTCTTGCATATACGAAATATGTGAAATGGAGATGTCCTTATCTTTTGCTTTCAGTGATGCCACTGTGGCCTAGATATGCTCAGAACACCCCTGCCAGGCACGGTGACATACAGACACCCAGTGTGTGAATTTTGAAGGCCTCTGGACAGAAACAGATGCTGAGCTGTTCTGCTTAGCTAATATGGGAGTTTACCTGCTCTTGTCTGTTAGAAATATAGGTACCAAACCAGGTTTCTGCTACAAATCATAGGCTCTATGAGTTGTGTGAAAACTCAGTAAGGCAAATATTTGTGAGGAAGAGATAAAGACTCTTTATAAATCTGTTATTTATGGGCTTAACTGTGATGCAGATCTTTAATTTAGACACCACTCTTAAAATATTTTGGCTTTGGTGCTTGAAAGTGAACCAGCAAATCTTAGTCCTGTCACATGTACCCTTAATTTCACTTAAAAGTCTCTGTGACTAGATTCTTGTTGTCACTATCAGTAAAAGAAAAAAATATGTATTTACTTGTTGCAGTAGAGAAAATAAGAAAATGTTTTTTTTCCGTAAACATCTAAAAGTAACATACTTAACCATTTTCCTTTAATGGATCAAGCCAAGAGACTATACACAAGTTTAGCACTTATTTAAGAAGAGCGTAGCTGCCAGCGCTGCAAGTTTCTTTGCCATCAGCTAGACTTAGAGTGACTTATATCCTTCCTTTCACTTCCCAGACACTGTCATTATCTATTAGTGTATCACTAGATGAGCTTTGTTTAATTTAGCAATCTTCGATATGAAACATTCTCCAAATAGCCTTCATTAGCATGCATGACCAGGAAAAAAGTACTTATTTTTGTAGCAGTTCTTGAGGACAGGATGTGTCTAAGCCATATGTGCATCAGTGTGTGTGGTGTGTTACTGACGCATCTGAAGCAAAGCTTCTCTGGCAAAGCAGAGCAGGAGCAGATCCTGAGCAATAAAAACACACTACAACACTGACACCTGTTGGTAACAAGTGTGCCAAATTGTGGCAGTGTCTTTACAGTCCTATATTTTCAGAAGACTCAAGATCTCAACCTAAATTAATACATCTACATCTCTACATGTAAGTCACCCGGATCTGAAGAGCCGAATGAGAGACAAAAGTGAAGATTTGATGCCCAGTGTTTCTGCAAGTAGATATCCATATCTGCTGATATCCATGTGCAGCTGATATCTAACAACTGTTACAACAAATAAAAACACGCCAGCACATATTGCGTGTCTAGAGACTGTTTCCCGAGATCCGCGTGTCAACCCGAGTAAGCAATGCATCCTGCAAAGCACTGAAAGGCTTAGTGTAATTTAAACACAAAGGCTTTTCCATCTGGATCGCTCCAAGTGTAAGATGGAAACTGGAAATTAAATGCCAGTCTTCAGGACAACAGCAGCTTACATGAAAGCTGTCTAAGAACAAACTATGTGGCATCTTTTCCATTGCTCCCTTCCTACAGAAAAGTGAGATGAGTGAAGAGTGAAGTTGTGCTGCGGCATTCCTCCTATCCTAGCGTGATACCCTAGAGTGGTCTGTGCTTCCACATGAGCTTTTTGATGAGGAATTGCTAGAAGAGGAGGTATGCTTAACAGAAAAACAAAGAGGCAACTCGATCTGCTTGCTTTTTAGCATAACAACAAGCTTCTCTACTGCCCTACTAGTTGCCCTCACAGACAATAAAGACTTACTACTATAATCAGCTACTATAATTACCCTCCAGAACAAAGATGTGTGATTTGAGAATTGAGGCTTTCCAAGTTCAGCGTCTAATGACAAAGCCAACTTTCATGACCCTGTTCCAGAGTGTATTTAGCAAAGCAAAGTGACACATCAGTAACAGCCATCTAAACTCTTGCTGACCTAAGAAGCAATGTTTCAGTATGTGCCCTGTGTTTTCTACTATATGGCTCCAGCATTTCTGGAAAGAAGCAACATCAGCAACAAATTGAACACTAAATTGAACTGGCAGCAAATCCTGTAGTCATTCAAGGTCACAATAGTCTCGTCTTGTCTGGTGATTGGTAGGCTCCTTTTCAACAGTTAAATAGTTAATTCAGCCTTCAGCACAATAAAAAACATTTCCTCTTCCAAGGTAAATGAGCGTTCAAAAAACGTTCCAGTTCCAAGTTTGTGTCATGTATGGGCTTCAGCACTCTCCCTGTGACCTGTTTGCCCTTCTTTGCGCGGAGGAATGGTGTCTTGATCAAAGAACATTACTACATCTCCTCAACACATTACTAACTCCTAGAGGTGCTTTATGCACTATTGTGTTGTCTGCATTTACAGGAAAGAAAACAAGGGATAGGATCAGCCTATCAAATATTCAAATCTGCAGAGAGCAAGTTAAATTGGCGGACCATGATTAGCCAAACTGAACTGTGTTCAGAGTAAGATCTAAGCCTGATTATCCCAGAGGCTCTTCACCTCCCAGCTATGTCATGTTTTATTCTGAGGCAATTGTCTGTGCCAGTCATTTGTATCTGAGATAGGAAGTACAAAATGGCTAAGATTCAGCTGAATTCAAGGTGATTAAGACTTCGAATAAGATTTTCTTTTTTGTGGTTCAGTCTGTTTCACAGTTCTGGAGTACAGTATCTGTGAACGATACCAGACAATGAAAATACTGAGCTTTGTTAGACAGAAGGGTGAAAGAGAAATGGCATAACCACTTTTATTTTTGCTTTCTTTACTGGAAGTATATTCTGGTTAATATGGATCCAGCATGATGCTCTGAGTCATAAGGGAACATGACATTCCTGCATCAAATCACAGGAGTGAGTAACTTTAAACCTGTTACTCTCACCTTGCCCATTACAACAAAAAGCTGTATTCACAGGAGAATAAACATTTCAAATGAAACTGGGGAAGGACTGGAAAAACTCCACCCAACTGGTAACATCTCCCATGAAAAGCACCAGTGGACTATGCACTGAGAAAACACCCTCACACACCCTGACAACATTAGCAGATTTTTACACTCATCAGTGCAGAGACCATGTATTACTATATGTTTGTGAAACAGCTACAATTATAATTTATCTACAAATATAATCAGATAATCTGGAGATTAAAACAGTGAAAATATTGAATCCTAACATTTCTGCAGTTCTTGCACAGCCTGCCAACCTTTCCAATATGCTACAAACAAATCGATATAAGTCTTTTGTGTAAAAGCTTTCACCACATTTACTGCCACAGGGTTTTGAGTTTGAGGTTATGGTTTTTTAGTAAAGGAATTATGCAAGTACTGTATTAAAGGCAAATGCACAGTTCATGCTGAACTAAAATAATTGAGTTGTGAGTGACAAAATAATTATATATATCCTGGGTATTCAGCTATTTTTATAATATAATTACTAGCTTTTCTGCACCAGGAAGAATAGAATGCTCTCAAAGATCAAGAGTATTCTGTGAGTTGGTACACAAGAATACAACTTTCTTATTGTATATCATCCAGCAAATTAAAAAGTTGCCTGCCACCAATCAGTAAACTCACATTGCTGAGCACTTGGTGATGTTATTAACCTTACTTATTTTAAACTTTTGATCAAATGACCAGCTTTCTTAATGACTCATGACTCTTTTTGCTAGTGATCACTCCAGCCTTTAAGTCAGAATCATTATTTCAGAATATAATATTAAATATCAATATTGGTTTGTTGTTGCTATAAAGCCTCTTATAGCTGATATAGTGATGAAGCAAGCTGAAGGAGTGTAGGTGTTGCTCTGGGATAACAGAGATGCATTTTGCCCTTACACCTGCTGCATCATGCAATATTAAACACTAATTTGATGCAAACACCTATTTTGCACATACTTTGCAGTTACAAATATGGTAGAAATTGAAGCAATGGAATTTCTTTAAAAACAGGGGAAAAAAACATTGAAGAGTGATACTCTGGGATTCATGAGATCTGGTCTGCAATTTGAAGAGCAAGGTAAAAGGATATTAACCAGCTAAAGGCTTGGCTGCAGATGCATTGCAAAAGCCATTTAGACATTTGACTGATTCCTCACTTTATTAAATTGGACCTGACATGGGCACAATAGTATCCTACAAATATTTTGCCTTTTTCAGAAAAATCAAATTAGGTACAAAATTATTTTGAGAATACTCTTATATTAAGCTATCCAGAAGGATCAATGTAGTTAGCAGTGTGGATCGAGCCATTGCCTGACTTAAATAGATGACTATTTACCAAATGGCATGGTCATGTCAACCTAAAGCAAAGTGTTGGATTTCCTCCTGTTCTCAGGCAAAACAACCTCATGCAGAATGTCTTCAAGACCTGGTGCCAGGTGCTGCCTTCCCGGAGTTTCTGGGCACAGCAGCAGCTGTGCTGGCCAGGACCTGCTACTTCTCAGTGCGACAGAACACTGCCAAGCAGCTGATTATCGGTCTCCTGCTTCTGGAATGGACACTGCCTGCTGCTCCTCATCTTTCAGGGTGGAATGAGCTTAACAGAAGATTCTGTTTCTTGTGTAGGAAACATGCCTCTGTGATTGACAGCACATTCTGCTTGCATTCGTTTATTAGTTCCTTATGTTTTGTTAGTCTAATTAAAGCAATATTTACTGTGAGGAGGAAATTTTTCCCTCCACTTCTGATAATGGCATTCCCTATCCCTCCTGCTATTCTTGTGGTGCATTCTGCAGTGCCATGCCATGGCTACTCTGTATCTCTCCCACAGAATCACTGTACTGTTACTATGAAATAGTTAGAATATTTATAGCAATGGGATTTACCTGCCAAAGCAAGAAGGATTTGCATTTTCTGATATGGGATTTTGACCAGTCATCACACTAGTCAAGTGCATTGGCACCTAGTCTTCTCTGGCAAAATTGCAGCCATTTTGCTTGGATGAGGACCTAGCCACAGTTAGCTGTGTCTGTGCTGTTGCCAAGTGGGATTATTACAAAACATTATACATGTGGCTGGTTTTGAAGACCACCTGGATGCTTCAGCTAGAGCAGTATGTAGTTATCCACGAGATTAACAGTGTTGGCTCTGAGGCACAGAGTACACCAACTTTCAAAAATCTGCACTTTCCACCTATTTGCGTGCGGTTGGAGTGGAAGTGGCACTCCCTAAGCCCTGTGTGAGGCAGTGCAGGCAGCCTGTCTCTGTGGCACAGGTAGCATTTTAGAGCAACTGAGCTGTGCTGGCTTGGACTCTGAGACTGGAGACACAGGGCATTCTCACTGCAACCCCTGAGAGAATAGTCCTCACCTATCTGGCAGAGCCCACAGCATTAGATCAAATGATCAACACAGTGGAACACATGTCAATTTTTCACAGACCTCTGCTGTAACAGTTGATTTTTAAGGTTTTAGGACGGAGTAACTGCAATCCATGTAAAAATCTTGACACAGACTTGTGGAGAGGTATACACTAACCCTGCCCCTAGCAGCAACACTAGTAAGTTCATTGTTATACATTTAAAAATCCCATATTTAGAGATCAGAGCATAATATGTTATTCCCAAGAATGATAAAAAAATGCTGAACAACAAACATGGAAATACAACTTCCTCTATTTTTTCTTTTCTCTGTTTTCTTCTCTCAGAGATCAAGCAGTTGGGCTTCTTTGGTCCTGCTCCTTACGTGTCCCCACCATTGCTTGCACATTATTTTCCTGACAAGCCTCATCCCTCATATCACTGATAGATTTATATTCTGCTGAGCTCAACCGAGTACTTAGATAGTCAAAATCTGATCTCATTACATGTGTTTCAGCAGAACTAACTCCAGGGAAGTCGATGGAACCAAGATGATTTACAGACTTGGAGCCAAATATTTAATTTACCATCCAACATCTGTCATAACCTTAAATTGAAACTCTCCATGGACATGACCTACATTCCTAAAACTTACAGATGGTATTTTAATATTTCTATAAAAAGGAAAATCTTGTGTGCCAGAGAAGTGTACTCAGTTCTTCTCATCTAAAACATCTGATATGCACCCTAATTCCTCAAGGACCATTTATAAGGGCAGCCAGTTGGAGCTAAGACAAAAGGAATAGGAAGAGAAAAGAAGGCAACTATGTCAACTGAAATGTCAAGGTGCTGGCTAGCCTAAAGCTCAGTTCCATAACTAATTGGAAAGGAGAAGTCATATATATGTATACATATATTTACATATACATATATATATACCACATATCCACTGATTCCTGTGTATGATAACTTTCAGTGACCTCATCAAAACTACACTTGTCCTGAAAAGTCTGGAATTATCAATCCTTGATGAGAATGAAAGAATTTTTCATTTCGTTTTTGATCATGGAGTCTAAAATAAATGCCGCTTCAGAGTTAAACACGGAAAGAGTTCTCATGTTTGGACATACTTTCTCCACTTAGGCTTTTTCTCTCTGCATTTTACACTGCAAAGAGCATTGATTAATGTGAATGTTTTAGCTGTAGTTGTTGTTTGTGTATAAACTTTTGTTAAAACAAGTACTGCAGAATAAATGACCTTTATACGGACACGTATTAAGGCACTGAAAGGCTTGGCTACATTCATCTGAGGCGCGTATACATAACGTTTGGAACAATAAAGGGATCAGCAGCTGCAAGGGGTTTGAATTGAATTCTTTAACAATAGAAAAGTTTTTCAGCTCCAAACACCAGCAAAGAGAATTTTTTGCAGATAATCCAGAAGAAAGAAAATAATAAAAAAAAAATGCTAGCCAACTTTGCAGCAGTTAGCATAAGGGTGCCATCTGAAACATGTCAGCTTAAGAGTGTCCCATAGTACCATTCTTTTACACAACCATAGTATTCAGAGCTGTTTCCCCAAATAATCCCAGATGGCAAGCCACAAAATTTCAATTCATTTTAAAAGCTTTCTTTGCTGTTATTATGTGATTGAAAGTGCAAAAGCAAGTTGCCATTCTCATGGCACTATTTGCATTGGCTATTATCCCCTAAAATCCCCTTTAAACAGCTACATTGTCAGCCCATAGGCCTCATTTAGAACTACAAAAAAGACCAGATTAATTCGATCAAAGGGAGAGCCAAGTACAAAATGCACTTTTCAAACTGTATCAGAGTAGGTTCCCTTTACAGATCGCTGCATGGCTAGAGCAATGCAAAAAACCCTTGCCTGAAATAAAGCACTAGCAGAAATAGCTGTGCATGTTTCACATGAAGCTTTTGATGCTCTTCCAGGCTAAATCTCTCACTACAAATGATTAAAATAAAATATATTCAAACATAAGTAAATTAAGTAGCAGGCATCCATTTTTGTCCATTTGGCTTTCTGACACCATTTTCAGGATGTAGTGCTTGGATAATTTAGCCAGCTATAGACATTCCTGAAGTCTCTGTCAATTGGAATTTTTAATTAATTAATTTAACATTGAGCAATGAAACTTTCAAAAGATACATATAAATCCCTCCAGAATTATTTTCTTTCTAGTGTAAAAAAACCCATCATCATCACTGATGAAGCAAAGAAAATAGAAAAATCTTTTGGTATTATTTCTGCAAAATATTCTTTTTCTTAATCTAAGGTGAACCATTTTGAGTCCAGCATAATACAGGTCCATAGATTTACAGCCAAAAAGTCTCAGTGGCTTTTCAATCTCACCTGGGGTTCGATGACAGGCAATAATGCTGATATTATTGTTTTTCACAGAAGCTCCTTCGGTGTCTCTGCACCGTCTCGTTTTCTCAGTCTCTACTGGAGTTTGCTTAGTGATCCTGCCATCAGTTCTCTCACCCTCGGTCTGAAGCAGTTTCTTCAGCAGCTGCTTTTGTGTACTGAGGAGAACATTTTACAGAGCAAAGAACTGCAGCACGAAGGTAGAGCAACTGAACATGTGCAGCAATATGTGCCATTGCCTCTTAAAGCACACATCAGGCTGAGAGACACATGCTGAAAAGCTGAGCACCTGCAACTAATATTATAGTCATCTGCTCTAGGATGGAGCTGACTGGATGCTTTTGTTTGCCACTTCCAATGGGGTTTAGGTTTTTGAACAGTACCCTTTTAATATAGCATTTGTATTTGTTTATTTCTCGTATTTTATGGAATAAGTTTGTGTAGTGTCAGTAATAAATATTGCGTAGCAAGAAAGTGTTCCTGTGGAGACAGAAATAGCTCCCACTGAGACAAAAGGCCTTGACAATCTGTGTAATAAATATAGATTTGTAAATATTATTAATTCACTAGCATACAAACCTTGTTTTAATTCCTAATTATGAAAGCCATTATTTGTGATATTAGGAAAACGAAAAGAGAAAAAGTTAATGTAAAATTAGTTATGTATTTCAAGGGTGCACAATTTTTAAAAAGCATGCAGTTACACTACGAAATAATACATATGCAATTAGAGACACAGTTTTGAGCTTTTAAAAATCTGTCAGATGTAAACATTTGCATGTTATCCCACCTGTTCAATGGAAATAAATGCCAGAAGTCAAAATCAGTCAAAATTAGGTGTTTAGGACTTTGTACAAAGTAGTTTACAGAAAAGTACTTCAAATAAGCTGCTTTGTATTCAAAAAATAACTTCAATAAACATTTTTCCCAGATATATCTTTACTGTAAAAGATGAATAATTACACTAGGTTTGTAGAATCAGGTACCCATGACTAGATCCAAAAACACTTTTAGATGTCCAACTTTCTATTATTTTAAACATAAAGATCTTCAAGCACATGCTTAGGTTTTTTTGCCTAGTCCTGGAAATGCCTCAATTCCTTAATTCCCAGCAGTAAAGTCCCATTAACTGAATCAGGCTGTAAGCATTCCCAGAGGAGGCTGCGTTATCTGGTAGCAAAACGCAGCTCCCAGTTAGATCACCTGTAGGGATCATTACCTTGGACATCCTCTAAAAAATCCTCGTTGCAACATTGAGTGTGTCCGTGCTGAAATCCAGTCTTGGCTAGCCTTTACTATCAAACCCATGCATCTCCTACAGAGGGGCATTTTTCTTGCATATTGAAATTGTTTCTGTTGTGTGTGCTTAGAACAGACTGAAGTCAACCAGAGCTTTACTGATGTCAGCATTTTCAAGTTTCTACTTAATTCACTCTCATTCATATGAGATACAGACACTTCTAATCAGTTCAATCCAGCTTAAACTGCCATATTTTCAAACTGAATTACAGAATACTGAAGAAAGGATAGTGATAGGCCATGTTCCTACCCTGCATACATATGACTTACCTGTTCATACACGTTCAGTGCCATTTTCTATATCCCAGGGTAATTTGGGAAAAAACACCCAGCTGTTGCAAGCATATAACAGAAATCCTTCTTTCTCCAAGCCTCCTAAAATGGAGCAATTTCCAAAGTGAAATTGGATTTCAGTGTATAAGATTGGACAACAGACCTTACCCCAGCTGCAGTTCTGGCTGGCAGATCTCAGGCACATGGAAATGATACTCTGTGCTTTGTCACTGCACCAATATAGTTTCAGGTGCTCCCATTTTTTCTCACTTTTCTTATAGAGATATCAGCCCTGTGTGACCACCCCCTGAACAGTGCAGGGCAGACACATGCAGCAAGTACCAAAATATTCATACAGGATTTTCAGAAGCACTTGCACTAGACCTGCCTCTGCTTTCTCTTGAAATCTGTGATAAACCTTCCTTGTGAGAACATTAGTTGTTTCTTTTGTTGAGTTTTTTTGGTGGATTTTTTGGGGGTTTTTTTGGTTTGTTTTTTTTTTTTTTTGGGGGAATTAAATGAAAGAAGCCCTAAACACTTTTTGAAATCTATCTTTTTGTTTTTCAAAAGTCAGCCTAAAATATAACCTCAAACAGACTTTGGAAAGGGAGGGGCAGCCCTGCCCCCCCCAGTAAAGCAATGTACTGTAACAAAGGTAAAGCTGCTGTGAGAGGGTTGTCATTTAAGAAATTGAAATTTTCTAACTAGGGGTCTACAGGGGAGTAAAACTTGCCTTTCCTTGCCATTACTGCTGTTTACTTCTCATTAATCCAGCTGCCTGGTAAAGCATTTATGGGGTAGCAACAGCCTGCAGTTCGCACAGAGGCTGATACCACCGGGGCACGTGGACAGCCCTCATGGCCTGGTTGCATCTCTACCTGGCCTCCATTTCACATACTCCTTTACACAAAAGAGCAGCCATCTCCCTGCACCTCTGGGAGAGTTCAAATCATGAGAGGTTTGCCCTTTCCTCTCTTTGCCGTTTCTTACTCTGTCCAAGAGGCTGATGTGAGCAAAGCCAGCTGCTGCTGCCTCTGTTTGGCACCACAGAGCAGTAGGGGTCTTGGGGAATGCAGCTTCACTGTCCCTGCCCGGGGGCTGTAAGGAGCTGTGTGCACCCCCGGTAAAGAACACCAGAAAAGTGAGGAAACCAAGGAATGGTTGACACAAGGTGGTTTAAAAGCTGGGTGTGACTGGGGACCAGGGAAACTGCGGTTGACACTCCTAAGAAGCCCACCACCCTAAAACAGGCAGCCAACTTATTGAGGAAAGGGTTGGTTGAAAAGGTGTCACAATGTCATCTGGTTGATTAGCTCACCACAGCTGCAGCTTTTAAAGCAGCTTTTTTAGTCATTAAAACATTGCAGGTAGTGTAAATAGCTGCTTTTTGACCGAATTTAAACCCATCAGCAAAGTCAGATGAATTGTAAATCACAGAATCCTGTGTTATATGATGTGTTATATGCTCCTCCTGAGCCCTGGTAGGAGTCCAGCAAGGTCAGCCTCCAGTCGGTAGCTGGAGGAAACAGCCACCAGCGAGTCGTACATCTGGGGAAGCGAAACGTCAGCGCTGATAATGGCTCAGATTTCCTGGCAGTGTCTTTTGAGGGATTTCTGTTCCTGCAGATGAGAGCTGCAGCTCTAACCTGGGGCTAAACAGCCCAGTCTTTTTCTGAGACTGCTTTTCATTCAGAGATGGGGGCAAAGGAAAAAATCCAATATAACAGAAAGCAAAGGAGATCTAGAGAAATCCACTGGGAGCCTAGGTGGAGGCTAAACCAGCAGCAACGGCATGAGAAAACATGCCAAAGAAACCTTTCACTTATTACAGAATCTTGATGGTTGTGGTTTGTTCCTTTCATTATTATGATATTAGACTACACTTATTGTAATTATTAAGTAATATTCATACATTTGTAAGTTTAGCTTCAGAAGAATTTCAGTCCATTTTATAGCAATAGAGCTGAAAATCTTTGTAACATAAGGACAGAAGAAGTCCTGCCCCTGTATTCATACCCTTCCATTTAGGCATATTTGCTTAGCTAGTAATGAAAAGAAACTATGCCAATAGATTGATGATGCTTTACAATTTTTTGCATTTTTTGTATTTATTTTTTTATGAACAAACTCCTTTTCTTTCCAAGTATACAATAAGTAAAGGCTCTATACAAAACTGTGTCAAATTAGAGAAAAAGTTTGCTGTAGTTGGTTTTTTCCCAGCAATCTGCAAAATCACCAATGTGATTGATGCTGCAAATATTTCTGAACAAACTTGGTAGTACAAGGAAACCTTTCCTCACAAGCTGTAAAACTCAGCATTTATGTAAGTGATCAGAGGGGTTTTATTATCCATCACTTGTTTTCTGTCTTCATTGCAAAGCCCTGGTCAAGAAGGGGTTTAAAGGAAAGGTAGGAAGAGGGTCAAGTGGGATCAAGTCAAGCCTGGAAAAATGGTTTAGTGATGTGAGCAGAAAGAAAGCAAATTGGGGAAAATGAGTGTTTTATGCTCATTAGATTTAAACTAAGAAAAAATTTTTATCAAAATCAGATAATAGAATAATAAAAAAGCTGAAAAACTTTATGACTGTAAAAAGTCTTTACAATTAAGAAGAAACTTCCTCTCTGGGCAACATAGTGGATAACAGCATTCAATGAGTAGAGGGTTACTAGGACCCAGTGGTCTGTGGTAATAGCTGGGGGATGGATTATAAAAGAAAGGGGATGCGGGGTTAGAAAGGGTGTATTCCCTTTCCACCTCCCTTGGGTGCTCTGTGGTTTTTAGTTTGATTGTTCGATTCCCTGACTGCCCCGTGGACAAGAAAGCACTCTCTGAGGGAAAGTCTCAAAATGAATTTGGACTGCAAGTTTACTTTCTTTCTCTGCAGACAGAGAAAGATTCACACAGACTAAAGGATTCTTGATGCCTTGAAATCTCTCCTAATGGCTGCTGCTAGAATTAGATATTGGAGTCCAGTAAATTAAAGGGTCTGCTATGGAAGTTTATTTGTGCTTACACCAGCGAAGGCAATCATATCTGTATAGGGTGCTGCTGCTGGGAATTTATTTCCATTGGGGTGGCTTCTTTTGACAATGTGTGAAAATTTAACTGGCTGCAGTTTAAGACTGAAAGTGTAAACCACACCATTCGCAAGAGTTGTGCTTTACAATACAGACCTGCTATACAACACACGCCACTGTAGGAACTGCAGATTAAAACTGATGGGGCGTATAAACTCTGTGTTTGGCTAGGGCAGAAAGAGGTTAAAAGTCTGACCTGCAAACAAATCTGGTGCTAGCCCTACCTCCCAATTGCAGCTTTTGGTATGGAAAAATATTTAAAGTAATTTGAATGTGTCCTCAAACAAAGGCTCCAGTTTAGTAAATCACGGACTTTCTGTCTAAACAGCCCACAGTATTTCTTGGGTTTGTTTTAATCATAACATGTTATGGAACATAATTTACTCCAAAAGTAGCCCCAGAGTTAGAAAGGGGTCTTTAGAGGAACTTTTGTCATCTAAGGCCATCTAAGAATGACCAAGCAGCTACCTAGACTTCAAATAAAATAATGTACTGCTATATCATATAATCATAGAAATTCTTTCCAGATTTTCCATTATCTTGTCACAATCTCACATTGTCTTCACTTTTATCTGGATTAAGCTTTAGTCTGGCAGCTGTAGTCCAGGCCTTGCTATCAATTAGATATTCAATGTAGAAGGTATTCAGACCTGCTCAGGTCTCGAGCTCTGGTTCGGGGGAACATGTTAGCAACTGAACAGCTGGTGAAGTAAACCAGGAAAGTTTTTGTTCATAGCCATTTACATATTAATGATGACCTGTGAAGTTGCTAACCAAAATTTGAATGCTTACTTTTTTTTACTGACAATTTACTAATTAATCTGGAAAAAAAATGTATTTTCATTTTGGGACATTAAAACACTTGGAAAATATGAAGGTTTTTATGGGGTCAGACTCCTAATCTAGTTTTTATAATGACCAATATAACTGGCACAAATCAGTATAGCAGACAGTTCAGATATGATTGGTCAAAGGTTCTCCTGCTCCACTCTCAAGTCATAAACATCAGTTTCATCATTCACCTTGTAGTTCATTCTGGTTGCCAAGAAACATACTTCATGTGAGTTGTTTTGTCACAAACACTTGAGCATGTTGAAAATTGTTGGTGAATGCAGATACTCTGCAAACATTCATAAATGTTTCATTTCAAATCTTGATTAGTGATCCTGAAGGACAGAAAATATAATATTTTTTTTAATCAAAAATCATTCAGTGCCTACATTAGCAGTGAAATATGATTTATGCCAGCTAGGAGTAACTTCACAGACATCAAAACTGATTTCTACTTCTACAGAAGTCCTGTCTAATATGTGTTGGATGGGGATGCTGACAGAGCTCCATGTTTGGATGGTTGCTTTCCTGTTTAATTGCTAATTATGCTTACAGGTCAAAGTAAAATACCTTGAGTTCAATCTGCCCTCAGACAGCACTGGCCAATGAACTAATCCAGAGTCCATGTAAACTCAAGACTTCAATGCCTTTGGGTGCAGTATCTATCAGTCATTGTAGATGTTTTCCCTTGCTACAATTGCAAAACCAATATACTCGTGGTAGGCAGAGTTCTATGTTGCAAAGAGCTTGAAAACATGTTTTGATTCTAAATAGTACCTTTAGAAATGCACTATGATATTAATAGTCTTTATTTCCGGTCTCTATAAACAAGATGTCAGCTCTCCTGCACAACTTGTGACTCATGTTCTTCCTGTCATGTATGACTTCCTATGCCTCATACTCACCACATTTCTTCAACAGAGAGTGAGAGCATATATTCTATAAGGTGCTCCGGTGAAGTCATAAACACACTGGCTGCAGTTAAGGGCTATTGGCTGACTTGTGTGCTGATAGACTGGCAGTTAATGTTGAACACAGGACCAGAGTTAAATATCTGTGGAGACTTCCTGCCAAGCACCAGCTCCTCCCTCTGCCTGATGGCCAAATGCCCCACTCTTAATACATTCCCATGATAGTTTAATCTGGAAAGGTATTCACTGAAATATTTCCATGCTCCCCGACACTGTAACCTGAGATGTGCTCTGATCAATGACTTTAAGCTGAAAGAAGGTAGATTTGGATTGGATATTAGGAAGAAATTCTTCACTGTGAGAATGGTGAGGTACTGGAAGAGACGTCCCAGAGAAGCTGTTGATGTCCCATCCCTGGAAGAGGTCATGGCTAGGTGGGATAGGGCTTTGAGCAAGCTGGTTTAGTGAAAAGTGTCCCTGGCCTTGGCAGGGTTGTTCGACCTAGATGACCTTCAAGGTCCCTTCCAACCCAAACCATTCTATGATTTCTCAGGCTGTCTTATCTGAAAAAGATAAGAATAGAAAAGTCCTCTGTGAGAATATAAGATGCTTCTGCATGCACCAGAACCAAATAGCCTTTTTTATTAAACCACTGAACTACAATTCACCTATACAGTGTGGTTAATTAATGCCATTTTACTTGTCAGCTTGCACTCAAGTGCACGACAAAGAACGAGGGTATAACGTCCCATATGGGCAGCAGCTTGCAGCTAGATGGGTTTAAACCAATGGTGAAGTTACACTTAGCATGACCAGGAGAAGCAGACAAGATCTAGCATTAGACCTTCTAGGAGGAAATGGAGATTGGGTCAGGGGAAGACAGGGCATCCATAAACATCCAGGCACCTGTGTCTGACCTCTGTGCATGTGCAGACTTGGATTGCAACACAAGAACATATTATAGACATTATCCAAAACACCAGAGCTGGCTGATTGGATACCTGTGTGTTCTGCTTTCAATCTTTGCTCACCTTTTTTATCACATGATGTGAAAAAAATGTAGGAGAGTGGTGGTGACTTAGAAAAATGATGGATCTTGTCATCTGGCAGAGTAGACATAGAGATGAAGCAATTCCCAGTGACATTTTACAGGACCTGCAGCTCCCAGGAACTGCACATTTTTGAACATCAGTTACCAGTGCACTATGATACCTGAAACACCCAGGGCCCAGGCAGTTGCCGTAATTTGAAGCCACGTCCAACTGCCTGGGGTTGCACTCATGATAGCGGATTTGTTTAAATGACTTCAAACTAAGCCTAAACTGTTTCTTGTTCCAGCGGGGTCTGTAGCTTAGGGGCTGGTCAATGTATCAGCTAGACGGCAGCGCTAGCCGTGAGGTGAAGGAGTCCTGGGACTTGTTGCGCTCCCGCTGATGGCACTGGCTGCCGAGCGCGGGCTGGAGCAGCTGCCCGGGGGCTGCTTCTCCCGGCTGCACAGCAGCGCCATCAGGCGGGCTCTGCGCCGCAGCACGGCAGGATGGCAAGCCCTGCGCCTCTGAGCGGGAGCAGCGTTACTGAGTTCTCCAGGAATCAAATGTCTCTTAAACGCCAGATGAGACTTTACCTTAAGAAAGCATTCGTGTTCAACAGCTCCTCTCCACTGACAGATTCCACAAACATTGCTCTTTGATCAGAAACACCAGTGAGCTTATTTCTCATATTTGGAAAGAAAGATAACTGCTTAATTAAACTAGTTTCATATAAAACCTGATATTTGGGTTGCATATAGTCTTATTAGACAGGTGCTTTTTAAAATTATTGTTCTTTCTCATTTCCGCATTATCTATATCAATTTTCCACAAGCACAAAAAAGAAAGTTAAGAACATATAAAGAGCAGATAATGCAGTCTCAAGGCATGACAACCTGGATTTTCACTACTGACCTTTCCATGATTTCTGGCAGAGAATTATGGGTTTAATATTTGCCTACGTTTTTTCTATGGAAGCCTACCCACTGGTGCCCTGTAGAGAATTATTACCTTGCTCCTTGTGTTTGAAGAGGATTTGGATGCTGCTTAGTGTTTGGTTTTTGTTAGCTCCATTTTCCTTTTTGCTTGGTAACCTGGGATTCTGCTTTTTTACTTTTGAAATGTATAGTACTGAGAAAAGTAATTCAGAACATTTCAGACAGCATGTATTAATGTGACTCCCCTTTCCAAAACTTCCTAGCCTCTGTCTTTCCACAGGAGAAAAACGTTGCTAAAGAATCTATGTGGCAGCTTTGTTGGGTCACTTAAGAGTCAATATATGTAAGTAGAAGTCTAGGACTTGATGTGATCCTACATAGCCTGGCAGTTTCCTTGGGGGTTAGCTGGATTCTGTTTCTCACCGGCTCTCAGCAGATGGGAAATTGCCACCATTTTCAGTGTAGATTATGTACTCCTCCTGATGTTTCACTAATTTGACCCTAATGCTCTGGGTTTGAATCAGCAGCACATGCTGAAAACAGATATATAGATTGCTTAAATGTACATCTCTAAGCTTCTTCTTGAATTGCACCTCCTCCCTTCCTTCTAAGGTTCCTTATTGCTAAGGGCTGACCCTTGCTGGTTGCCAGGTGTCCATCAAAGCTGCTCTGTCACCCCTCTCCTCAGCTAGACAGGGGGAGAAAATACAGCGAAAGGTTTATGGGTTGAGGTTAGAATAGGAAGAGATCACTCATCAATTACCATCACAGGCAAAATAGACTTGGAGAAAATTAATTTATTACCAATCAAATCAGAATGGGATGATAAGAAATAAAACCAATCCATAAACCACTTTGTCTCCACCCCTCCCTTCTTCCCAGGCTTATTTTATTCCTGAATTCTCTATCTCCTCCCCTGCAGCAGCACAGGGGGACAAGGGAATGTGAACTGTGGTCAGCTCATCACATGTTTCCTAAGCTGCTCCTTCCTCCCCTGGGGGAAGACTCTTCATCTTCTTTTCCTCCTCTAGGGAGAGACAGACCTCGATGAGCTTCTCCAATGTGAGTCCCTCCCATGGGCTGCTGTTCTTGATGGACTGCTCCAGTGTGGGTCCCTTCCACAAGGTGCAGCCCTTCAGGAACAAACTGCTCAGGCGTGAGCCCCTCCATGGGATCACAAATCCTGCCAGCAAACCTGCTCCAGTGCGGGATTCTCTCTCCATTGGTCCAGAGGTCTGAACAGGAGCCTGCTCCATCGCAGGCTTTCCTTGGGGTCACAGACACTTTTGGTCATCCACCTGCTCCGGTGTGGGGTCCTCCAGGGGCTGCAGGTGGATCTCTGCTCCCCCAAGGCCCTCCACGGGCTGCAGGGGCACAGCTGCCTCACCATGTCCGCACCATGGGCTGCAGGGGAATCCCAGCTCTGATGGCTGGAGCACCTCCTGCCCCTCCTTCTTCACTGACCCTGGTGTCTGCAGAGCTGTTTCTCTCACGTATTGTCGCACTCTTCTCTCCAGCCATAGCTGAGAGGGTTTTTTCCTTCTCTTAACTCTGTTATCCCTGAGATGCTGAAGGCCTTGGCCTTGTCCAGGAGGAGGTCTGTCTTGGAGCCAGTTGACCTGGGCTCTGTTGGACATGTGGGAAGCTCCTAGCAGCTTCTCACACCTATAACCCCCCACTGCCAAAACCTGCTGTGCAAATGAAATGCATCTATATACGGACAACTTATCATTTTGTCCAAATTTAAATTGCTGAATAGTAAATCAAATGGTCTGAAAATTGCAAAGAGTTCAGTGTGTCCTCAACTAGACATCACAGAATTATATAAGAGACAGGATTAGGAGGGATTCTTTTAGCCAGATACTGGAGACTTCATAGCATTCTTGGGCTCCTGTGCGTTATCATCCTAATTAGACAGTTGTGTCACTAGAATAAAAATTAATTTCTTATTTTTGTTATCATCTTCTCTACTAAAAGCTGTTTTACACAGTGGAAGACTACTATCCCATGTGCTCCATTAGATTTTTCTTCCTTAGATTTAACTATACCGCTTCCTTCACTTTCCATTTCTAAGCATCTTTATTTTATTCTTCTTTGGACTCTCAAATACGGCGCTTGAGAAAATAAGTTTACTTTCAAGTAAACTTTTAACAGAAAAAAAAGTAGGCAAATGAAAAAAAAGACAGGTGATTTTGAAATGAAAGGGTTAATGACAAGATCATTTGAAGATGTGCTACAGATTCTGAGGTACAATTAAATGTGCCTAAATCTGACCCATCCCGGTGAACCTGACACATATGTTTTTAGCACAATACCTGTTATCTTCTTTTGGGAAGCTTTTTCAATGCTCCCTAGTGTACCTCTAATCAAATTATTTTTCTATTCTTCTTTTCTTTTTGGTGATAAGTATATATAAGGATAAGGATATAATGATACAATCTATCTGTCTCTTCTTCCCACTCAGTCAAGTATTGTCTGATTATATGTGTAAAGCCTAATCGTAGTTTTGTGCCTGCCTTAAGCACAATCACAACTAAAAGAGGCAGACAGGAATATAATTTGAGTCCTGTGTATCACTTAAGCAAAGAAGAAGAAAGACTGACTAAGAAAATATATGTGTTCATCTATTCTCTATTACAAAGTCAGAATGACCACAAAAATTGCAACCATTCTCTGAAAGCTGTCATTATATTTGACTGGAAGTAAATGGGGAACTTGCCAGGTGAAATCTTTTAATCTTTTTAGTCTTAAAATATGGCTTTGCCTTGCACTCAAGCATTTCCTTTAATATAGCTAAGTTGTTTGGGTTTTGTTCTTTTCCTGAAAGAGATTGTCTGTTTATGAATACTGCTTCTTGAAGGGCAAAAAAAGCTTTATTAAATCACTGTAACCATAGAGAATATAGGCCTTATTCCAATTTTATAGCTGGAAATCTCTGAAGATCTTGATTCATGTATGTCAGGTGATACACCATCAGCTAGGGCTTTGAGAAATAAGAACTGTAAGCCTTTATGCTTATATACATCTATTAATTAACTGCTATTATCATGCTGCACTGAAAGAGTCCTTGTAAACACAGGATCAACCATTTCAATGGGCCCTTATGAGAAGCAAAGTTCTGCTGATAACCAGTTATTAATTAAGTCACGACATCTCAGCCTCCTCAGCCGGCAGTCTGCCCTTAAGATAGCATGAGGGCAGAGCAAGTGGCTAAAACTTCCTGAGAGTCAGTTCATGTTAGCCTCAAAATCATGAGCCAGTTTGGAAAATGGAAGCTAGGTATTGTGGGGTTAATCCTTAATTCTTGAAGTGACAGAAAAAGACCAGGGCAGAGTGTTATGTAAAATGTGAGAATATGAAGATAAGGGGGAATGAATGTTCAGTACTTACCAACCAGTATTCTCTCATCACATTCCTGGAATTCAGAGACCTACAAAAATATCTTCATGTTGAAAAAGAAAACAAATAATGCTTAAATTATATATTTCCTGCGTTTTGGTAAAAACAAACATGGCAAATAAATATCTTAATATCTGGTACTGGTTTCTGTTTGTCCTGCATGATGTTTTGGTAGGATTGAACAGTCATCATCACAGATGACCCGGTTATCTTTACTTACTTACATCCCTGTGTGTAAAGTGTTCAGCTGATTTAATTTGGCTGTATTTGAAAACCACATTCAAGTGTGCAAGATAATGTGTTAAAGAAAGAAAGCAAAGGCCTGATTGCTTGGACGCATAATAGGTGTCGTTTCAATACTTCTGCTCAAGATGGCAGCACGAAAACATAAAACAAATACTTCTGTGGCAACTTTCCAGAGCTCCGCGGGCTCTTCTCTATTCTTCATTTTATTGCATGCTGTTCAATAAGACTGAACAGTTTGAAGCACAGAAGGGTGGGCAATGAGGAACACCCAAATAGTAAATATTCAAGAACGGGGAAAAAACATTAAAATTTGTGTTATTAAAAATAGAATAACAGTGAAATAATGAACCTTCTGACAGAAGTTCATTAACAGTTCAAAATATGAAACCAGAAAAATACCAGCATAAACTAGATTCTGGTGAATTCCTACCAAATCTTTCAGCTCCAATGAATGTAATTGTGATGAGTGGCTTCTCCCATCAAAATGACAACTGTGATATTTTAAAAGAACATCTCGGTTCTTACTCTCAGTGGTAATACTTTCCTGCATTTAAATGTATTCCCCACCACAGATGTCTCTCTGCTATCCCTTTGCTTCTGTCCTATGAGTTATGCATGTACACTTTCCTATCAATCCACATGTATTATCTAATTGTTTTGTCCCTAATAAATATCTAATGTGCTTAACTACAAGCCAACATAATGTGTGCTTTGCCTATAGAGATGAAAATTACTTAATTTATTACTCGTAGATTATATAGAGTTTGATGCCAAGAAGCTTTGGTACCGTGAACTCAGATCCATTGAAATGTTCTTGTCAGGTATTATGAAGGTATGTTATTATGTTTTATCACACAGAAGGGATGATTGCACTAGGGTAAAACAGAAGGGAGAAAAGTAGGGTAAACCAGAAACTTTACTGTAAATCACTGACCAACATAAGGAAATATTAATAGGGTGAGCAGACACAGTCCATCTGGAGCCAAATAAATCCCTATGAAGAACTTTCCAAAAGAAATTCCTGCAAGAGCATAGTACTTCCATGAAACTGGGATATGTCAACTCTCTATGACTTTGTAGCAATATTAGACTAACAATGCTTAAATACTCTAGGCCCCGTTTGTATCTTTAAATCTTCACAACAGCATATTTTCATTGACAGCAAACTAGAACAATGTGTGAGAGACAGAGAAAGATGTCTGGTATTACAGGTTATATCTGTATAATAAGAGACTTTTGCTGTTATGCTTAAAAAAGAGTATGGTGATTTAGAGAAGAGTATGGGCTGCATGTCATCTGTTAGTAACGTGAGAGTGTGCCTTTCCCTTTAGGAAATAGAGGGGTGGCTGCTGAATTGGTCTGAAGGAGAGCTCGTAGAAAGGGAGTAGCTAGCGCAAATTTTGCTGTATTCCTGATTATAGTGTAATATTTATGGATTTTCATAGTAATTTCAACTTTAAAACTGTCCCAAGTTCAGCAATGTAGGATAGATCAAGTAAGTAAACAAGTCACCACTGGAAAATGCCTAGACTCTGGGTCAGCCTTTTTTTGCTTTTCCTGTAATGGAAAAATGATCTGCAAACACAACATCTGACATTATTTACCAGAGGGGATATGGGATTGTAATCTTCTCTCCCTATTAATAGAAGTCACAGAAAAGAGAAGGAGGTATTTGTAGACTTACTTCAGTTTCTTAGTCCCCGTCTGTAGCAGCATTTCCAAAGAGTCACATGTAGCCATCTGGTTACCATCTGGGTTTTATCAGACAGCATGGGACATTTCCAAGTGGTTATGCAGAAAAAACTGAGCATCAACAGTTTGTGTATAAAAGTACCTGAAAGAAATATGCATACTCTGCTAGGGAAGCTCCACCATACAGAGCATAGGACCAGCTTTTTATCCAGTACTTTCTTTGAGTATCTGTTTATATTGATTGCAGTAACCACTCTGACTTGTTGCAGACTGAGGCTGGCCTTTGCTTGCTGAGCTATAGTCAGTCTAGCTGAATTGTACCTTCTGGTAGCAGTGATGTAAGAGTGGATTTTTGTACCACTTACTAGTTACAGGGACTTACACCCCAGCTAAAGGCAGTTGTACATGCTGAGCATGGCTTCACAGATATTCTGCTGAAGGAAGAAAGCACTCTGCATCTCTCCCATGTTTTTGCTTTGCAACAGTACCTATTCTCTGGGCTTTTTTGGAGCCATAGAATACCCAAAGGAATGTTATACTTCTAGAATCCATTTCCTAGCCATACTCCTTGTTTCAGCATAGAATCATAGAATATCCTTAGTTGGAAGGGATTCACAAGGATTATCAAACTCCCCACCCTGCACAGGACAACCCCAACAATTACTCCACGTGCCTGAGAGCATAGAGCAGGAATGCAGTAAGCCCAGCATGAGCATTTGAGCTTAGAGCCAAATGAATGATTGCATCCCTGTGCAGTTGCCATGATTGGACAGGTCATCTCTTCAGGTGTAAAGAAAGTAAAAATCTGCACCATCTTTTTGTAGCATGTCTTGGTTGCAAATGCTGGTCATTTTGCCCTTTGATTCCTCTTATTTCTTGCTGGATGCACAATTTACAGGGCTCTGAAAGCAGCAATATAACATTAATCTTCTAATCCTCTAAGTGGTTTTGCTGGGACTCTACCACATGTAAAAGAACCCACCCAACCAACCAACCAACCAACCAACCAACCAACCAATTTTAAAACAAAACAACCAACCAAACAAAAAAATCAAACAAACAATAACAACAAAAAAAAAAGGAGCAATCAATGAAATAAATCAGATGTCATGGCTTTGATACCTCCTGTCCTTTCTCCACGTAATATTTCCAGTTCTATTAAGCCACTATTTGGAAGAGAGTGTAATGGACTGATTCTTCCAGTTACATACATTGGTGTAATTTCATTTAAGTAATGAATCCCCACGTTGCACCCACTTACGGATTTAGTCCTAGGCCTACTATGATTTCTGGTAGTTTTCCTGACAAAGCAGTATGTTACCATCTCTTCCTGAGACCAAGCTGAAAGTGCCTTTAGGAAGGGTTGAATTCATTCATTTGGTTTCGTTATTCATCTTCCTTCATGACATTTGTTGCAGTCCTATTACTCCTCTGAGAGATTTCATAATGCTAAGCTTGTATTTGTCCTGAGCTGTAAAAAGCAAAACTCTTGGGAGGAAGGAGGAAGGAATATTTCTATTCCTATAAGCAGAAAGTCAACAAGTTGATACAGATGAAAAGACAAACTGTCAATAGCATTTAAGGTCATTTTGGGTTTAGCTAAAAGACAAGAAGTTGAACACATGCCAGAACATTTCAGGAGGGCTCTGTATAGAAGAGGGAACTTTTCTGTCCTCTTGCTTTTCAGTTTGGATTAAAACCAAAAATTCCCCTGCCTTTTAAGAAAGCATATCCATCCACACAATATTTAAGGTAACTGAAGATAATTAATGGTCTTCCATATAAGAGGAAAATAGGAGAGAGGCAGAAGGGAGAGTGCTCAGAAAAGAAAACAAGAGTTCTGCTCTGAAAAAAAAAAAATCAATTCTGAAGGAAGTATATGGAGACTCCTTTTTTCCTCTCTTGCCAAAGGAGATGCAGGTTGTGGAGACAGTACAAAGGAGAGGATTAGGGAGTTGGGACATAAAAGGAATTAGAATAATGGAAATGATCCAAGTAGTTGTTCTGTAGGAGGACACCCAGTGATCTTTTTGTATATATCATAGCTGAAAAATGATACGGCAATAAAACCTCTGGAATGTGGCAATAGGGTAGTGACATTGGTATGTAAAGTACTTTCACATTTACAAAAATGCATTTGCATGTTTGCTTGCTGAAGGCAAACAGCAGTCATTATGATCTAACCAAAGCTTCAGTTTCCACATAAAAAGTCATTGAACTACCATGAAAAAAATTGTGTGGGAACTGGAACTCTACGTTTACTGGCTTAAAAGAAAGGAAAAAATACACGAATAAACCTTGTGCCAAAAAGCCACGTTCTAATGTTCTCATTGATTTATGAAAGATTATTCATAGTAAGTTTTAAAAATGTTATGATTGAGTTAGTGGAATATTTTAGACTATTTTGCTTTTTATTCACTTGCTGTCTTTTGCCCCTCTCAGGTAATATGCTTAAAGCTCTCTTTTCTGGTGGTTTTTTTTTTTTTTGGAATATACCCAGCTTCTCAAATCACGACTTTCTTTCATGAGTGAGAATTAGGCATTGCAGCTAATGGTGTTAAGAGAGCTTCCTGCTTTTGACTGATCACAGCTGAAAAATAGCTAACTGCTGACTTTCAGTGAGCTGACAGCATTGACCCAGACAAAAGCTTTTACAGGCATGAAGATGGAAGAATGAAGGCTAAGTCAGAAGAAGTTTCTTTATTTCGTTAAAGCTGAGAACTTTTAGGAAAAGACAGGAATGGTGGCTAAGCATTCAGCCACAAAAATTCTAAGTTTTGCTGAGACCATCAGGATTACTGGATGTGGAGGTTTTAGCATCCACATTGTCCATTAATGGAACCTTCACAGAGTTAACTCATGAAGCATCAACGGACAGGATTCATGAGAGAAGACTTGAGTGCTACAATGTAGGCAGGGATCAACACGTGATGTGAGTTTGACTGTTTGTAGCAAGAATCCCAGAAGCACAAACAACTTCGGATTTTCAAACCCACATTTGGTAAAATCTGAAATACAGAAATAAATGAAGGAGGCAACATAAGACCACGGGGACAGGGGGAGATGAGGCAAGAGCAAAAGAGATTGAGACACAGACTTGCTCCATTAGAAAATTATGGCAATGAAAAAAGAAAAACTGTTTTCACTGAAAGGAAAAAGGCCAGAACTGAGAGGCCAAGGGAAATATAAATGATTTTCAAGATGCTGAGGAGGAGAAGGAAACATGACTCTCAGACAGAAGAGAGAGAATAAAGAACTGAAGCCCCTTAAAATCGTAGTGAAGATGCAGATTTAAGATTCATTACTCAAGAGTCCTGGCTAAGAAACTGTAGATTTGTCATTTGAGCAGATCCAGTAGAAAATATGGTGCTTGTCAGAATGCATCTAGTAAGAATATAAATTAGATGAAACTGTAAGGTTATAGAGACTTCTGGTAAAAGCCAGAAGAATGAACTAATTATCTTTCATGCCAGAACAAGTAACACAAGTGTCCCATTAGGTGGGTGTCTTGGCTGAAGAATACAATCAGTAATTTAAATTTTCACGGTAGTTACTGCAGTTTTCAAGTCCATGTGAAAAAAAGCAAAAGCATGGCAAGAACAGGAGGCAGAAGGGTAACATCAGATAGCAAGTGCTATGGAAAGGGTCAGAGGGAAGAAGAGTCCACAAGGAATGCAGAAGTGTGGTGACAGGGAGAAGAGTATTAGAGTAAAATGATGTTTTCACACACAGGAGATTTAGTGCTAAAGTGAGAATGAGGCTGAAAAAGACTTGGCAAATTACAAAAAAAAAAAAAAAAAAAAAGACCATTTAGCAATGACCATCTCAGTTTCTTTGAAAACTATGAAAACTACATGAAGTATCATCAGTTTTCATTAATGAAAGTAGTTCAGAATGCAAAGTGGAAGGTTTAATATCTTATAGGAGTCCAAGGAAAGAAAAGCATAGGAGCTTTTTTCTAGGAATTTGATTAGTGAGTCAAAATTGGGAAGCCTCTTCCATGCAGAGGAGTATCCTGTTTTCATGCAATATCAGACAACCTTGAAGACTTTTTTAAAACAATAATTGAATAGCAGTTGCTGTTTCAAAATCCTGCAGCTACAGAGCGATAACAAATTTTTTCTGCAATAAATGGGAAGAACTTTGTGATTGGGAGGAAGTGAGCTGAGATGCCTAACTAATCAGCTGAGGCCTCTGATTCATTAGCATAGAGAGGGCTAAGAACCTAAGACATAACAGGAAGTACTTCCAGAAGAATAAATAGAAAAATCTTAAGACCACCATATACATTTCATAACTTTGAGTACTATGTACAGTACTGATCAACTGTGTTGCAGAATGAGAAGTGTGAGAGAAATTCTACCAGGTTGCTGCAGATCTTAGGAACAGAGCTATAAACAGAGATACAGGAGGGACTTGCATTGGACAGTATATATATGTGCATATATGTGTGTTGATGACCTAACTTTCAGAAGACTAGCAAGGGACAAAATAAATCATGCTTGGCTTTACATAGCATTTGAATTTAATTACATTATGCAACTATCCAAAAGTGCCCGAGTGAATGTAACCTCTCAAATTCCTTTCCTCTTTTTTATTTTCCTAACAAAAATGCAACTTGTTTTAAGTGGATTCTAATGGAATTTACAGAACTGACCCTGCAGCTTTCCAATTCTTATAAGTTAGCGAATTTTCAAAGTGTTGAAGTATTCTGACCCTTATGACGGAAATCCCAAAGGAGTAAAAAGCAATAGTGCAGGTAAAAATCCAAAACAAACAAACAAAATATTTTAAACTAAGTTTATTGTAGTACCACCGTAAACTAAGTAATTCAGCTGAAATACTTACTTGCTCTGTCATTCATCACTGCAATGTGGTTTCCCTTCTGCAAAGTGCAGTTAGTTGTTTCACACAATACCTTCAAGATTTATTTTAATTCGCATATCCAGTCTACCAGCATCACTCCCAGAATGATGAGCTTTTTTGATATCTTTAGACAGGTTTTTCATCTGATATTTCTTGATGTTAAGAACAAGACTGTTTAGGGAAGTGGGCCTTATTGATAATCGATCTAAGGCTGAGAGTCTTGATATGAAGAATTCTAAGAAATAACTCAATCTTCATTTCAGATCATTGTGTTAAAGAGGTTCCTTTTGCTTAGCTTTCTGACCACAAATAGAGGAAAAAACTGTATAAATGTAAAAATAGCACAGCCCTCGTGTCACTAATTTTAAGGCATCTGGATACAGCTGTGCAAATGTGAAATAATTACAATACTGAATTACATCTTAGTGCTGTAAAAATCTCATCCTATTTAGTTCTATAAGAATCTTGACCTATTTTTGCACAGGTCCCAGTCTTCTAATCCACATGTAATATCATTAGTCAGAGCATTTCATTTATTATAGGTTTCAATCACTGACTTATTTTTAATAACATATGATATACTAATAGGCTTCAATAGATGTTTAAAAGTTTCAGTTCAGACAGAAATAAAGTTCAAATTCTCAAAGCTAAGAAGCTCCTTGACTGTACTGTTTTCCTCTTCTGCCATTGCTGAAGTCTTCTTATTGCCCTCTTCTTCATTAAAATCATTGCTCAGACACTGTTATGTTTTTGTTGCTATGCTGTCTCTTCCTGTTTGTACTACAAAGATGACATCTCTCCAAGCTGTGGATCAGAATGATACTCAGGAGGAGAGCTCAGAGCTATAACCTTGGGGGGTTTTTGGAGTGTGTGCTGTAGAACTCTTATGTTTCTCACCTTTCCAGTCTGACTTTCATTTTGAACTTGGAGATGTGTAATGATGAACCTCTGCACAGGATGAAAGAAAGGCTGCTTGCTGCTGTTAGCATTTGCTTGACTGGTAACAGATGTTCATGACAGAGATAATTTTTTTTTAAGTGTCTTGTGGTCTAATGTACAAGGCATGAAGATATTAACATTCTGATCAGTTACCATGCTCTCCATAAATCCATTTTTCTCACTGTTTATGGGAGCCAGTGATCACACATTTTCACAAGATATTATCAATTTAACAGTAGCTTCTATTCAAATAATTTGAAAAATAATTATAAGCCAAGGATGTGGTACTAGAATCAGCATTTGATGTCTTTTAATTCTTCCTCTGTGGCCTGTGTCAGCTTATGTGTTATGTTCTATTCAATAGCAAAAACCACAGAAAAGACCTGTCATTTTTCACTCTCAAGGACACAGCAGTTCCACTGAGAGTGATCTTTCCTCTCTCATCCCTGTAGAAATCCCTGCACCTGTGCTTGAAGTCTTTGAGGTCTCAGCTAATGAGGTAGGTGCTATTTATAACTCTCCAAATCTCCAACAGTTTTTGATGAAAAACAGTCAGTCCTGAAAGCATCTGTGCCACACAAATAGTTCTTCAGACTTGAACTTTAGACCAGCTCAGCTCAGAGAAGACAATCTGTCCTTTCTGCCTTCTCTTCCTCACGCCAGATGCTGTGTACCAAGACAATTTCACATTTTCACTTTAAAAGGAAGAAGGAATCTGAGCCCTAATGTCAACTGAAAACTTAGTAATAATTGCACCAAGTTACTCCTGATCAAGTTTCTTTGGCCTAACAACTTCTGCTCAGCTGGCATACAGAGACTGTCAGCCCACATTGCCAAAGTGTTTTCTGACGTCATACAGCTTCAGCTGCATTCATGCAGTTACCATGGCTCACTTCAGCACAGTAAGCTGTTGGGACACAGTAATTTGTCTGGAAGCCTGAATCCTAAACTTTTATACGTTAGTCAGTTCTCCTCCTGTGTAGGAAATCTGTGTCAAGAGAGAAGTTTTTGGAGATTTGAGCCAAATAGTGTATGCAGAAATGTGTGATGCCTTGGCCCACATTCTCAGTAGAATCATTATGGTTGTGAAGTTTCCTATGTGGTCACACTCATCCTTTTTTTCCTTTGTCAGTCATCAATAATTTCAGTCACATAGATTGACTAAATGACTCTACAATCAAAAGTAGTAACTTCCAGCTAAGGACAGAAGACATTTGACTGATTGCAGAGAAGAAGTTGATTGCTGCCATAAAAATTCCCTGAAGAGTCCAGATCCAGGCAGACTAGATCTGATAAATTTTCCTGTGGGCATGCTTACCATTGGTGAGGGAGGGGACAGAGGAAGGAATCAGTGACGAAGAGCTAGCCTCCAGAATGAGCTACCCTCTTGGTAGGTATCCAACAGCTAATAGGACTCTAGTCAGTCTCTGAAAGAAACATTCATGGGAACTTTATCTTGTTTTATAAAACGGAGGACTGGAGCTTCCATTCTCTCCACAAAATAGGAAAAGAGTATGGGATAATTTCCTAATCTTGCATTCAGTACCTTTTACTAAGGAATTTTCCTCAAATTAAGCTGACTGAAAACCAAAAAAAGGATCTATGCAATTGCTCTGGCTCTACAGAAACTTGCAGTTGTCTCATTCTTCCCTCCAAATAATGTACTCTATGCATTCACCTCATCAGCTCTGCTCATAGCACGCTGTGGCACCAGCCTGTCATAGCACAGAGGAAGGACTGAAAGGGTCCATTCTAATGAACATAAACTTCAAGACTCAGCCCTACTGTCACTGAGTCTTTGATTTCAAATGAGGGAGAAAGGACTACTGTGTAGGCATGAAAATGGACAGCCTGAAACAGCCACCTGCTAGGGAAAGAGAGAGAGAGAATATACTCCTCACACATGATATAGTAGCAACTATGCTGCTAAGTGTGTGCCTCACGTGCAGTGCCAATGGGCAGTGTATGATCCCTGAAATAAATCTGTCCCATATTCCCCAACAGAAGAGAGGACAGAAGGCTGAGAAGTAAGAAGCTTATTTTAGCTGACGGGGTTGCTAGAACACGGACACCAGTTTTGCTGGTATAGTAAAATTGAACTTATTTGGCTTATATAAACAGCAAACAGAGAGCAAGGAAAAATGAGAGGAGCCAAGCAGACTATCTCAAGACAAGCTGAAATGACTCATGCTAATTTATACTGTGGCTCTAATGTTTTCCATTAAATAAGGACTTTGTTCAGTAGCTCTGTTACCAATTGAGCTTGTAAAACCTTTCTGTCACAGAAGCAGGGTCTGGGGTCACCCCAGATCATACAACCTGGGAAGCATTAATAGGAGGCATTCTGGTGGCTCTACCCAGGACCAGACCAACTCAGACTACTCCCTTGGTACTTGTGAACTCCACTCTCCAGTGCTACTGACTTGGGGAGGCTTCTTAACTCAGACACAGCACAACATCAGATTTGCCCTAGCACTGTCCTGCTTCTGATTTCACTCTGATAAGCCCTCTTGATATCTGAGGCCATAAGGTTTTGCAAAGCCACCCTTTGTTCCAGTAGTATCAGCTCAGAACAGGAGCTGAGAATTCAAACTTGACCGCAGCCCTTCAGACGAGAATTGGCACTTCACAGAAGATGGTAGGCAAAAGAGAGACACCCACACCAAGTCTGATCTAGCAGATCAGGTTTATGTGAGCTATTGGTATCAGGTCTCTACCACAAGAAAACTGATGAAATGCTTCAACTGCCCCTGAGTTAATCCAAGCCAAAACCAGCCAGCTGTGCAGAGAACCAGCTCCATTTTCTTGCATCCATGACATGGTTAATTGGCAACATGGATAAAGAGTCCATGGATAATTGAGAGTTAAGTACACAATATATCAGCATTCTCTTGGCACATTTGAGTACTGACACATCATTTATTTCCCACAGACTGTGCATACAAAGCTGAAAACAGAATGTTCATCTCTCACAGAGAAAGTAAGGAGATTTTCCATTTTTTACACGTTTATACAATTTTGCCTATAATTACTTTTTTTGCCTATAAAACAGCTAATTAAACATCTGATTTAGTGAGAAACCCCATGTACTGTAGTTCTACTTTTGAGTCCATGTCATTGCAAGCCTTACCTCAGAAGACAATGTGAGCAAGAGGACAAATGCATCATGAATTGGGGTAGTTGGCTAAACTGGGAAAATACTTAGCATTAGTTTCTGTGCTCAAGCTGTTCCACACAGCTGTGCTCAAGAGGTTCCACACAAATGTTTTACCTTTTGAGGATGGGGGCCCCCGAAGGATATCTGGAACAGTCTTAGAACTACTGGTTTCAGCTTCTTTCTCAAGACTTATCTTAATTGACTCAACGTACATTGAGTCATTTTGTGTTATTTGAGTTTCAGGGATTTCATAGCTTCCCTTACTAGATCTCCCAGAACTAGCATCTAAAATCTCTCTGCAGGTTTTTATTTCCTGGAGCCTTCTTACTGGGACTGCAGATTAAGCTCGGATCTACTCTAAAAGACACTTTCCTCTAACAGAGTTGTAATATAGATCTCCTTCAGCTGATCATCTATATCCAAAGACTGCTGCTTTATTAGAAGATAGGTAATTGAGTCCCTTAAAATGAGTACCCTATAGGTATCTCTGCCACGGAAATAGCAGGGTTTCCACAGCTCATGAGACTAAATTCTAAATTTTTGTGTCTAAAATGCCATATCAATTGGTACCTTGTCTAGCTCTTGTAATATTATGTGAGTGAGTTTGAAACATTCCTCTGCTGACAAGACACTTGGATATAGGTAGAACTTATGCTGTCTAAATATATCCTTAACTAACAGATGCATGAGGATATTTCAGGACCCAGCCTCCCACTGATTTCAACAGATCCGGTATCTGCTTCCTACTCAGAAAATTAGTCACCTGTGTTTTATGCAGATAGATTTTAAGGGTCATGTCTTCCCTGTGTCCTCAGCAGATTGACCTGCAGACAAGTCAAAAACACAAGCCAGCCATGCCACCACGATCGTATTTTGTGCTTGCTTGTGTGGCTCTCATTTTGCTCTTCCTACCTTCTTTTAAAGTAAGCAGAACACATTTGCTTATTCTAATATAAAAACAGCAAACAGAGAAGAAATAACATAAATTGAATAAAAACCAGCAAGCTGCAAAAATTCTATGCAGTACGATGGGAAATCTTTTATCTAGGAAAGTGAGGATTTAAATGGGAAAAGGGGAAGTATTACTATACTTCTAACAAATTATTACTATAAACTGCTAGTTTCTAACAGGATTGGCAGGGAGGAGGAACCTTTGCTGTTTCAGCACTTCTGTGATGTGAAACTTTTATAGTGGAAGTCAGACTTCAAAAGATAGAAGCATGCATAAAAAAAATTAAATAGGGACATGGAGTCAAAATTAAAAATCCATAGTATGACTCATATTTGCATAGAGATGGACATAACCGTTTTTAAAATCAGATAAGTGGCTAGATAAATACATCTACTGGCAAAGAAACCAAACTGAGTAAAATTAATTCATCTTGAGAGGAGCAGGAGTATAGATACCAGATAAAATCTATCCGTATCTTGTTTCCACTAGAGAACATCCTGCACTTGTCTTGATATCACTCAGATACATTGCTATTTCGATTATAATGCATCCAAAAAAAGAGTAGCAAAGCTGGAGAAGGGTCTGAAGCACAAGTCCTCTAAGGAGCTGAGGGAGCTGGGGTTGTTTAGCCTGGTGAAAATGAGGCTCAGGGAAGACCTTTTTCATTCTCTACAACTACCTGAAAAGAGGTTGAAGCCAGATTGGGGTCAAACTCTTTTCCCAGGTAACAAACAATAGAAAAAAGAAAATGGCCTCAAGTTGCACCACAAGAAGTTTAGACTGAATGTTACAAAAAAATTCTGCGCCAAATGGTTATTGAGCACAGAAACAGGCTGCCCAGTGAAGTGGTTGAGTCACCATCCCTGGATATAATTAAAAGTTATGTAGATGTGGCATTTGGGGACATAGTCTAGTGGTGGACTTGGCAGTGTTAGTTCTACAGGTCAACTCAATGATCTTAAAAGTCTTTTCCAACCTAAATGATTCTAGAATTCTATAATGCCAGGAATAGTTTTGCAGACAAATATGTCAGCATGAAAAGTAAGAGTCTGTTCTAAGAACTCAAGTAGTGTAGGGTTTAAAAGGGTAAGGATGATATCACTTTCAAGTCTAGTTTCACTAGTATTCATTCCAGTATTCATTCATTCCAGCATTCATCACATATTTCATCCTTATTCACAGAACCCTCCACGTTTGCTCTTTCTGTCAATACTCTCCTCTGATCTGAGAAATCACCACGTTTGTGCATAACTGCTAATCCTTCAAGATAGGAAAGAAGTTAGCCCAAGTAAAGCCTTAAAAAATAAGAGTTTCCAGCTTTCTATTACAAACTAATGAAGTTGCTCTTCTGAACAAAGGCCAATCATGATCATTCTTTGTTCTTTCATTTTCCTGGAGGATCTTCACTCATCTTTTTTTTTCTCCATCCCATTACTTTGTGAAGCACTGTCATTTCTTTTCGATTTAGTTAGTACAAAAATTGCAAGTGGGCCCAATTCTCTGAAGAAATATGCTTTTTATTCAGACGTTAGTTATAAGCATGTAACAGAACATCACGTTCTTCAATCCATCCTTCTGTCTTCAAAGTTAAGCTGTTGCATGTGAAAGTTCCAAGTATCACTTCTTTACTCCCAGACATAATTGACCGTGAACAACCGAAACACCATTTAGGGTTTGGAACTGTAGGCACCTTACTGGCTTAACATACTAAAATGAATTACTTAACTTCAGGAGTGCCTTGTGCTGTTTGGATACTAGGCTCAGGAATCTATTGCTTAAGCAGACCCACTCACATTGTGCCATCTGAGATTCCCTAAGGCAACCAAGATGCATCAGTGAACCAGATGATCATTGTAGGCCCCTTCCAACTGAAATGATTTTATTCTATTCTGTGCTATTCTATTCTGTCATACTGACAGCATGACGGGTCTAAAAGGAGACCTTCACTGGAGGCAGGGGAAGATATGCACACACAGCACCACGTGCCTAATTTTTGCCCATTGACTCTGTCCCAGGTGTCCCATAAGTCATGAATGTCTGACCTGGCTGCGTCCTGGTCTGTTTGGCCTGTCACCTGTTACATTTTGGGGCACAAAATCAGCTTTACTTGTTCCAGTTGTGGCCAGTTAACAAGCTTTCTGGTGCAAACAAGAAATTTTAGTCACCTTATCTCCCCTGTTATGGAAGGTGGAGAAGGTGTTGACTTTATTTCAGAGGTAGCTCTTTACGGCCTCAGAAAAACCTCACATGACTTTCTGCAGCCATTGACTTCTACCAGAGATGTGCATGCAACATATTCATAATAGTGTAACAGATAATCTTTCTGAAAGGAGACAGGACATTTCTTCAGTTTTTCCTGTCTGCTCTTTGTTCTGTAAATCCCAAACACTTCTTACATCATCTTCAAAAGCTGCAAGAAATCTTATCTTTATGTTAAACACAATTGCTGCACCAGGCAAGCTGTGGTTCATGGGTTATGAATCCGTATTGCATTAGCCTGTCATACTGAAAATAATAGAGATTAGGGATTACAGCTTGAAATCCAAATGTCATACCTATTTACAGTCTTTAATATATTCAATCTACAATGTCTGGGAGAGAGAGCATTAATAAGCATAGCTCCTTATCCAGTTATCATATCTTCTAGTGCAAAGCTACACCTGCACAATTAGAATAGCAGTTCAGAAGGAGTATATGTGATTTAGAATGTGCAGTTTTTCTTTGGACAACACAAATTGGTTTTTCCTCAGAGGTCATTATTTTCTGTGCTGTCAAGAAAGTTCATTTGATTGACCTAGTTTATGTGTTTGCTATAGATGACAGGTATTCTTAAATTCCTCAGAAGTTCTGTTAGTTTCTCAGAAATCCACTTAAGATTTCAGTATTCCCATTCTTCTTCAATTTCATTTCATTCTTGTACCATTGCTTTGAAAACACATTTCTTGTGTTTCAGTTTCGTATGGAGGATAGTGTTGTCTGTATTCCTCTAAAGGGTCAGAACTAATCTCCTTTGCCTGAGATAATTAAGAGTCATCAAGGACATAAAGTGCATTAAAGGCTTCTACTTCCAGAGAAAAGACTACTTTCTATTTGTATTTTTCCCATGCCACTGGAATCTACTTCTTGTGGATGAAGATGGAAACTAAGGTGAAACTCTTTCATTTTTCCAGAGAGCTTCCAGTGGTAATAAAAGTAGCCTGCCTAAAGGCCCATTTGTTTTCATTTTCAGTAAAAATGGTTTTATCTCCTTGAACTATGAGAACAGTAAAGGAAACAAATCCTTTTTCCATTCCAAAAATTCTGTAATTGAACATATTTGCCATTGCAACAACTGAAAGCAGAGCATTCCAATCTGGCTTGTGGCTAGCCCTTGTTGACAAAGTAGCCCTAAGTATCTCTCTAAATATTGGTATTATATCTGATTAGGTTACAAGCTTCTGGTGGTAATGTTTTATTAAGTCAAGTTCATTAAGTGCGGAGCTGTTAGCTTGCTGTGGAATGGTGTGCAGGCATCTGTATGGTTATCCCAGCTGCATTGTGACAAATGGAGTAAAAAAGTGTAGGAAATGGGTCACAGGAGCACAATCAATAAACTAGTATTTTTTTCTCTTATTTTTCACTCCCAGAGTCCTGTTCTGCAAATACATTAAATTCCTAACTGCCTGACAGAGGATGGTATCAATCTGCATGTTAGTGCTTATCGATTATCTTTGCTAGGATATATGCTGCCAGCTATAATAACCAAGAGCATTTCGAGTGAAATTGATCACATCAGTCCTAAAAGTTAGAACATTTTTGTGGAAAGTCCACATGCAACCATCTGATTTAAAACTTTTTAGTTTCAAAATCAATATTCTCAGACCACAGCTGGAGGAGATTGTTTCTAATGGATTTTTTAAAGTTGTTTGTTACTAAGTACCAATACTAACACAGTACAAGTGAAGTTAAGACCATGTTGATCATATTCATTTTATTATCTTTCTAAAAAGCCCAAGAATTATCAGCATTACAAAATAATTTATCACAATAGAAGCAGATTAGTAGATCAAAGCAGTTAGTGCAGTGGTCATCACATCTACATGTTACAAGGTTTTGGATAGAGGTGACTAGATTCAGGTGGTCACCACAACCAAATGTTCCAAACACCCCTGTGAGTTAAGGCTGTCCTAAGACCTATTTATCAGTTTTGACCTTTAGGTTCCCATTAAAGTGCTGAGTCCATTGGATACAGATCTCAAGTAGACTTTCTTGGCTAGTTTTCTCTGAAAGTGCTCTAGCTGACCAGCATGGCTCTGCAAACTAAACCAGTGCATGCAGTGAGCGACGGTGATCAGAGATTTCACTTCAGAATTGTTGTACCATTGCAAACCAAAATGTTAATTTAAATGCAGAAATCTAGCCTTTATTTTCTGCTTCAGTTTTTTTTATATACAAACATAAAAAGAAAAGAGGAAGGAAAATATATAAAGTACCTTAATAAGGGAAAGAATCTGAAGATACTGGAAATAAGTCTTTTCTTTTACAAAGGAGAAGTAAAAAATCCCCACCTTTCCCTGTCAGAACCACACAAGGAATCTAAATGTTTGCCCAGAGTTATCAAGCTGTGACCATATACCTACAAAACATGAAGCAGCTCTTGCTCAATGCCACATACCACTGCATCATGAATAGTAAGCATTGTTTTGGTATTGCTGTCTATATTACAAATACACAAAAAGGGAAAGAGGGGATGGCAGCTGCTGTATGATTAAAGACAGGAAAATACTTTTGGGAAAGGTTTGATGAGAGAGCACACTATCAGTGGTGGAAAAAATAATGCCTGAATGCTTTATCAGAAATGCAAAGACAAGGCAGAAGCACACAGCAAACCAAAAACTAAATAATGAATAGGCAATGGGGCATCAGTGAGTATGACAGCAGGTTACAAAGACTTCCACAGCATTATAGATTTCAAAATGAAACAGCAAAGAGCAAAGGCTAATTAAAATTATATGCACCATCACTTGGATATTGCAAACTGTAAGCAGAATTATAAATTTAGTCCAAGATTCTTGAGCCATTCAGTGGGCTCTGGGAAAACATGGAGCATTTCTTGTGTTCCTCCCTGAGAAAGGGTGTACCATTCAGTTGGTAATAAGTTGGGTAACAGCCTAAGAGTCACCACAGCGTTAGTGAGGTGAGTCAGTGCTTTTTCACAGAGGTACAAATATCTTCCACAGACTGACTGTGGTTGTACATTCACCAGAATAGTCCAGGGAAGGGGAAACTGGCAGTTTTCTGATGCAGGTACCAATGGAAGTTCCCTGTTTGGTCCATCCCAGGCCATGGCTGCACTGATTTAGAACAGCCTACACCAAGGAGACAGAGTCCCAAGGAGAAGAGGAACGCTTAATATTACAGATACAGAAAGCCCCACTGAAATCAATTAATTAATGAACATATTTAAACTATATGGGGAACAAGTAATTCATACACTAGATACATATAGAAAACAGAAAATAAATCCTGGCAGTATACTGCAGCATTCTTGTAGCAAGTTCTGTATGAAGGCTGGGATATCTCCTAGACATAATTTGTTTGGAAATAGTTAAGAACAATTTACCAGCCTCACCGCTGTCTCATACCTGTCATTCTGTTGTGAGGAAAAATACATAGAAATAATGAAATGAACGGGAAAAGGAGGTATTGCTGCTAAAGTTGGCTAAACTGCTCTTACTTAAACTGCATATTTACGTATACTTAAACGTTTTTCTCATTTGCTTTCAGCTAAATTAAACATGACCTATCTGCTCTGTACTATTGTTGCCAAAGCCAAGAATTACAGAAGTGAATGGTTACATTGCTTAATATTGCATAGCATTGAGCAGTTATAGATGCTTGGGAGCATGGTTAGGAATCAATTTACAAAGGAAGAATATCAGTTTAACCACCAATAGGGACTGTTAAAATTCGTGGAAATCCAAATGGATGCATAGCATTCCAGTGTATTAATGTGGAGAGAACTCTGAGGAATTTGCAACAGATAGCAATGACACCCTGTGTTATGATCAGCAACACCAGGGAAATAAATAGAAGTCTCTCTGGCAGAATTGCAGTTGACTGCAGTTCTTGGGACACTTGGGAAGGGATTCAGCTTTTCTAACTTCAGGCATTTCTAGAATGCATACACTTGACCTATTTTGGATATCTATATTAGGATGGAATGAATCATACATTGGAAGTGTTTTTCTTAAAACTGGCTTTAAAAGAACCTGGATGAGTTACTCCAAGGATTAGGTTAGATGAACTGTATTGCCTTCCCAGGCAGTCTGACCTGAAGCAAAGAATAAAAGCAACCTGGCAAGTGCTTGTGCATTACAAAAACACAGGAAGACCTAAACAGCCGTATATGTCTCCGTTTCAGAAAAAAAGTCTCAGAGCAAATTATGCAATAAAATTTAACAAATGCCAGTAGTTACTTTTTTTTTTTTTCAGAGGGGCCAGAGAATATACACTATCAGTCTTTGAGAAATGTGGACATAATGGAGATATCCAATGTGTACTAAAAAGCAGACATTCAGATCACAGATCCCAGTGAAATTTGCAAGATTCACCTAGAAATGGAAACTCTCTGTGGCAAAAGAAAGTAGGTGATTAAAGCTAGTAAGACTGAATTAGAATGATGCAAGGAAGGAAAAGAATGGGAAGCTGTGTTTGGGAGGAAAACATCTGTATTCTAGTGATCCAGTCAGCACAGATGCATGTTTGGTATCAAGAGATACACTCACCTTAGAAGTTGTTATCTGAGTTACTTGAATTTACATTAATTAGTACAGATATCAGTGGTGGAAAATGTAACATGCATACCAAGACCAAAAACCACCAGCAAGTATACTTCTAGCTGGTGCCAATTTTCTTCGGATAAACTGTGTGTTCAGAAGTAAGTCACATGTTCTGAGCAATGATGGAACTCAACAAGCTAGACCAGCGTGCATGAAAGCCACAGGCACTTTCATTCACTAGGAACACAAGCCATATACACCTGTGTGGATCTGGATGAAACTTTTATGACACTCAGATTTGATCAACAGGATGCAAAAGGAGCACTGAATGTTGAGTGGCTGATACTGAACGGAGCCTAGCATCAAACTGCCTGCAAGGTATGCACAAGGCTTATTGTAAAATAGAAAGCCTTACAAAAAAGCTCTTCCCAAATCAGAGCAAAATGCCTTACAGCTTTGATTCATTTTCTTTGTCACGTTTAGCTTCAGTAGGCTAGAGAGTTGACCTCCCTCCACAGCTGCAGCAGTAGCTGTCACAGCATAATCCACCAGAGATCATGAATCAGATGTTTTAACTGCTGCAGTTCACAGCCAGTGAATTAACTTAAACTGCCACTGACTTTAGGTTATGTACCTAAACCAGATGTGAATTATAGTAGCTAATGATTAAACTACCCATTTTCATCATTGCTACATAGCACCCATTCTGCCCCTTCTGGCAAATCATAAAGGATATTCATCTTGATTATCTTCAAAGACTGCCTCTAAAATCTAGGGAGAGTTGGTGGCTCCTTAGCTGCCAAACAACTTCATAAAATTCAAAAGTTGCTGTTCTTGTTATGCCCAAGATGATATTGTTTTTATGAGGTGTAATAGAATATTAAGTAAGAAGTTTATGATATTCCTGCTTAATTCTGTTATCTCAAGAAGCACAACAAAAGAGACATTACACCTGGCAGATTCTCAAGGCATGTTTATGTAATTCCTCTGCAAGAAACTGCTAAGCAGGGAAGAGGATTACTTACTGAGAGTAGGGGCTTCTCAAAATTTAGGCAAAACTAGCTTCAATTCTCACACACAAATCTAGAAAACAGCATCATGGTCTAAGGACTCTTGAACTATATCTGACATCTCTCACACACTTGATCCAAAGTGTTAAACCACAGAGCTTTATCACAAGGAAAAGGAAAATGTAATAAACCCCAGCTTGGCAACAGTGGGTAACAAATTGGGAGTCAATGAGCTAGAGTGCCTAATGTGGAAAACAAGGATACACGGATGTGTGGATACAACTATATCACATTATTCAGCTCTCCTGTGCTGTATAAGGCAGTGTTCACAGAGCTACAGTCTCCTTAATATTTACTTGGCCTATCTGTTGGCCTGTAGCTGGATACTTCCAAACTATCCTTCCAGTACTGTGCCCTAGCCTCTCACCAGCGCCTGAATGCACGCGGGCAGCTGTCACAGTCCCACTCCTCCCTGAAAGGCAGCCTCAGAAAAGTCCAAATGGGGATCAGACCTTAAAAAACATTGACACCAGGGGAGTTTATATGCCAGCTGAAGTGACTGATAGATATAACACCAGGCAGGGAAGCCCTCACTTACCTCTCTGCTTTAGACTGCTGCTGTGTGGTCTCATTTGTTTGCCATTCCTCCTGCCCTTTGACTCTTGCTGGCATTCTCTGGGTACTGCCTGGTCTTCTCACTACCTTGAGTTTGACAGCGAGCATGCTGAGGTTCGTTCATGAACCTTTACTCAGTGCAGACTTCTGTGTGAAGGGTGTCTTGACAGCTGGGCACTCTGACACAGTTTGCTCATTCAGTTTCTTTAACTTCCAGCATCTTGCAGAAGGATCTCCTCTGCTCATCAGGACTTTTTGGAGATTCTCAGGCCAGTCTTTTCCCCATCCACCTGCAGCTGCCAACAGCATATTCCTTGCTTTTCAAGAACATCAAATCAGTGACCTTCCAGATTTTAGAAATTTATTTCATGCAAATGAACTAACTGGGTGTAAGAGTACTGTAATGTGGAGAAAATAATGAAGACCTAATAGCCTGTGAGGGTTTTATTTCTTTCTTCTTTCTACATGCACACTGATCCTTACAGTCTCAATGGCTTATCCAGCTTTACTGAAGTGGCCGACTGTCACATCAACAATTTCTAGCTCAGAAGTGGGACTGTGAATATCACCCTGAAACTGGTAATGTTTGCTAATTGCACCTTGGATGGTCAACAAGTTACAAGAAATCTATCTATTATTCGTGTTATACTGTGAGAGATCATGGTGTGCTCAATGCTTCCTTGACATGCTGTCTTTACTTTCACTGGATTTTATCACAACATTCTTCATTACTAAAGATGTCTAATAATTAAAGGTAAAAGTGTCCCCTTAATGCTGTCATGACTCATATCTAGTCAAGCCTAGGGCTTGTATCTATAGCCACCTTATTAAGCAATGAGTCAGATGGTAATTCAGCACATAAATGGACTCTGTTGCCCCCTAAATTTCCCTTTACCCAGCAAGTGGATAAGGTACAAGTAAGTCTTGTTTACTTATTAAGCTGTAAGGCAGGAAGGGTGAATCCAGACCAAAATCAAGATAAACTCTGCACTGCTGCCCTGGACTCTCTGTAAAGTATGTTTGCATCACAACTGCTGTGGCCATCCAAGCTTGAACTTGTGAGCTACACAGTAAAAACTTTGCTGAAGTTTCACACTGAACTTTATCAAAGCACATACCAACAGCCATATCAGATACATCACACACATGGAGTAGTCACATTTCCCACTTTTCCACTCCAAGATTTAACTGAGTTGGACATACAAGTGAGTCCCAGGGCAACCTTCTATCTCTTCCTTCCACTCTCTTCATGCCTGAGACAGAGATTACATGAGTATAGCCTTTGGTTATGAAATGCAGCCCCAGCCTGGGAGTCATACTGGAGCTCTTTGTGAGTCACATGTGGCCCAGAAGGCTGTGTGGCCTTGTGCTATTCTGTAAATGTAACAGCTGTGATTGACATAGAAAAATGAAGTAAAAACACATTTATTATACTTTCTGGGTTTTTTATCTCCCAGCTGAGATAGAAACATCATTGGCTGCAGCCCAACAGCAGTAAAACTGTTCAACTTCTAACCTCACTAAAAAGTACTGTCAAAATGGTATTAAGTCAATAGTGAATGCCTGAGCTTGTGAGAGGAAACAAAAAGTAGTTCATAGATACATGAGTGAGTTTATTGACAACTCTGGGATTTGCAATACCCTGACTTCAGAGTCTCAGGAGTGATAAATAGGCTGTCAGAGGGAGCTGTTTGGGCACGAAAGAATAAAGAATATGNACTGAAAGGAGAATCAGATGATCTGCCACAAGCTTTTAAATGTTATATCACTGGGAATCATAAATTGGAAGAGGAATTATCAAAAACCCCTGTTAGATATATATCTCTTTACCACACATCCTTCAGTTTTAAGCCAGGACCTTCACCCCAGTGTTACAATCTTGATCTCTCATACTTTCCTGCACCTTCTCAGAATCTCAGCCCTTTTTTCCTTCTCTTTCCACCTTTTATTCTACCTCCTCAACCTTGTGCTCTGTATCCTCCCAGTCCTGTCCTGCCCTACAACTTTATCTGGAAGCCACATGATAACCAGAGCACGTAATCTTTCTACTGTTCCAGGTACCACAGATCAGCTGATAGAAGGCGCCAGGTGGGCAGGGCAGCAAGGACCTTCAGTAGGCACACGAACAGTATGTTCCTCACTGGCTGGGACAATAGAGGGTATCAAAAATCTCCCTGGAGGATAGGGACAAGAGCCAGAACACAAGAAAGCTGAAGGCCTCTGTACAGGTACTGAAATCCTCCTATGGACACAATGAAATGTATAGGGAAATTCCAAGGGATATGGCATAGACATTGGAAGATTCATGTTTTTCTGTGTTACAGAAAAGAGTCCTTAGGGGTAAGACCTTTTTTTCTTTCTTCTAGAATTTTGCATCTTTAGCTAACACCACTGGAAACTGAGCAATCAAGAACAAATCCATTTTATTAGCCAGATGTTAGACTTTCATTCTTGGTAGCTGACAGCTGAGGACTTGTGAACGTGCATTCACCTACTTAATTTTTAAGCAACATCATTGCCAACTAGATTTGCCCTGACACACTGTAATTTCTTTTGTCCATCTTCCCCCATCTCTACCTCAACAATGGGGGCAATTTGTTAATTGTTTTTTGTTTTGTTTTTATTTCCTATTCTTTTAACCATCAGGAAGCTGCTTTCAGAAAGCCATCTGCACTTATTCACTGCCAGCACTCAACACGATTTTAATAAGCCTTGTGTGGTTTTGACTTTAACGCTTGTTTCCCTGTGCATAAAAGCCTATTTCCTTAGCTGTCATAGTTTGTCACTTCAATAAAGTTTCTCAGTTGCCTTCTAAACAGGACAGTTTTTACTCTTACTTTCTTAAGCAACAAGTTAAATCTGAGCATAACAGCAACACTGGTAATTATCCAAACCAGTGAATGTCCGTTGCTTTGAGCACGACTTTCCCTCTGACCAGAATCCTTCATAATAGATGCAAATATCTATAGAAATACTAAATTTTGAAAAATTATACCAATCATACTTTAGGGTTTAATGACAGCTTATATGAATGACTTTGGAATCAAACAGGCTCCTTTCACAAGGTGATTTAATGAACTTGCATCTCTACACAGCTCACCTGGGATTGGGAAGTAAAGTCTGGTATTTTTCTTGCTCAAAACATCACTAGCAGTGACAATTCTTAGCAAGAAGGGGATTTCTGCAAGACTGATGATAGGTGTTGGGAGGGACTGCTGGGCGTTCTCATTGCTCTCCTGAGTAGTTGCAATAGCAATCTTCATTAATAATAGTAATACTGGAGAAGTAAAAATTAATTAATGTCATCATTTGGATGCTGTTTGACAGGGAAGACAGAGTTGCTCTAACAGCTTCCAGCTGCTCGTCTTTCTATGTTCTTCTGCTGATGGTGTCATTTTCCCATGTCTCTGCCCCTCTGTGAGGCAGTTCATTCACCCCCTGCCTGGAAGGTGTCCATGGAAAACAGCTCTGCCCTCCTGGCTGACTGCATAGCCCCCCTGGTGAGTGAGAAGATCCCAGAAGAGTGGGAGAGAATGTGCCACCAGGTGGACAGGATGTGGGAAGAGGATGGGAAAAGGAAAAGAATAAGAGATTGTAGGATGTAGCAGGAAAAGCCACCCTGAGCAAATTGCTAGCCAATGCATAACACTGCAGCCTCAGTGTTTCCTTTCAGCCTCCAAGATGTCTTTCATATTGTGCTTAGATTGTAACTGTTTTGGCCAGGGACTCTTTCTTGTTAAATATCCTCAGAAGATAGTATTTTTCACTGAATGAGTCTTGGAGCTGGAGTCAGAGGTCCTGATTGTTATTCCTACTCTGGCCATTTTGCCCCACCTGCCAGACATTGGGAAAACGATTCTACTTTCTTATGTTTCTGATTATCCCATGTCTATGTTGTCTGTTTAAATCTGAGGTCTCCCAGGCAGAGGTTGGAACAATTAATCCTGATCTATGATTGTTAGCACCTAACCAAGGTGCTAATAAGTACGTAATACTTGTAAATAGTACACACAAACACAAAAAAAAAATTCAGACAACAGAACAATCCCTACATTTAACACTGAATTAATAATACGGTAAAGGAATGCAAAGAAAACCAAATAACTCATCTGTGCCTGAGAAAGCTTTGCAGCAGAAACAAGAACAAGGTTACAGTGAAAATTCAAAATCCCTAGAGTAAACATCAAGCAGGTGCTGTATTTCATTTTCTCATACACACTTTTCAGCCCAGAACCTCACTTTAATCAGAAAGATTTTATAGTCCAGAGCTTCCTGCAAATCTCTGTTTAATGTAAATTTTAATACCTTTAGCATATTTTGGCTGCCAGCCTGTTATTCACTTGATGCATCTCAAGCAAGTTTTAAATTATGCTGTTAAAACAAAAACTATTTCTGATGTGGTAGACAGTAAAACAATTTTGTGAAACAACATTGTAGGAACCTGCAGTTACTGTCCATCACTGATTTCTCTGCATTCAGTTCCAAGATGTGTTCAGTTTATAGGTAAAATGATGGCTGGGTGGGTTTGCTAGGACTTTGGCCTTGCTAATCATGGACCTAGAAAATCAGGCTGGACTTATATAGTACCATTACAGCAGATCCAGGGTAGGGTTGGAGGGAGAGCGGGGTAAATTGTGCTTTTAAGATTAATCTCTTCAGAAGTCTATTTTACAGGGAAGTCGTGTTAAAAAATGTGCCCAGCTGCTGGGGCATCAACTCCTACTACAAGATAGAGGAGACAAAACTGAGAGAAAACAGAAAAAATAATCTTAAAACTACTTGCCATCAACAGATAATATATATCCTCAGTCCAAAACTTGCTCTTTCTCTGCTCTAGGCTCAGACCCTGATCTTTCTCTCACAGGGCTTGAAACCAGATGATCTTTAAAGGCTCCTTTGAACCCAAAATATTTCTTAATTCTATAAATAACTATCTTGGGCATTGAATTACTGATAATGAAAGGCAGAAAAACTAGTAATGGAAAAGTAGACTTTAATGTGTGAGAATGTAAAACAAAGCATTGAATAATGAGGTTTTTCTGGTGTTTCTCTAGTTCTGCAATTAGATTGCTACAGCATGCACCTTGTCATATACTTAATTTAGAAATGAGATTAGTAAATCAGCTAAAGTAAGAAGCTAAAGGAAAGGAGCTCCTGTATCTGCCTCACAATAGAGACTGCAAGTGAAGAACCGTGAGGCTCATACTGCAGCATACCAAATTTGTACTGCCCCAGGTGTCTCAGATCAGCTGATGGATGGGGCTGGATGAGCAGGGCAGGAAGGGCATTCAGTGGGCAGGTGTACCTTGCCTGTCTGAACAAGAAAGTGTATCAAAACTCTTCCTGAGGGAAGACAAACAAAAACACACAAGAAAGATTAAGGTCACTAAATGGACAATTTAATCCTCTTACAGCAAAACTTTTCTAAGGACACATTGAAATTTACAGGAAGTTTCTCATAGTCATCTCTCATAATACATGGACGTGGGAAGATTTGTGTTGTTCTGTCTTAAAAATCAGAATTATTAGGGATAAGATGTTTTTTACATTTTTTTCAGATGTTTTACACCCATAGCTATCACCATTAGAAAGACAGTCATTAGGAACCATATTATATATTAGTGTATATATATATATATATATTAGCCAGAAATATACCCATTCCAAGCCAGGTGTAGTGGGTTGACACTGGCTGGATGCCAGACACCCATTAAAGCCTCTCTCTCACTCCCTCTACAGCTGGAAAGGGGAGAGAAACTGTAACAAAGGTTTCATGGGTTGAGATAAGGACCAGGAGAGATCACTCATCAAATACCATCACAGGCAAAATAGGCTTGAATTGGAGATATTTATTGAATGTATTACTAACAAAATCAGAGCAGGATAATGAGAAGTAAAATGAAACCTTAAAAACACCTTCCCCCGATCCCTCCCTCCTTTCCAGCTATATCTTCTCCCCCTGGCAGCACAGCGAGGTGGGAATGGGAGTTATGGTCAGTTCATCACGCTTTGTTTCTCCTGCTGCTCAGAGAGGAGTCGTTCCCCTGCTGCACTGTGGGGTCCCTCCCATGGGAGATAGTTCTTCGTGAGCTTCTCCTGCGTGGCTCCATCTCATGAGCAGCAGCACCCTGCAGCAACGTGAATCCATCCCATGGGGAACAGCACCCCTCAGACTGATGCAGCATGGGTCACTCTTCCATGGCGTGCAGTCCTTCAAGGACAGGCTGCTCTAGCATGGGGGCCTCTCTCCACAGGTCTCCCACAGGACCTTAGCCTCCTCTAGGCATCCACCTGCTCCGGCATGGGGCTCCTCCAGGAGCTGCAGGTGGATCTCTGCATCCCTGTAGCCCTCCACAGGCTGCAGGGGCACAGCTGCCTCACCATGTCTGCACCATGGGCTGCAGAGGAATCTTGGCTCTGGTGCCTGGAGCAGCTCCCGCCTCTCCTTCTCGACTGACCTTGGTGTGTGCAGAATTGTTCCTCGCATGTTCTCACTCTGCTCTTCTCTGGCTGCAATTAGAACTGTGCAATAAAAATTTTTTAATTTTTCTTAAATCTGTTACCACAGAGGCATTGCCACCATTTCTAATTGGCCCAGCCTTGGGCAGCAGCATGTCCATCTTTGGAGCTGCCGGGGATTGGCTCTGCCGGACACGAAGGAAGCATCTGGCAGCTTCTCACAGAAACCACGCTGTAGCCTCCCTGCTACCAAAGCCTGGCCATGCAAACCCAATAACCAGACCAGACACTTGGCCCTAGGGATCTGCTGGTCAGTCAGATAACCACTCCATATCACAGGTAACTGTGGTGCAGACTGACCAGATCTGTGCATATTGAGCTAACTAAACCTCTGCCTTGTTTGATTGGCTTATCTAGTCAATCTTCATTTTCTAGAAGTTTAAAATCCTTTTGTGGCATTAACATAATTTCCCCATTTCAGGAAGAGAAGAGTTCTGTAGCAACATGGTTTAAGACAGTTCTGGCCCCAAAGGCCTCATCACTTGCTTATAAACAACACTGTTTTATGGCACCATGCTATAACTGAGCAGGAAACAAGGCAAGCATTTAAAAATCCCTGCAAAAAAAAAGGAAGTGTTTTTTAGTTCTTAGTTTAGCTAGCATTCAAATTTATGTTAAAATTAGATACCTCAAAGTCCTTTCATAGTCTAAGAAAGAAAACGGCATTTCTAGGATGCATCTCATCTCATTGTAATGTAGATGTGATCTAAAATAAAGCAGACAAATCAGGCCCTGAAAGTGCCTATTTCTCTCCACTGGCTATAAAAGGAGCACAGGCTGGCTGGCTCAGATGGAGACGCCTACACTCTGGATGTCTAAAGATAGGTGAGATAAATCCTGCCATACATCTGTTGCTGTTTCTCATATGGATTTCCCCTCTTTGTTGCTCTTACACATGGTGTTTCAGTATAATATTGAAATGCCTGTAAATGTGTAGGTGAGGCATACACATATATGTGCAGTCTCTCTTGATCTCCATCTGCAAAAACAGTGGCTTGGGATACAAGGACATTTTTTCTGGCAGCACAGTCAGTTTATGAAGTTTGCATCTATTGAGCTGAATGCTGACATTTGTCACTCAAACTGTATTTTAATGTAATTTTGTAATGCTGAAAATCTCTCTTCCAAGAAGGATGATTGAAATATTTTTGGGATATCAGCAGAGCACTCCTGATACTGCCAGACACAGAGCTCATTCTGCTGTTACTGTTGCCTGGCATTTCAAACTGTGTCTAGATGACCAGCTGGGACATACTCCTGTCTTTTTGAATAATGTTCCTCCAGCTGTCCAGATCAGGGACTGGGTAAGGAGTTCCCTGCAGTTCCCTGTCAGACACCGATGGCTAACAACAACATCATTGCCCCAACATGAGGCAGGGATGTGGCTCAGGCCTGGGGAGCCAAGAGTTCCCAAAGCTATAATGATTCTCTTTACTAAGGAATTTTACCAGACTTGTTTCATGCACTGAGTAATGCTGAGACCTTCCTCCCCACCACTTCCCAGAAAATGAGTGCTAGTTTTCTCCTCAATGCCTGAAATGTTTTTAGTACTGCTTAATGCAAGCATACCTTCCTCTCTTCTTCCTATCTCTTTGCAAGCTTTAGTGTGGGAGGCACATCCTACTTTTCAGGAAATCCGGAACATGTTCAAAATGAATCAGAAATGGGGAAGTGGAACCAAGAGATTTGAAACCACAGAAACCAATAGCTTTTATTAGAATCTGAAATGTGGTAATGTATTAGAGCATATCTCAGCTTTGTAGCAGACAAAAATATGCACCATCACTGCAGGATTTCAGCTTCCTTATAATTTATGTCATTTATCTTCTAATATTAGCAGGCTTCCAAAATCTCCTGCTGTTACTTGAATATCTGAGGCTGTAGTGCTCCGCACTCCATTCTCTCTCTCCTCAATTTCATATCCTGGCTCTGTCTCCAGACTGATCAAGCCTAAAGCTCTCTGTCTCTTTTAGTTACATTGCCATGGCTGTTGTACATGGCTTGTTAGCTGGCCTCAACACCAAAACTAGGTAGTCATAATAGGTTTTCATACTTAGTTCTCCACAAAACTGGAATGTTTCCATGTATTTCTTCATTAAGTTCATGCCTGTGATCAATGCCCAACTTCCTACCAATACTTATTATATCTTTCATAAAGCTTTGGTAATGGTTCACGCACACATTGAAAAGGAGCATTCTTTCTTTGTAGAATGTCCTACAGATAATACTAACATCTTTATTTTTCCAGACTAGTGAGTAATTTTTGCACAAATAACATGGGAGTATTTCCATAGTACCAACACAGCAATTTTTCATTCCTAGTCTGTAGAAACTCATTCCATAGAGACAACATTTCTTCAGGTCATCAGAAATGTTTCTACAAAATGCTGATGTTAATCTAATTGGTTCTTTTTGTTTGTTTGTTTGCTCTTATGTTTTCTAACTTTATTTACATTCAATCACACCATTAACTGCATGGTTTGCACAGTTTGGTGTTAGCCTTTTTTACGTAATAACATGTATTCTTTTCCATATTTTTCTGTTGATTTCTCTTCTTGCACTGCTGTTTTCTGTTAAGAGAACACGAGTTTATCAACAGAAATGATAACTTAATAAGGTAATACAGTATTTCCCACTGTTGTGACACCTACCATTATGCCAGCCATTTGGCTAGTCTTGGTAAACAGCTTGAAGTTGTCATTCAGTGCTTACTAGAGCATTTGTAAAAGCCAAGAAAGCCTGAAAAAAAATGTTGCTTTGCAGGCTAGCAAAGAGGTAAATAGCTGCAAGTGGCAGCCACCCTCCTGGTAAGCATATTATTTCAGACTTTTTGTCCATTAAGAGCCATTGCTGACCTATGACCAGTTCTGCAAGGCTCTGAATTCTTTCTGGATAAAGAATGTAGAATTTATCACAAAAATAACACATTTGCTTGTCTTCCAGCGAACTTTCTTTCTCCTTATGAAAGCTAAATATATTTTGAAAGAGAAAATCAATTGCCAAATGGATTTTTTATCTCACATGTTCACCTAGGCATATGCTCAAATCATATGTAACCTACCATTTACATGTTATGTCAAGCTCTTTGCTCTCTGGGGCAAGCAAAACAAAAGTGATGTCCTAGAAGACATTGCATGACGTGTCTTTGTAACACCTGACCTGCTCTGCCAGCTTGCTTCAGTAGCCTAGGACATGAACTGGTGGCTGTCTTTGCTCCTATCACACCAGCAGCCAATGTGCTCTCGTCTTCATGACTGCGCTGTAAATGCATTCTGACTTCACACACATTACCATGTTGGAGAGATGGCATCGTGAAGTGTTAATTGCCTAGTTGATTCATGGAAATTATTTGTTTTACATTGAGTCTCAGGACAATTTGGGAAGGTAGACTGTCTTTTCTAATCTAAAACATCCTTACCAGAAGTTATATGTTTTCAAAGCTTTTACTCTTTACATTTTGTTTCACACTGATACCTTATCCTTCTTCCTTGGCAATTATCTTCCCTTATAGATGCCAGTAAAGCAATATGAGACTGTATTTCTTGTTTGAATGTGTATATACACAAACACATACACATGCATGTACACAAAGCTATATAAATCAGAATGCCTAAATTGAGGACTTCCCTTTATGTTTATTGATTCTAAACTTAAATGCCTTGCAGATCAGATGCAGAGGAATTTCTGACATGTTTTGGTTTCTTGAAGAGGGAAATAATGTTTATTTGTTAAACTTGAAATATTTTAAGCGTTACTAGATATTGATTTATGGTTCTTACACTGCAGATAATCAACATGACAGAACCACATGGAAAAAATATTCTGCTTTGGAGCCATAAAGTGTTAGAACTGACTTTCCCTGCTAGGTCATAAACCAGAATGAGTTATATGATTGTTAGTAGCATCCTTCTACTTATAGAAAAAAAAAACAAGAAAAACATAGCAGAAGCAACAGGCAAGTAATAGAAACACACAGCTTACCTTTCTGGTTTAGGAAAAACTTCATGCTCTGTATTTGATCCCTTGTTGCAGCACTTGAACAATTTGCTTTAATTCTTTTTGGTTTGGGGGTTTTTCTCAAATTTGTTGTAGTGCACTGGTACACATTTTGTGTTGATGGATAGGACAAATATCCTGTGGAGCCTTCCAAATGAGACATAGAAACCTGTGTTTGCAGAAGAGTTTATGTGATGACCTGGGTGACATATCAGAGTCTATCAACCTTACAAAGGTCTAGAGGAGCACAGGGTCCTCCTTAAAGAAAATACAGACAGGTATCAGGACACAGCCCAGACAACCAAGTTCAAGCTTCTGAATTCTAGACTTCTGCATCAGAAAAAGGGGAGACACATGACTTCTGGCTTTGCCAAGAAGGATGAGGACTTGACTCTGAAGAGCTGAGTGGTGTGAGAGAGGGCTTCATTTATTTATTGTTCTTTTAAGATCAAAAATATATTATGAGGTACTTATCTTGGAGCTGTTGAGGTGTTTGACAGAAAGCAAAACCAGATTATGAAATTTTCCCTGAACAGGCTGCTGAGTGAATGCCCTGGTTTGTGTAGATGCTTCCTAGAAAGCAGCACTGGAAAGGTGGAAGAGTACTGGCATGATAAAGGGTACACGATCTACTTGCAAACTGCATTTCTAATGCTGTCTTTCATTCCTGTCATATCCAGTGTTAATTGTTGCTCTAAGCAGTACCTTAAGTTATTGTAATAGACACAAATTTAAAAGGCGTTCCCTTTTTTTAATTATTAATTTTGCCTGTTTTGCTATGCCTTTGGTAGATTTCTATTTTGACTCCTGCCTTGTGTGTTAGTCTGAATATTACTGTCATGCACTGCTCCAGGGAAAAGTACAGTGATTTCTTCAACCCACACAGCTGTGGATATGCGGCAAGCAGCAGTCCAGCAGGAGAAAACATGACCTAGTATTTGAAGCACTAGCCTAGCTTCAAACACCTGCCCTAAAATAAACTCCCCGTGGGCCCATGAAGAAGCTACTCAGATTCTCTGTAGTTCAGTTTTCTTCAGTAAAATAATGAGTCCTTGTCCCTCAGAAGTGATCTTATGGAAAATCATATCACTAAAGCTAAAGGATAGGTAGGCATGAAGATTGGAACTATCAGCTTTGTTAGGTAGATGTAAGGTAAGGGGCAGCAGTTTCCATCCCAAGATAGGAGTCCATGTAAGCTTTAAAAGGAGAAGACTAAAAACAGCTATCATATTAGCCACTGCCAAAGCTTTTGCTACCTTTTGCTTATAACATCTTCACTGCAGACATTTCTACCAGTAGCCAAAGCCCAGGCCTTGCATTACTGAAGTTATGCCATCAATAGGAGTTGATTCAGCCATTGTGTGTGTACATGGTTACCATACTTTGATAATTATGCATACAGCAAGAAAAGCAATATTTCATTTGAAAGAATCTGATTCAACATCTACAGACAGCTTCCTATAAAGTCTTGCAAAGTAGGTCAGTAAATCAAATCACCAATGACACATTGCTTTTCTATAGATTGTTGAAAGCAGGCAAAAATAACCTCACTTTATGTATTGGCGCTTTTATTTCTGGTTTACGAAATCAGTTATGGACAATCTAATTTCATTTCTTGCTGAATCCTTCTTAATCATCTAAGTTTACTAAAGAAACATCGTACAGTGTGAGGTGACGCTTCTCGACGAAACAGTACCTTGGTTCTCTGTACCCTTAAAAGCATTGGGGGGTTTTAAGCATTTTTTTTTTTCCTGTAGAAATCAGCAGCATGTTACAGAGGGGGAAAAGTTTACTATAAACACACAAACTAGAAAATCTTGCAAAATCATCAAGTTCAAAATTCATCGCCTTTCTTGGCGTCTGTGAAGGTTTTGCTTGAGTTAAAAACAGACTCAGGCTCAAAGCTAAGGTGGGAAGAGGCAGCTGTGGAAGTCAGAGGTCTCAGAAATATGATGCAAGGCTGGAAAGCAAAGGTTTTGCCATATTTTACTGAGTTCTTTTTTCCATTCACCTACTGCAGTTGCAGCTTCAAATACATGTAGGAATATGTCAGCTTAAGAGAAGCTCTGGCTTTTGTGAAAAGTTGTCGTTAATAAAGTCGAGCATTTCATAAAATAAATATTTGTAGGAAATAATCTTCCTCTTTAGTTAAAACCATTAATTCTTCCTCAGCTGAATAAAAGATTTCAATTTTTCTCTTTTCCTCTAACACCCTTCACCAGAAAACCCAAGTATAAAATAAAATTCAGTGAAAAATTCACTGAAATAGTATGTTCTCTTATTTTTAGTCTTATTAGAAAAGTAACTTTTCTAAAACACCTAATATTTTGGGATGGGGTTTTGGGATGGGGTTTTGGGGGGGTTGGCAAAACCAAGCAAAAATCGTACCTCTAGAAACTAAGACTTTTAAAGACTTTTACATTTAGATGAGCTTGTTCTAACACAGTATGCAGCTACCTTGTCTATGCATCTTTTGCTACTTTTCCTTACTTCCCTGAATTATTACCTCTTCTTACAGCCTCATCTGCTGTAATTGTGTACTTTTTTCAGTTGCCGCTTGTTCTTGATGAAATGTTATTCACCTAGGGCCTTCATCCACTGGAAATATGATTTATTTGCAGAGGTAATATATGATAGAAATGACTGAGAAATTTTGTTTAAGATTCTATGAATGTCAGAAGACTATAAAGAGCAACAAATAATTTTTGTGAGACATTTAATGCCGAAACAATATTTTATGTATCTTCAAAGTAGTTCTTCCTTTGTGCTAAAAAATAGAAGAGATAAATAAAGATTACAGAAACACAAACAGAAATAAATAATAAGAAGCTATAATTTTAAATTTCTTTGCTTCTCTATGGTTTGTTTTTTTACAGTTTAAGCAAGGAAGCGATAAAACTAAGAGTGCATAAACTAGAAAAAGCATGATGGCGAATCAGAGACCTGCAAGGAGTATATGGAATGACACAGTCCAGGGAAAGGCTGATCACAGCAATCAGTAACAGACAAAATGTGGAGCAAGGAAATAAATGAAGACTACACGTACCATCCCACAGCTGAAAATGGGAAAGGAAGGACAGCGTAGGATGACCGAGCAAGGAGGCAAGAAGAATGGTCTGTGGGAAGGTGGGAATCAAAGAGACTGAAGAAGTGAGCAGGTAGCCATGCTAACCAGTGAAAGGCAGCACATTTCCAGCTGGTTCAAGGTATCCACATGCCTCTCCAGATTACCAGCCTGTGACTCCTGTTGGCTTGGTCCCATAGCCTTTGCGTACAGTTTCCCTCCCCCTATTGCTGGTGATCAGCATACAGAGTTCTTTGTCAAAGAATGTGCCACCTGGAAAAACTCCACACTCTGACATTGAAGAGAAGGTTGAGCATGATTTGGTTATGACCATTCGATGTTTGTACAGAGTGCTGCCTAGAGCATGGTGGCTGCATGTACTGTGTGTACCATACAATCTAGGTAACCCAAACAATAAGTAACCAGTAAGTACATCAAACACTACGTGCTCAGCAGAGAGAGTCATAAAGCACAATTAGCCTACTGTCCTTCTGTAATAAGCAGCAGTCTTCTTCTGAGGGGTGGATGGGCACTGCAGTGTTCACCTAGCAAACAACACCGATGATGACAAATTATTTTAATGACAGTTGTCACAGTGGTGTTTTGGTTTAAGCGTTATTCCAGTTTCAGATCACTCTTCCTAGGAGTATATAAGCAGTCTTGACAAGGGTCTGGAATTCTTCAAGATCTTAAGTGGAAAAAAATGATAAAATCTCTAGGTTGTTCAGATCTCATCCATTCCTTCAACTAAACCACTAGTAGATATGCTTTTGATTCCTCTGTTCTGTAACCACAAATCCATTTAGTGCAAGGAAAGCCAAAAAGCAAGAGCATTATTCGTATTATTCAAAAAGAAATCACGGTGTAAGAGGTGGTGTGGTTTAATGCCGGGTTCAAGGCCAGGCTGGATGGAGCTTTGAGCAACCTGGTCTAGTGGAAGGTGTCCTTTGGCAGGGGGATTGGAACTAAGTGATCCTTAAGGTCCCTTCCATTTTATGACTCTATTATTCTATGATTCAGTGTATTTTACTTTCTCTTTAGTTTTTTTTGGTGAGATTGGTGTGTACCTGACAGTTGATTGCTGTTGATACCTCATTTTTATCTCTAATGTGGTTTTGCAGTACATGCTATGGCATGTACTCTGTTCCAGCTTATTCACATGTTTGTAATTTAATGCATGAATTTGAGGAGGTTCTGAGTAGCAGCTTATGTGAAGTGGAGGAATAGTCTCAAGCCATTTACTCTTGACAGGTGTCCACATTAAAAAAACCCTCCCCATATTTTCCAGCTGCAAATCAGTAAAAAAACTCTCATAGGGGAATGAATCTGAACTTCCTTTTAGGTCAGGCTCTGTGTAGTTTGGTACATCAAAACACTCTCATTTTCTGCTATTCTTTCTCGGAGATAATAAAAGACCTAATTTTTAGAACAACCAGACCTGTGTCTTTCACTAAGCATTGACACATAGAGATCAACATATCCTTACAAGGCTTTTATTAACTGGGACAAAGAATGCATTGAAATTATATCCAGACAATTATTTCTGGGGAAAAAAAAAAGACATCTAGTAATAACAGATTTGTAAAATGATTTTGAGAAATTAGGTTGCAGATATGCATGTATTCTTGATGCTATCATGTTTTAATATGATTGTGAACAGTGTTAGGAACAATAAGGGAGGTTAAAGATGCATCATCTGGCATGGCACTGAATGTAGTTTGCCTTGAACTGCACTGTTTTTTTCAGCATAGTTATAAAATGATTCCTCCTCCGTCTCTGACATGTTGCTAGCCACTACCCAAGAGAGGAATAAAAATACCAGAATTCAGGTTTCTGAATTAACTTTCACTTGAACAAATGACAACTTTTGTATTTTACACCAGTCTTTGTTCATGAGGAAGTCTTGTATGTGATTGCTTTCTTTGACACTGTGTTAAGACAGCAGAAGGAACAGAAAGTCAATGTTCTTGCAATCCCTATTAAACCAAAATTTTACCTAAAATGCTGTCAAAACAAAATCTGAGGCTAATCCATTTTCCTTTTGAATCACTGACTTCACTCAATTTCTGCATAATCCTGACTTTCATTTCCATTTCCTTCAACTTCAGTTTCAGCCCATCATATGAGTAATGAGGAAGAGAGCAAAATCATTTGCCCAGGCTTTTTAAGGTTTAGGGGTTTGTAGTTTATTTTGTCCTCAGGACAAATATTACTAGTAACTTGAGTGCAAGCTATGCAATATAGGGTACGTATTTTTCCAAATCTGAAAAAAAAAAGGGTGGAGGACTGAAAATATGCAATTTGGCATTAAAGAAAAAAGAACAGTTCATCTTCTCTACTCAGATGGAAGGACACCACAGACCAAATCTGGCCTGCAGACCATCAACAAGAATGCAGTAAATTAGAAGTACCCTTCCCTTGAGTACTAAAAGCAGAACTTAATAAACATTTGTAAATTTGTAAATTACATTATAAATAATCTCTTCATGACCTTTCTCCAGGTTAAGTGAAAATGGGCTTTTATTTAGAAAACCTGTGTGAGAAAGAAAGAATAAAATTGTATTTAATGGCAGAACAGTGTGTATATAGCGGGCACATGTTCTGAGTATCTGCAGCCTTCCAAAACAGAGGCTTTGGAAGAGTGGGAGATATACCATGTTGCACAGCTGGTTGATAGAGATATTATGAGGGTGGTTAATGAAGAATGAGAATGCTGGACAACACCAGATTTGCTTGTAGGGAAAAAGAAAAATCACAGGCAGAATATGGATGATTTGTCCAAAAATACATGGTGATGGAAGGATAGAATCATTATAATCACACTCAATGTACCTACAAAAGGCCATAATGAAATTGCAAAATTATCTAAACATGGTTGGATTTCAAACCCTGCAGCACTGGAAGTTCCCTTGCCACCTAACCCCTATAAAAGAACATTTGATATATTAGGAATAACATAGTGCTGAGGGTCCTGATTCAGCTTTTATTGTGCCCAATAATATTTTGCAATGAGATACACCGTTTTGTAGATAAATTAATGGCAGGATGATCAGACACACAAAACTTCCTTAAACTTGTTGTCCCTGAAGGCATCCCATGTAAGTAACTCTGAAGCAGCAGAAAACGTGTTTCCCACCTCTCTGCACATTCCTCTGGCTGTACTGGGTCACAGTGGGAAAGCCTCTCTAAGATGAACCTGAATCACACATATGTCATTTAAGAGTGCTTTTTTCATAAATACCACTCCTAAGTCATATGAAGCTCCTTTTAATGAAAGCGCAGGATTGGGACCAGATGGTCCAAAATCTACCATATTTTCCTTCCCCTGAGCCAAATAGCCTAGAGGTAAAGATAACCCTGAAAACAATTTCCCTCTTACCAGTTCTGGTCTGGAGAGGACTATTCACGCAACTTACTTTATTCATCAGATTCTAGATTCCCAAGTTAGGTGGCCATTCTACCTGTGTAGTAAGTAGACAGAGAGGGCTACTCTAAGAGGTGGTGTAAATATGTTCCACATGACTTCAGGCACTTACTTAACTAAATCACCCTGATCAGTGGAGAATTAGGTATCTAATCTCCAGAAGGCAACTTGGATTGCAGGGTTTCAAAAGCTTTTTCTCAGAAGTGTTTCTCTCTCTCTCCTACAACTTCTCTCCTTTCCTCTCTCTCTCCCCCCCCCTTCTCCCCTTTCTCCCTGTCTCCCCCAGCCCTCACCATTCCCCACCCTCACTTTGATTGCTTAAGTGAACAAGGACAGTTCTGATTTAACTAATCCATCTTAGTTAAATGCTTAAGTCAGATGAGACAAAACCAGGTCTAGGCCCCTGACTTAGAGATCTAAATGTAGGTGCTGAAAGGAAACATCGTAAATACCTGCCATACTAGCATGTGATAAACACCAGCTCCTCATGTAGTAAGGAATTACCCTTCTCTTGCTGTCTTTGTCCATCTGCACAAAAAAGCCTTCATAAATATTCTCAATTAATGTATTTATTGCCTACCTAAATTAGCAGCACTTCTGATGATTGGAATGGTTCAACCAGCAGCTGAGCTCTTTGTACTGTGTGTTCCTTTTTAAGAGATGAACTATTGCTTTCTTAGTGCTTTAAGCAAATAGAAGACTCGGTTGTGCTGTAAATATAAACAGAATTAATACCAACAACACAGATCTTGAAAAGCTTTAAAACTAGACAGGGTGGCTAGCCACTGTCATGCAGTCCAAGAGGGTAGTGGTCAGCTGTGTGAAGCCCAGTCTTCCCTTAGCCAAAACTTTGGGGAGCTACTGTTGTTACCACTTGGACAGCAAATGTGAGCAGTGTAGTTTCTCTAACTGATAGAATCAGACATCTGAATCTGGGTGGTCAAATTTAAAATTTGGAAGCACAATGCTGTCTAATTATCTGTGAAGCCAAGTTGTAGCCAGTGGCATGCCTTCAGAGATCTACCACAGTGACCAAGACCAGAATCCAACCTTACATAATATCCCATTAAAATAAAAACCAGAAATACTAAGTTGAAAGCAACGCAAGAATGACAGCGTGCGAGCTGAGTGATAAATTCGTAACATACTTTGTCCTTAATGAAAACAGAGCTAGTTTGTGAAATAGTAGGAAAAAATGAAGCAATTCAAGGAGAAAAGGTTATATGTCTAGTTTTCTCATTTGTGTGAAAGTATGTGTGGTATGTTCTCAGGGTGGCTACAAGAATTCAAGTGTGTTTTTAGCTGTGTAGCTCCAATATCACAAGTTTGTTCTGCTTCACAAAAGTTATAAATCTGCTCCATCTTGTCAGGACTGTTTTTGACTCATTTACATTAAGTCCATGGCTAGAATTTATGCTTTTCTTTAGATAATTCAAAAGACTCCCATCACAGTGAGCTCCAGTGCTAAGCCTGACTGCAGCACAATGCGTGGATAGAGAGCTGCTGCCTGTGTCCTGAGACCTCCTGAGCCTGTCTCCTGAGAGATTCATGACTGAAAACAACACCAGTGAAGATCCGATCCTTCTAACTTGGTACGGTTTGCAATAAATACCAATAATTTAGAAAAGCACTTGATTTTTGTCACAAAACTTTAATTATGTTGAATATAGTTTCAAGTGCTTCACCTTTACTGAGTTTCAGAGGTTTTTTGAAGCATATCCAGAAGCTGAGCCTGAGTGGCTCTATACACTCTTCACTCTTTCATATCTTCCCATTAGTTATCCATATCAGCATATCATGATGCCACTTCATCCATCCTGTATTGCCATTTTCACATGCCATGACACTTCTGGCAAAATTAGCCCTAGAATATGCCTTGCAGCAGACCAATAATTGATGTCAGCTGTGAGCAAATCAATCTTTGTCATTTCTGCCCTGCCTCACTACAAGTATATGCATGTACATTGGTTCACCCTGTCCATTGTTAAAGCTTTCTCCCTCTCTTGCATAAGCCAAAACTAATGGACAAATTAATGGACAACAAAATTTGGATGCTTCAAAAATCATGTGAAGCATACTGGTGGGAAAATTATGGGCAAAACTTCAAAAGGAAAACTAAACCTCACTTTCACGTGTTTTTTTCAGAGTTGAAACATTGCTTTGGATTGCTGTTCCACAGTTAGCTCCCTTACATAGTTTATTCTTCCTAGAGGTTTACAAGTAGACCTGTGGGACAGTATAAAAATCCTAAGCAAGGAGGTTGTCTACACAGAGCAGCTCACAGCCACCATAGACTAACTCACCATGGGAAAATACTCTGTTGAAATAAAAAAGTAACGTCAATCCTACTTTGCAAATGAAATAATTGCTCAAATTATAGACAATTCCACAGGGTGGGTCACTCCAGACAAACACTGACACAATTGTCCTTGCCACAGTAATGAATTTGGCTCTGTAGAGCCAAGGCGACTCTGGAGACAAAGGTGAAAACCCAGTAAGCACCAAACAAAAAAAGCTAAAAGATACTCCTGCCAACCTTGTCATAATTTCCAAGGTAATACAGGGTAGAAATGAAGAGAACAGGTGGCGGTAAGGCCGCAGTCTATTGTTGCTTTCTGATGGTGTACTAGTTTAAAAGCAAACCAGTGAGAGACTCGAAATCAGAACTACAATTTAATAGGAAAATTAAGACAAAGGCAATAATACAGAAACACCGGCTTAACCTGACAGGGTCAGAATACAACCTGACAGGGTCAGAATACAACCTGACACCCTGTCAGTCAAGGTGGTGGTAGCAGTCCGATTAAATGGTGGCTGCAGTCCTCCTGAAGTGATAGATTTGGCTCTGTTGAAGTGATGATCCTGGGGAAGGATCTGGTCTTCCTCTGAAGGTCCAGTGGTGGTTATGTAGCTCTTGTCCTCTGGGAATCCAGTAGGTAAGGGCTGACTGTGGTGTTCCAAACCTCACATTATATCCAGGTGGAGATGCTTGGTTCCTCCCCCTGGGCAGAGCGTCTCACAGTGGGATGATGTAATTTTATGAGTCATGCAGTGAGGCTGGATGGCCCATTAACAGGAAAATATCTCTCTGGAGGGAGTTATCAGGGATGTGTCATGGAAGAGATAAAGAGCACTGCTCCACCTCGTTTTAACAGATGTTGATAGAATACACACTTTCAGTTACATCTTACATTGTAACCTAAGACAGATGGCAAAAAAAAAAAAAAAGGGTGAGGGAGAGCTTAAATAATTCCCAGTATAGCTCCTAAATGTGTGCCACAGCAGCACAGATTTTCTGATTCCCATCTTGCACTTAAACCATTCAAACAAGCTTCTTTGTTTAAAAACTTCAAAAACATGGTACTTCAAGTATGTTTATTGGTAGGCAAGCTTCTATTTCACTCTGGTCAAATTCCAAACTGAATAATTACAGCCTGTCTGCTAAAAACTCCCACCATAATTTCATTTGGCTCTACTGTTCTAAACTACTGTGCAGAATAGACGCACACTAAACAGCTTCCCTGTAAAAATGGGCAAAGCAATTACACATGCCAGCAAAAAGGCTCCCCAATCTGTCTAAAAGTTTGGAAAGCACTTCAGATTTTACCTGGGTGGAAGAAGGAGTCACCAACCAAAGATGTGCTATATGCTGAAACATCTGTGTTTAAATACACATGTGCAGAACTTACCAAATACACTTACAAGGCATGGTCCACATGAAAGCATTGTTTTAGAAAAAAAAGTCCACCACAATAAATTAATTGTATTTTAATAGAGGAGGGGAAATCAGAAAAACACACACTTTTAATTATTTTCTCATTGTTTTCTCGACAAAGATTCATGGACAACGGTCTCTCTAGAGAGACGCAATTCCAGCCATATTCCCTCTATACACGGTCTGTGAATTTCATACTCTTCACACATTTTCCCAAGAAATTTTCTGCACTAACCTTTGTTGATAGGTGTCAAAATATTTCACAGCAAAAAGCCACAGCATGTAAATAGCAAGAAGACCCAGGTTTGCAGATATTTTGCTTTTTATAATACACTGGGAATTCTATCAATTGAAACAGCTTCACTGGTTCTGTATGGCTTATCAAGCTGAACAAGTGAACTGGATATAAGTATCTCCACTGCTTTTCTCAAGATGTGAAATTGAGCAATAAAGTAAATTTTACTGATGAGAAGGTAGATTGTGGATGGCCTTTTGGTACAGCACCTGCTGAAGGAAAAGGGCTTCTCAGTTCCTCATCCTCAGGAACCTCGACAGGAAATCTCACCCTCAGATTTTACTCTTGGTTACCTGCTCCCTCGACAATATCTGTGCACATTGTGCACACAATGCAGTCATTCTCTTCCAGCTGATGAACTCCGGGTATATCTATGTCAAACAGCAAAGTATTTTGATTGCAACACAGGCCTTTGAACTAAAGCTTCAGAGGAATGTTGGCACAGAACTAACAATGCCGAGCAATTAGCTTAAGTGCTCTCCCACTGAAATGTAATCACCATCTGAAATAAACCAGGTGCTACTTCAGAGAGCAAAGAGAAGTTGATTTTGGTCAGAAGTCACCTGGCAGGGGTCCTCCTCACCGGAGAGGACTGAAAAGGTGCCACATTTGCCCTCTGGTGACTAGGTGTGAACGAGCCTTCCCGGCTCCCGGCTGCGGGAGCCTCCTGGCATGTTGGAGGTGGGGTGGGACCTCTCGTGGACCCCCCTCTGAGTAAAAATAGGCCTAGAAATATAGTGCAAAATTGGTTTACTCAGGCATCCTGCAGGTCTCCTGAGCCTGTAGGAATGTTAGCACTAGAGGTGGAAGCTGGCACTCTGGGGAGCACTACAGTTCTCAGAGTGGCTCCCAAGGGAGCACAGAAAGGAGGGTTCAAAACACCTGGGGCACCCATGTTTGGATAACAAACTGGTGAGTAATCAGCCCGAGGAGCCTTCACCACATTTTGTTACACTGCTTCCTTTCTCACACGCTCAAAACACTGTGTTAACCCAAGGCTGCACTGGACACCAGCAAGGACAGAACATGATGACATCCTACTAGACACTGGAAAAGTACTGATATCTTCCTGTACAGTCAGGTGAAGTCTTTGGTAAGAAAAAGCTCTTGTAAAGGCTTTAGTGACACAAGCTGACAAGTAAAGAGTAGGATTTTTTGTTACACTCTAGGCAGTGTGCTTGTCAGAAACTCACACGTACAAGGATCCTTCTCTATGCTGCCCAAAAATTAAGGTTGTTGGAGCGTGCGAAAGAGAAATAAATAGCAAAAATTCCTAAATAATACTACTAATAAAAACCTCCTACTTTTGACCTGGGATGGTTTCCCTGGTGATACATCTGAGAGAAAGATATTGCAGATAAGGGCAGAGTGGAAAGATGAAAACAAACCCTCCTGCAGCTGCCTTTGCTATAGAGAAAAAGGCAGTCAGCACCATGCCCATAGCAGATCTGCACAAAGGCTGATGGGGCTGTGCCAAATGATCCTCACAAATGTGAAATGGGGAATATGATAAACTGGACATAAGAGAGCAATAGCAAAGATCTTGACAATAAGCAAGAGTCAAAGGCCTAAAAATGTCTTCCCACTTAGCTCTGGAGGAGCTAAATTGGGGTCTGTGTACTGCATAATGCTGCCTCCTTACTTTCTCTGAAGAGACACATCCAGGTGATTCAGGTGTTCATCACACCCCAGGCATGCCTGTCTCCAGTCTCCCCTTACACTGATACAGGACTAACAGGAATTTGAACATTCATGACAGATGACTCTTTAATTCCTTAACAGCACCAATTCTACAAGCCAGTTCTGGTCTATTGAGAGCATGATGCTAATAAGGCCAGGATTGTAGATTCGATCCCCATACTGGCCATTCACTATAGAGTTGGACTTAATGATTCTTGTGGGTCCCTTCCAACACAGGATATTCTGTAACTTGGGTAACAAAAAATAAGACCACAAATAAAAAAAAATCCTTGCTGTATAACAGAGTCTTTCTGACGCAAATGAAATTAACTAGTACCTGCCTTGTGCTCAGCAAAAATCTAAAAATTCTTATTGCTCTTTTGTTTGTGTAATGATCTCCTGGTATTAATATATCATTAGATTCTTAGCATAACCTTAAAATGTTTTGTCAGTGCCAGAAAGCAGTTCATTCAGAGTTACAGCCTTAACAATTTTTTCTAAACTCTAAGCGTTTTTGTAGCTCCTCTCTGAGCTTTCTTCAGTTATTTTCATTTAAAATGCAGGACACAAGTTGCACATGTTCCCTCAGACAAGGCCTCCTGATGTCCAAGAATAAAACACGATAGCATTAATATCTTCTTGCAATTGCCCCCTTGTCAATTCTCCTGCCTCTTGCTGCCATGTGTTTGTCAACTAATTTTTGCTCTCTAAGCATACCAGTTTGTCCTACTCATCACTGAACTTCCTTTTACCATTTTGAACCACTTCTATTGCTTACCAAAGTCATCCTGGATTTTGATCTTGTCTTTCACAGGGTATGTAATGTTTGCATCTATATAGATTTTCTCTCTACCTCACCATTCACTGCTGTTGAAACCAGCAGAGGAATAAAACCATTCTTGCCTTCTGGTTTGAGAAGAAACCACTAGCAAATTCTCTGAATGCAGCTTTTTAACCTTCCGTTTAAGTCCATCTGAATTCTCTTTCCCTGGATTGTCAGTCACATGATTCTGTATCAAAACTTATTCTAAAATCAAGATATAATATACTGATTCTGCTCTTTCATCTTATCCTCTAAGCTAGTTAGACTGTCAAGAAAGGAAGTCTGATTGATTTGACATTATGCGAGTGTAGATAAATGCATGTTAGCTCTTTCTTACAGACATAGGCGCCTGAAATTATTAATAATTTGGTTTGATATCTTTAACCATATAAATATATTTTAATCCTTCCTTTCTCTCTTCACTGTCCCTAACTTTTTTTTTCATAGTCAATAATTTGTGGTCACAGCTAGGTTTTTTTTCAACAGTGGAGACAAAGAAAAGCACTGAGTACTTCAGTCTTCCCCCTATTTTGTCCATTAGTTGCTTAGTTCCCTATAAATAATGGAACTGCATCTTCTCTAATCATTCCCTTACTTTCAACATAAGGTTATTGATTAATAAAGCTGTGGCTGCATAACAGTCTTTCCAGGGTGATAAATGTCCTGCATTTCCCAGCATTCTATAAAATTTTAAATTGCTCTAAGCAGAATTTTTCAGCCATTTTGTATTCATCTTGTAGTTCAGCTGAACTTACTTTATTTCTTGAGTTTGCTTATGAGGATGTTGTGTGAGGCTGTGTGAAAAGCTACAATAAAACCAAGCTAGTGTACAGCTTCAACTGCTCCTTCTTTAAAGAAACTTTTTCCATCCTGCTCCACAGTGAAAATCTAGAGTGTTCGATTCCTGGTGCACACCTAAAATTAAATGCCCAAAAAGGAGGCAGAGTTTTTAAAGTGATCCCAACCAGACCTAAGAGGACCCCTATGTGACAGTGCTCCCCATAGCTTCCACCTCACCAAACTTGCAATACAAGTGCTCAGAGCCTTTGCTTTCCTCAATGCTTATGAAAATATAATTCTGTTTTTTAAGCTGGGTGCAATTAGTGGTAAGAAACTCTCATCAAATTAAACAGAGACTATTAGAGAGAGGTGCAGCAAAGCTAGGCTGCAACCTTGTGACTCTGCCAATTAACCTACCTGCCAGCAGCTCTGCTGTGCAGAATCAGCATCACAGAATATGGGATTGTACGTCAGAACATGTCCCGTCTGCTCTTGTGCAGTGTCTGATTACATGAGTCTCAGGCATGCGTGTATTCTTTTCATGGGGGTATTAGGGACCAGTCCTGTTTAACATCTTCACTGATGATCTGGGTGGGGATATTGAGTGTACCCTCAGTAAATTTGCAGATGACACTAAGCTGGGTGGGAGTGTTGATCTGCTTGAGGGTAGGAAGATTCTACAGAGAGACCTGGACAGACTCAATCAATGGGCTGAGAACAAATGCATGAGGTTCAATCAGGTGAAATGCTGGATCCTGCACTTGAGTTGCAGCAACACCACGCAGTGGTACAGGCTGGGGGGAGTGACTTGAGAGCTGTTCAGTAGAAAAGGACTTGGGGGTGTTGGCTGACAGCCAGCTCAATATGAGCCAGCATGTGCCCAGGTAGCCAAGAAGGCTGATGATATCTTGGCCCCTATCAAGAGTGGTGTAGCCAGCAGGACTAAAGATGTGATCATCTCCCTGTACTCAGCACTGATGAGGCCTCACCTCAAGTGCTGTGCCCACTTCTGGGCCCCTCACTTTACAAAGCACATTGAGGTACTGGAGAGTGTCCAGTGAAGGGCAACAAGGATCATGAAAGATCTAGAAACATGTCTTAAGAGGAGCAGCTGCGGGAGCTGGGATTGCTTGGTCTCGAGGAGGCTCATGGAGGAGCTCATCACTCTCTAAAACTCTCTGAAAGGAGGCCGTAGTGAGGTGGGGACCAGTCCCTTCTACCGGGCCTGCAGTGAGAGGACCAGAGGAAATGGCCTTAGGCTGAGATGGGAGATTCAGAGTGGATAACAGAAAAAATTTTTCACTGTTATGTGGTCATGCGTTGGAATGGGTTGCCTAGGGAGGTGGTGGAGCCACCACCCCTGAAAGTGTTTAAGAGGCATCTGGGTCTGGTTCTGGGTGATGGTTTAGTGGTTTAGGGGTTACAGTAGTAGTGCTGGGTTGATGGTTGGGCTGGATGCTCTTAAAGGTCTCTTCCAGCCTTGGTGGTTCTATGATGATTCTATGGTATCTGTACCCCTCTACCGTAATGTTTTCCACAACGACACTGGGTTAAGGAAGCAGCTGGGAAACTGAGGCATGAGGGAAAAATGAAGTTATGTCCACAGCCACACTGGCTGAGGCCAAGTGGGCAGGCACTGCAGTCTGGCCCCACAAAGTGGTCAGCCAGCACTTCCCCAGATGGCCCACACAGTTTCAGTATTTGCTTCATTCTGCTATTTGTGGCCAGTGGTTAAGTTTGGAAGGTTACTTGTGCCATGACCAGCTCCTTAACTCCATCGGTGTTCACATCTTTCCTCCACAGCCAAAATACTAAGTTCTGTCATATGAAATGGTCCTTAAAACTACATTTCAAACTGCCTACAGTTGTTTTCATTTTCCATTCCTCCTGATTTCTCTGCTCTTCCTAAGCATTTTGCTTTATTATTTTTCCAGTCTATATGGGTCCCTGCAATTGAATAATTATTCTGTCTTCATCCTCTGGGTTGTCTTCAAAATCACTCCGAGTTTCACCCTGACAAACAACCAATTCTCTTTTCTTCTCTCTCTTGTGCTTCTGTCCTCTACCTTACCTTGTGTTTATTTGCTTTGACTTCCTTTCTTTTTACATTTCAAACTCCGCAAGCAAGGACAACGCAGGGATGTGTAAAATGTATCATAATTCTATGATGCCAAATAAGAAAAAGGAATATAAAAAGGAGGTTGTTTTTACAATCAAAATAAGCACATGTTCTCAACTGTTTCCTGTAAAAGAGAAACAAATAGACTTATGGCAAGACCTTGTGCCAGCACCTAACTGGTTCATCTTTTCCTTCTCCCAGTTAAGCAGGCAGAAAACAGACATGGGAACTGCTTTTTTCAGAGGCAGAGTGAAGGCAATGCCTTCAGGAGGCAGAGATCTGCACTAACTGACAGATGACTTGGCTGAAAACCAAGACAAGAGACATGCTGTTTTCAATTATGTGATTTTATTTCACTTTATTGTTATCAATACTAATCTTTGGAGGAGCAAGGGCACAGTTGCTGCCTGCTCTGCTTTGTTTGCCCAGTCGTTCCACACAATCCCCTTGCAGATTTCCATGCAGAGACATCTACTTCCAACATTTTACTGTGAAAATTTACTTTTAATGCAAAGAGTGTGTTAACCAAGTACATGGTTGGGAATGACAGATTGATTTTGAAGCTGACTATCTTTTGAGAGTGACATTTATTAAGATTAATCCATGGGCCATTTTTCCCAACATGCACTTTTAAGCATCAAAACCAAGTGTGGTTGTCTTCTTACCAATAAATTTTTGTCAATAGAACAAAGACTTGAAATTCTGGTAAGTGAAAACTTTCTGGTGGACTGGCCACCTGTATGTTTTCAGTGCCAGTGTATCTCAAATATCTGCATAAACAAATCACAATTATTTGCCCTGTAGAATAATTTTTTTTTTTACTCAAACAATGCTTCAGCACTTCTTACTTCAATCTAGATGATCCTTAATTTAGTTCTAGGAGATAGTCCTTGAAATAGTGGTTGTCTGAAGTAGTAGAATTATCACATACTTTAAATGTCAGCTCTGCTGAAGTTGTGCAATTAGATCATGACTGATGTGGCTTTCTAAAAACCAAGTCTAAAATTTAACCCTAAAAGGGTCTTAGTCCAAGAATTCCACACTAGTGAAGAACACTGTGGAAGGATAAATTGTTTACTGCATAATGCACATATCATTGAACACTACAAAACTAACTTTAAAGGGACATAGGAAGTACCATTTGGAGTTGCAGAAAGTTTTTTTCCAAAATTCACTGTATGGGCTATTCATCTGTTAAGTAAACAAAAATGTCTCCAGGCAGAGAATTCAAGTTCAAGTCCCTGGTATTTCTCAACAACAATCAGATGAAGCAAAACATTAAAGGCAGAACTGCAAATCTTCCTGTGAAATGCACAGGAATTAAAAAGCCTGTTTGCCTGAAGGAATATTAAGTGGAAAAGCAACTTCAAGTCACACTACAAAACAATTGGAGCTGCAATCATGTGCTGTTTAACTGCCTGTTTGAGAGCCTTGTTCACTCACAAGCCTGTTTTCTGGGATCCTAAGTGCTAGGTCAAAAACACTGAAGCCACAGAATGCAAATGTCTGGATCAGAGTAAAGTTATTCAGCAGGCAGCTCAAATCAACTTGGAAAAAACAGTGGCTTTGTACCAGTAGGTACTGTAAGCCAGATATCATCTTTGCATGCTGCAGTCTCTGGCTTTCTCACTGCTGCCCATAAGCATTTTACCCATTTCTTCTGTCCCTTCCTCTCACTTCACCAAAAGGCCATTTTCCCCATTTGATTATTGTTTAATTTAAATGTAAATTCAGGATCAGTCTCTTGTCTCCTTGGATATTTATTAGAACTGGAACATTCATTTTAAATACGCACCATATCACACCTGCAAATTTTGATTTTGCTGTAAAGTCCAGCCCCTGATGGGAAAATCCAGCTTCATTAACCCCATTAGCCACAGTCACAGGTTTTTGTCTTGCTATCAGCTTCTGCCCATCACAGTCCAGTTTGAAGTTGGGTGGGAGTATTGGATCTTCCAGATTTCTAGGGAAGAAGCCATTATGACAATGCAGAATGGTGGAAATGCATAACGGTGAAAAGGCACTGTGCTCATGGGAAGTCCAGCAACCCTTGTGGGTGAGCACATGTAGAGCAGAGCAAAGCAATGAGAAGAGACAAGTGAGCCAAGAGCATTTCCATCCTTCCTTGCTGTGACAGCCTTGACTGAATCCTAGCAGGACAAAGGCTAATTATAATTTCTATAATTTTTAATAGTACTGAGCGTGTTGCTTGCAGAGCATCTTGGCTTCCCTGTCATGAAAAGGCAGTTTGCCACCATCAGGAAAGAAGGGGCATCCAGGAGAATTGCTGTCACACTACAGGAGGGCATGTGCCCATGCAGATCAAGCGGCATTCCAGTTCAACAACTTTACATTTCAGCAACACATCTAAGACGATTCCACAAGCAAGAGCCAAAGCAGTCTGGCAACAGTCCTGCTGAGAAGTTCTCGCTATGTGTCCTTTACACCTTTTTTTTAAATCTGTGTTGGGTCTTAAGCACCTTGCCTAAAGGCCTGTCTCATATTAACAGCCATTCTCCTCCAGACCCCAGCTGGGCACCCTGCACTACTTTCCCTCCCTTGCCACGGTGTCTCTGAGCAGGCTGCAGTAGATCTCCTTAGAGCCATCTGAGATGGCCCCTCCAGCCCTATGCAAGAGTAGAGAAGACAGAGAGTGCCCTGCACCTGTTCTGTTTTGCCAAGATCTTTAGTAGTGTCCAAACTACCAAGTCAGACTGAATGCTGATAGTTCGAGAGTTCTGAATGTTTTAGGCACAGCAGTTGACCCCTTAATACGTGTTTGGGCTGCAGCACAATTTAAGAACAGAAATGCTGTGATTATCCTGTTATGCTCTTTAGAATTAATAGCTGCAAATCAAACGATTTGAATTTTTTCTCCTGGTCTGCAAAAGGATGATACTCTGGGTACATGAAATATTGTAGGTTACCATTAATTTCTAAACCTACAGTCAATTTTCTGTGAAAATCACAGCTCTAAAATGAAAAGCAAAGTATTTTAGCCCATCCGTGTTTTTAACTTCTAAAGTAATGTTTTGGCGTTAGAACATGATAGATTTTGGGATAGCTAACTACACTCGGAAAGAAATGTAAAATATTACAGCTACCACAATCACGTTAACTCAGCCACACTGTACATATAGACTCCTGTCATCATGAATGGGTGCAAAAAAGAGGGACTTGATCTCGTTTCCAGCAGGCTGGGTGCCTGCTGTGGCCCACGGCAGCCGAGCGGTTGAAGCACCAAGGCCTCTGGAGCAGTCCTGGACTGACTGCTGCTTTCTCATTAGGGCACACAAAGACAGAAACGTTGCACATGAGCAACTGTTTAAAAAATGCAGTTGCTAATGGTGATCTAAGGCAGCACAGGAATCTGTGGCACAGCTTGGACCTGAAATTTAGCCCGTTCAGCTCTCTGCATGGGCAGATTACTGTTCAGTACAACTTGGACTAAAGTATGTACCATCAAAGACCTTTTTATTTTTATTTTTATTTTTTAATTTCCTCAGTTCTTTGCATTTTAATTCACAAAATTTAGATTTTAATACCTGAAGCCTTGATAGTTTAATAACAACATAAATTAATCACTGAGTTTTTCTATCTATCAGGCTATTCTATCTGAAACAAATAAAATCCTATCTGAACAAATAATCTCTGAAGCATTACACTAAACAGAATAGAAATACAAGGAAATACATTGGTACTACTGCACAAGCTCCATTTTTACTGAAGCTAGTGATGTTTTTAATGAGCAGATTTTCTTTTAAAAGCACTAAAAAACATCCGAAGGATTGCTCAGACTAATTTCAAAAGGTCTAAAATTACAAAGTCTCCGCAGAAGCAAGAAGTATTGGAAGGCACTCTTCAAAACAAAAGCCCAAAAAACTAAAGGTTCCCAACAAATCTAATAGAAATGAGGCCTTCTTGTTGACCTGGAGTTTTGCAGATTTTTCTTCTTGCTGCCATTGTGCAATGCTTTCTTTCGGGAAAAAAAGAGTGATGGCAGGAGGAAGAGAGAAAGGAGGGGAGAAAAACTTTAATGAAAAGATAGACAGTACTTCTTGGAACTGGAACTTGTGCATCCACATTGAAGCGAGTTTGTCCTATGAATGACAAGATAACTTTGAAAAGGTTTGTTATTCACTATATGAGAATACTCAGAAAATTAACACCACTGCTCTATCGTTTTATGTTAGAAGAGCTCTCCATGATCTGAATTCTCTTTATGGGCTTGATTTCATCTTCTAGTCTATAGAATCAGAGAATCATTTAAGCTGGAAATACCACTAAGATCAAATCCAACCCTTGAACCGCTGTTGCCAAGTCCACCACTAAACCATGTCCCTAAGCACCACATCTACACTTCTTATGAAGACCTTAATGGTGACTCAACCACTTCCCTGGGCAGCCTGTTCCAATGCTTGACAACCCTTACTGTGAAGAAATTTTCTCTAATATCCAACCTAAATCTCCCCTGGTGTAACTTTGAGGCCATTTCCCCTCATCCTATCACTTGTTACTTAGGAGAAGAGACCGACCCCACTTCAGTACAATCTCCTTTCAGGTAGTTGCACAGCCTGATAAGGTCTCCCTTGAGCCTTCTTTTCTCCAAGTTAAACAACCTCAGCTCCCTCAGCTGCTCTTCACAAGACTTATGCTCTATAGTCTATGTATTACTGTGTGAGAGCAGGTAAGAATGTCTGGCTTGATATGTCATTTCTGTAGCTAGTCGGATATTAACTGGAATCTGCCTGCCTTGGGGGACTGCCTGTAGTTTTATTTTGCTGCTGCCACTAGCTTAAATTCAGCCCAGGACTTACAGACTGATACAAATGCCATTGAATACCCACTCTCTCAGAACATGGAGAGGGCAACATGTTTTAGGTTCAAACCAAGCACAACTCCAGTCCAGCTTTCTTGTATCCAGAGGGAAGGTGCACACTTGATGAGGATGCTCGCATAAAATATGTTTCAGGACTACTGTTGCTAATGACTGAAAGTGATGACTATCCTCCAAGAGTAATCACATCTTTCTATGAAGTGAACAGATTTCATTCTAGCTCCTAACAGGCGGATACCAAAGTGATAAGAGAGGACACTGGGATGCCCTCTCAGCCCTGTGGGCGATGCTTGCCTAAAACTGGGATTGAAAGAACAAGGTGGTAGGAAGTAGTTCAAAATGGGGTTGCACCAGTTCAAACAGCAGGTTAAAAATGTTCCTTCACAAGCTTTCAAGTGCATCTTCTTCTCATCACTTTAAATCTGTTTGTAAGATAGTGACTGGGTGATAATGAATGCTATCCATTTACTGTGCTTGCTGAATATATTGATTAATTGTGCACAACACTTTGAAGATAAAGCACTGTGTTGTTAATAAACACAGTCTAATGATTCTCTCCTGGATTTTTTAGCACTTCTCTTACTTTGTCCAAGGTGTAAATACCTCACTGCAGCTACAGGCAGCCAGGCTGGCCAGCTGCGTGGGCCGCATGCTGATTTCAGCTGAAGGTTTTCACATCAATTGTTCTGTGGCTGTTCCCCTCCAGTGCCAACACACCGCGCTATCTCCTGTTGCTGTTTCCTTGCTTGTTTGTTCGGGCGCAGGATAAGGGAATTTCCATGATTTCGGCTGAAAAGGGCCCTTCCTTTGCAGCAGGCTGCCGTTTCCCTCTGCCTAATACACCAAGAAGGCAGCCAACAGGAGTACAACTGCTTTCATTGGCTGCTAACAGTCTTTGAGCGGAACAAAATTACCAAACGAGAAGAAACACTAATTTCCTCTTCGCTCTCCTCACCCTGCCTCAGAGTAACGTTAAGGGGACAATTTTCTTTGAGCAAAGAAAGAACTTCTCCCAGCCACAGGAGTGTGACAGAAGAGGCTGCTGAAATCGGCTGTTAGCACAGATTGATATGTTTTTCACACCTAAAAGGACCTTTCATTTAGTTTTCTCTCTTGGACTCCGGCAGCACATGCTTTGGACAGACAGTGAATATTGTTTTCACGTGTAATTGCAGGCATGCACCACTTAAAAGGAATTCAGAATCAGGCAAAGAACCACACGAAAACAAAGAAGCAATGTGAACACTTAGCTGCTGACACTAGCTCTCAGTGAGAATTAAACCTTCTGCAAGGCACCCGTGTCATCCTCGCCTGGGCTAAGAGAGCTGCTCCATTAGGCCATAGAAACACTGATCTCGTGGGAACTGACCCTGCCAACAGTTGTACATGAGCTTCGTTCTAAACCTATGAAAATACTCCCATTTGGGCTATCAATATGCACAGAGCTAACAACGGGCTGCAAATGTGGTCGTGAGAGCAAGATTCCTCTACCAGCTCCCCCAGGGGACGAAGGCTGCAGAAGTTCTCAGTGGGTCACATATCTCAAACATTCAGAGAGAAACAAGATTTTGGTTGTACGCTGTTGCTGTTGTGAATACTCAAAGCAACTAAAAATGAAGCAAAATATCTCCTTCATTTCGTGTGATGCACGCAACAGTATTTTGAATTACCAAAATCAGTAATCTCTGCAGCTAATCCTATGGCTCTTTTTCAGTGCCTAAAACCGTGACAGCAACTATAAATGAACCCTTTCCCATACTTGAAGCACAGCTAAATTTCTCTTCTATTTCAATTCCTTCATACTTACCAACCTCACTGACATCACATTTTTCCTTTATGACACCAGTTTGGCTACTTCTACCTCTATACATATTTTCAATAAAATTTCCAGGAATTCAATATTTTAAAAACCTGAAATTAGGACATGGTTCCAAATTTGTTATGGGGGAAGAGATAAAAATCCAAACCATCATTTCATAAGCCTTATTTTCTTAGGAAAACATGGCAAATATAAATTGACTGTATGTCAAACGACAAAAACTGCTGAAAGATTGAGGAGCAGACATAGTACATAAAGTAATTTTTTTCTACCCTTCTTTGCCAAACTAGATTTAAATGTGTTCTACAGCAATACTTATCATAAGCCTGTAATACAGCACTGTGATCCGTGGCAGTAACCATTTTGAATAAGATGCTATTAGCACACAGAAGTCATCTGTATGTTGCAATTCCATCAAACTATTCCATTCTGAGGTCAAAAATGTTTTTCCCCTATCCATCTGCTACAGTTTTGGAGATTCATTGAATAAAGAAGACAAAAATTTTAAATACTGAGCAAATCTATTTTAAGAAGTATATTTATCACAAATCTAATGTGTTGGGTGACTAATAACATACATGTGTGCACTGCGCTTGCCAAAAAAACATCAACATTTCCAAATAGTTACCACATTTACAATTAAAATAATGTATTTGCCAAATGTTTGGTTGTTTTTCTTTGTTTTATTCAAATGATGAATTCTCTTCTGTTCCAAGTGCAGAACAAAATTTCCTGGGTATCAGAAGCAAAACATTAGGGAGAGATTCTAATGTCTGATAGAGCCTCATTCAGCTCTCCACTATACAATATTGCTTAGATTGTATCGGGCTTGTCATTGTTGTAGGAGGCCTAACAAGAAAAACTGAAATGAGGCTTTAAATTTTGCCTCTTACAAGTCTCTTGCTTGTCAGTTGCAATTGTCCAGCCGTTTCTCATGCTGTCTGATTTCTGGCTTGTGCGGCCCCTCCTGCTGCCTCCGTCCTTCTGTAAGCGATGGAGGCAGGAGAGGAGGGTGGCAGCAGGAGTTCACACAGCACTCTCATGCCCCATGGTAACTGGTGTGCAGAAAGCTTAACATGTGAGTGTTCCTACTGCCTTATTGACTTCTGCTCTGAGGCTGGACCAGGGAGTGGAATCTTACAGAAAAATAGAAAAACAGATGATCAAAGAAGGATTAAAATTGCATTGCCTTTTTGTAACAATCTCATTCTTAAGCCTCCCACCTACTTCAAGTACAGACAGCTGCAACTTCAGTGGAATGTAAAAATGAAAGTCAAGTATTGTTAAACCCACAGATTTCAGAAGTGAAAACACAAATGAAGCACCTAGTGATTACTTCCCAGGACTTTTTTCCCCTCTAACAGCAAAAAGGGATGTTGAGGCTTACCTAGTGGTTGGTCTAGTGGTCTGCTGCCTGCATGTTCCATTCTCTCATCCCATTCCAATCCCATTCCAATGTGCCGCTGTTAACACCATCCTGACATGGTGGTAAACCTGCTCAGGGAGCAATATCATCAGGCATTCAGGAAGCAGAAAAAAATATATCTCTTTTTCTTGTTATTTTCTGATCGTTGGCTCCCAAAAGAGGCTTCTTTTATGGGGTCAGATATGCACCAAACTGGACCAAGATGCTAGGGAATTATATGGCCAGAATCAGGGAAGGGGATGGGAACCATCAATCATTGAAGAGAACCTTAGACCAGCTAGTTATAGTGTGAAACCCCTCTTGAAGAAATTAATTATCAAGGACAGGTTACAAGGGGAAGGACAGTAAAACAGAGGGACTAGGTGTTCATTAATCAACATTTTCTACTTTCCCCAACTCTCTCATGGGAAAGGTGCTCCAGCCCTCTGATCAACTCCATGGTCCTCCTCTGGACAAACAAGTCAAAATTTACCTGTAGGTGTATGTGATGCTGCTCCAAGTCAGGGGTATGTTCTAAATACCTCAGAGGTCCTTTCCAGCTGCCTGGGTCTGTGAACTTCCATGCGGGAGGTCACATAGTAGATGTGGTCCCAGGAGAAAAACCACAGGTTCCAGAGAGCCACTGGTAGGGGACTTCTGCATCCAATGGCGACTCTTTGTGTGACAAGCCTTGGGAGGAGGCACCACCCTGCATGAAGAGCTTTCTTGAAGGAAAGAAGCATTCAGAACTATGTAAAAGGTGACCAGAACCCTGATTTGCCTGAGCCACTGTGCAGGACAGTTCCTTAGTTGATCTGATGTGACTGAATTTTGTACAGCTCTCACAAATTTTATACCAGGCTGTGCGATCTGCTTTCTCAGAGGAGCACCGTTTATGCAAGAATTACTAGAATGAAATATAGCTGCAGCCTCAACTATTAATCGCTTTGGAAACGAAACCCCAGGCTTTCTTACACTGCATACAGGAAAGGAGCACAAGCACAAACTTGATGCATAAATACATGTATTTATATACACACACACATAAAACTGAGCCATTGGAAAACTGAGCATCTGTGTTTTGTACTTGCAGAATCCTATACAAACCCTCACAATTCACTTCAGATTGCATGAGTTCCAGTTATGTGATGTGCCTGTGATAAACAAGGGGTTTATTACATCCTGAGTTATTGTCCACAAGAAAATAACTTAATCTTCTAATAAATTAAAACATGAAAAGAACAGGCATTTTTAAGACTGATGCATAGAGGACATTGAGATTTTGCAATATCCTGATGAACTAGAGCTGTTTACTGCAGACAAAAGACAGCAACTGCACTTTGGGTAGTTCTTTGTTGCATCTCTCTCTGAGGACAAACACCACTTTATTCTGGCCTGCGTCCAAGTGAACCAACCGCTTTCATCAAGAACATTTTTAGATACTCTGACAGAGTGGCAAAGGCACTCCATATGTGATTAATGGCTATGGGAGATCACACCAAAGGTTAATGCTTTTTCAGCTGTTTGCCATTGTTCTTAAACCAGAGTTTTGGATGCATACTGGCCACCTATTTCACCTACTCATGCAGGGCAGTTTTCATATGGTAGGTGAAGATTGCACTGGAGTTCTGGTAGGCAAATGTAACAGAGATGTGCACGGTAATTGAAAGTTTATTAGTCCATCTTCATGCTGTTATCTAACCAAAATCCTTCAAGTTGGATGTCCCAGGCCTCAGTACAAACCTCATGATTTATGTATGCCAAAAGCTGCTTTCAAAAACATTCATCCTTTTACCATCTCCCATGAGCATCAAAACATCCAGGATGTCTAGCAGGATGCCGTGTATTTATTTTCCATGTTGCTCACAAGGAAAAGCTGCTTTAGCAAACCCACATGGGGTGGCAAGCAGTGTTAAGGAAGAGAAGTTTCCCGTTCATTACCCCATTCCATCTCCTCTCTTTGGCAGAAGCAGGTAAGACGTGATTTTTCTACCAATTTCATTGACATGAAAATAACCACTCTTAGAATCAGGGCTAATGAGCTAGAAATGTACAAGAACAAAAAAATTGCTCAACACCTTCAAGTGTGGACACGGAAATGCAGCTATTTGACATGCTGAGCTACAACAATGGCACATGATTTATTGATTAGTTGCCATTACATGATGGAAGCTCAGCTAGTCATTTAAAATATACATATTATCTTGGAAGTCTTCCTTTGAATAAAGAGGTAAAATCCAGCTTCTGTGGGAGTAGTCAATACTTTATTTTTCCTTTTAAACGGAAGTGTCATTGATGAATTCTGAAAGGTCTAAATATTTTTAAATGACACATGCTTCTTTAATGCTGTTGTGCCATCTTAAACTCCTACTATTTAATCTGCATTCTAAACTACTATAGTTCAGACACACTTCAATAGTATAAACACAAAATTTCTGCAACATATATTTGGAAAATGCTAATCACACAGTATCTGAGGTTACTGATGTAAAAAGATGCATTATTTCCAGCACAGAATAGGTAAATCTGATTTTCCACTTTTGAACACTGTAATCATGAACTCTTATTTGTAATTGTCTTCCCATAGCCTACCTCTCCATAATAAAATGAGTTCAAATATTAGTAGATAATGAGATTCTACTATTTTTTTCTATAATATAGATTTATTTCTAGAAGCATGCATGGCAGTCACCTGATCCAAATAGATACTTTTTCAACCAGTTGAAGAATTACCAATACCACCAAGTGTAAGTATATTGGCTGTGGTTAAAATGAATGGCAGAGCAATGGCTTCGGTGCTTTGCTAGGCAGCTTCCTTAATCAAAGGTGGAAGTGCTGGTTTGTCTGGTTTGTATATATATAGGCATGTGTGTGTATGTGTATTTGTAAAGGGCTTATTTAAACAACAGAAGGAGGAGGAAAAAAAAAAAGGCAGGGCCGAATATTCGTTGTCAATAGTTTATACTAATTTTCATTTTACCTGCATTTTGAAACACCACTAAAATTCCTGAAGAAAACTTATAATTTTTTTTTTAAATTAAATTCCTCAGAAAATTCAAGATAGCTTTAAAAAATGCAAGCATTGCCTATATGAATCTCTATTCATTAACCAAGGATCTCTCAACCAGGCTCACACACAACCAGGTGCATCCAGGGCAATGTCAGAACATCAAGTCTTGACTGTGAGGGCTGCTACTTGTAATAGTTATGTATATGCATATAGATATTGCCACATCCATATAAGGCTTTCTGTGGATTCCACACAGAAATTGTATCCAGAGTCTGCTGCTTTTTTATCTCATACCTTTGTGCAGCAATTTGTATTGGTAAAAAGTATATGCAAAATGTTTGTTAAACTAAACAAAAGAAAAATTCTGACTGTGTAGCATTTTGCAGAGGGTTAAACAAATATATCAAGTGAGGGCTGGTTAGTAAATACCAAAACCCACTTGCTCTGGGTGGATCAAATATTTTCTACTATCAAAGGAAAAAAAATGAAGGGAATTGTACAATTAACCTTAGGTTATTTTACCCTTAAACATTTTTTTCTGGATTGTTGGAAAATGGACACTGAGAAATCCATCAAGCGAAGAACAACCCCAAATGTATACAAATTGATCTGCCATGTGAGCTTGGTGCAAAGGGCATGAAAATCAGGATGTGCACAGCGACATTTCACAAATCTAATAATAACACCTTAGATTTATCTGGCACTTTTTATACAGAAAAAGTAGATCCCAGGGTGATTTATGGACTGTAAAAATATAAATATGTATATTTGGGTCATTTCAGTCACTAGCAGAAGGTGCTGCAGTGCCCTATTCAAACCAGAGGCACCAGATGGAGAGTGAAAAATCCTTATAGATGCTTTGTTATATCTTTGCCATTCAGGTAGTATCCTAGTTCTTGTGCTTTTTGCTTTTCCATTGATATAAATTTCTTATAAAGGATGGTGGTAGCAGGAGTGCTAGGGCAGGCTGAATCTCAACGGTTGCCCAGTACAGCTGATGAATTGCTGCTTAATGAGGAATAATCCTTTTCCCTTTCTTCCCCCTCCCCACCCTTCAGAAGAGAGTTGAGATATGGGACATCCCTAAGCAGGATGTAAGGAGGTTGATCAGACATGTGGGCATGCAGACAATCAAAATTTTCTGCACACAGAAAGTGCAATTTTCAAAACTTTATAAAGGATTTCATGCTCTTTTTTAGCTGTTTGGGTTGCTCCCAGGTTATCTCCATGACCACAGGGCAACAACTATCCTTCCTAAAGACAGATAATCCATCATCTGAGTGTTTATCTGCCCATCAGCCTCTCATAAAAATGTCAGAACACATTGGCTAGTTGCAAATAAATGAATAAAAGAGGTAGAAACCTCAAAGATAATTAAGTTCCCAGGGATTTGTGAGCATCAGCGACTACAGACTCAAATTAGTTTTCCAACAGAGAGAGATGAAGGAGGAACTGGGCTGTTAAGGGCTGTGCTTGGCAGCAGCCCGCGGCCCCGGCAGCGCAGGCAGCCGCGCCGTGCAGGCAGCACGCGGCGCTCCGGACCCGCAGCAGCGCCCGCCTCTCGCCACCGAGAAGAGATGTCACATCGGACATGAAACAGAAATAGGAGACCAGGTTATCGCAACGAGTGAGTCAGAGACGAAACCACAGGAAACCTGGCTTCATTAGTTCTGTTGATCATGGAAAAAGGTGGTTTTAATAATAACAGATGAAAATTCGGCTCTTTTCTAGAGGCCTTGAAGGTCTCAGCAGTAGGAACGATACTGTGTATGGCTGCATCTTGGACAAAATTCAGAATTGACGGCACTGGCAAGAGAAGCAGGGAGGGAAGAGGCACAGGTGTTGCCTTCAATGTAAAAGAAAATAACACGCAGAGAAAAAATAACAGGCAGAGAAAAAAATCAGGAGGATACACATAACATCAAATGGGTGATAACAAAGGAAGGAGAGAAAGAGGGAATGCAGAGGGAGAAAATAAGGAGGAAATTGAAATCTAGACTAGAGTTCTATTCACACAGCCCTGTCATCTATGTCCTGATGCTGGAGAGGGAGGGAACAAAGCTTTCTGCCCTGAGCCACACCCTGTGCGCGTGCACGACTGCAGTGAAGATCCCCAGGAGCCTGGGAAGCTGTTAATCATTCAGTCCTTGACTTGTTGCTCTTTTCTAAGCATCTCGGCATTTAGGATTTGATTTGACCTCTTTTCTTCTTTTCTTTTTGCGTGGATGATGATAAAGGAGGGAAATAATCCTTCAGCCACAAGTAGCAGGTTTTGTTGTGCAGCTGTTTATCTGGGTTCACTGAGGAATATCTCCCTGTATCACTTCTCCACGGGTCAGAAGGATGTTGTGCTGATTCCAAGACCAGGAATAGCAGAAGACCATCTTGTGAGCACTTTTCACCTTTGCAAGTGGGCCAAGTGCTGAATTCAGCACGGAATTCAGTAACCCAAGTGCTGTGGCGCACATTTGTGTCCCAGCTGGCAGGAGCACGGGCCAATATGCCACGCTGCTGCTTGAGCACATCCACATGTGCCTGGCAGAACAGCAACTTAATGGAGGCTTAGCAGAGAAGATGGCTGTCCTGGGGTGGGATGCTGTGTGGCCACCTCAAGCTCCAGATCAGCTTCACAATCCCTGTCACGCTCGGCAAGGTCATGTGCACAGCAAGGGATTGTTATGGACTGGATGAGGATTCAGCACAGCTTCACTTCACCAGCTCTTCTTTCGAATTAAATAAACTGTCACCATTGCTCTGGCTCTGTATATGTCCACAGGCAGGCTTCTTAAAAAAAAAAAAAAAGTTGTCATGAGGCCAGAGCAACAGGAGCTGAACAGGAGCTGGAGGAAACTGTTCCAGCCAGAGGGAACTGTGTTGTGAGTTGGGAGGGGGCCAAGGCTTAGATTTAACCTGGGTACAACCACCTTGAGACAGCAGAAGTGTGGAAAGTACAGTCCTGGTCAGCGGTCATCAGATGGAGCAGATGTGGGCTTCTCCCCAGAGTAGGGAGAGCAGATCATTAGGTTTGGAGCAGGCAGGGTAGGGGGATGAGTGACAGAGACCCCAGCAAAAGGCCCTGGGGCAGAGTGTGATGGAAAGCAGGGATTCACAGCCCAGGGCACAAATAGAGCTGCCAGGCTGGTAATTCCAGGGCATTCTGCCAAAATTTTTGGGTACAACCTGGCCAGAAGCCCAGACGTTGAGAAAGCAGCCTGGAAAGTCAGGTGTTACCAAGCCCATTAGCAGCCTAAGAGTTTCTCCTTACTGGATTCTCACAAAGATTGCAGGAGGCAACTAACCCAAATTTCCTAGGGAAGTCACATCTCTCTCTTCAGATTCCCTTTCTCTCTTCCAGTAAGTGAAGAGGTACAGAAGGGGAATCCAGATCTTCTGAAACACTACGATTATGTCAGAGCTGTACTTTCTCATCTTGCAGTGACTCAGCCCAGTCAGGTGAAGAGCAGGAAGGAAGCCAATAAACAAGGACGACGTCCTTCTGGTGGAGGTTAGCACAAAAACTGGGCCAGACTGGCAAAACTCAGCCAGCACAGTCTGCCTCCCCTGTGCAATCTCAAAGGGAAAACCTCACAAAACACTATAATGTGTTTGAATGTTCCCAAACCACTGCTAAGTCCACGGTGGTGCTTTGCACAGACAGGGTCTGAAAGCTGCTTTTAACATTTCTTCCAAAAGTATAACTTTACTCTTGACCAATTTTTTTAAGTTGATTTTTATTTATTTGTTATTTGTTGCTGTTTTGAGATGCAAAAGCAACTTTTCAGCAACTTCCAGTTTGGGAAGCATGGTGTTTGGACCAGCTTTCTTCTGTTGTTTTAGGTAGGGAACACAATGCACACAGCATTTAATGAAGTTGCACTCCAAATGCCAAGAGCAGTTAATTAATTACTCCTTGAAATATTTCTGGTCCACATTCCACTGATGGAAAGTTACGAAGTCTAAACGACCTGACTAAAGCTTACCTGAGCCGTTCTTCTAAGACATCCCTCCTTTTAATAGATTATCCCTACATTAGCTATAGCTGAGACAAGGCGATGCTGTGTTCACAACAGGTGGGAAGTGGGCTCTGCAATAACTGTTGGTCTGTTTCTGGGGGAAGGCATGTAAAATTTGCACACAGGCTTTCTAATAGAGTGCTTGAGACAGAGAAAGGAGCTGCAGAAATTGTGATTACAGAGAATTTACCTAACAGGGATAAACCCTAGAGTACTTCAAGTTCAGTGAAAGTGATGCCAGTGACATATTCTGGGCCCCTCAACGACAAGGGTGTGCAAGAAGAGAGGCAGCCTCTGGGTGCTTAGAGACTCTGCTCAGGGGATAAGGAGCGGGAATTACACTGTTCCTACATGTCCAGTAGCGTCCCCAAAACACCACCGGGATACGACGGGTACCCTAAGGCCGTTAGGTACAGAGCAGCAGGCTGACCCTTTCCCAGCGGTACCGCCGCCCCGCTGGAGAGCGCCGGGGAGGCCAAGCGCCGACCCGGGCCGCGGGCAGAGGCTGCCCAGAGGCAGTTCCCGGCAGTCCCGCCGCTCCCCGCTGCTCGCCCCAGGGGCCCACTGGCGGCTGGGGCTCGGTGCCCTCAGCGCTGGAGCTGCCGCCCGGCCCGGCCCCGGTCCTCCGGCGGGGCTCGGAGCGCCCCCGGTTCTCCGGGAGCCCTCGGCCCCACGGGCGGCCCCGCTTCGCCGAGCCGGCTCTGCCTGGCTGGCGGGCAAAACAAAGCGGAGACGGGGAAAGGAAAACGGGGAGAAAGTGCGGCTCCTGCCGCGTCCCAGCCCTCTGCCTGGATCTCCCTGCATGAGACAGCGCTGCAAGCGGATCCTGACCGGGGGCAGGGGGTGGAGAGAGGAGGAGGAGGAGGACGGACAGAGAGAGGGAGGGAGAAAGGGAGGGAGGGAAGGAGGGACGAACGGGAGCCTCTCTCCATCCCTGGGCTGTTTTTTCAGTTTCCTGTCTCGCATTGTGCTCACAGCGGATATGTGCTGCGCCTACAGGTGTGTCCCCTCCTTTCAGCTTTTCCCCGGCTCCCAAGCGTAGGCTTTGGCTGTCGGGGGGCGGCGGCGGATCGTGACCGCCATGTGATGATTATTTCTCTTGGGGCGGTTTCTCTCTCCTCTCTCTCTCTGCCTCCCCCTCCCTCTCTCCCCGCCGCTCTCGTCCTTCCTCTCGGAGGTGGCCGCAGCCGCTGCCGCCTTCGCG